>WFKH01010931.1:18160001-18232941 GCA_016163765.1 Magallana hongkongensis | reverse complement strand
GGGGGGTGGAGGGCTTGTGAGCATGCATTGATTGAGATCAAATATTAGGTCTTGTTTTGTTTGCAGTCGAAATCATTTTTGACATTCTCTGGAAAAATTTATAAAAAATAAGAATATCATAAAAATATACAAAAGCTTATCATGTTGTTATAAGTTTTTTAACAAATGTATCCTGGCGTCATGGGTTTCCGATAGTCTAATATTAAACGTTGCCTCTAATATGGTTGTCTCTATAGTCAACATTTTTGAAACTATATCATTTTAAACCTCAGACATAGCATCAAAAACCACTGGTACTAAATCTATAAAAAAAACGTCATCATATGCAACTTTAATTACAATTATTAAAGTAATAGTAAAACATAGCTTTTTAATAGTCTCTTCAGTAATTGTGTGATTTAAACCTTTGCACGCAGCATATAACTTGGAAATAAAGATGAAAGGAGATTCCGTATGTCCAGTGTCGTAAGTAATTAAAAATGACGTCATTTTGGGGTAAACTCACGCGACCAAAATAGACTATCGGAAACACATGACTAACGGAAACACCTGAGGGCACGATAAATATCTTATGAAATTATATATATTATAAAAGTACTTCTAAGAACCTTCCTACTCATCCCCATTAATAGTTTTGTGTAATTCGAACCAATTAAAGAGGGGGGGGGGGGTATTTAGGTCACATATAGTATAATACAGCGATTTACACGAAGTTCTCTACGCCAACTGATACAATGGATCCGCCACTTGTAACCGGAAGTAGAACTCTTCAATCATTCGCTTCGCGGACAATCCAAAACAAATGTGACGTCATCTTTGTTTTTCCACAGTGAATGTAGCAAGTTTTTCTTGTAATTTATGGGATAAAACCTGTAGAAATGGCTGCAGACTCTCCCAAGAGAAATATAAAACTAAGCCACAATGTCATTAGACCACAGGCTTTCAGGTAAACGCCATTTTAAATTGTCTATCTGTGTATTTTTGTTGGTGACAGTGGTTCTAAAATTTTATACAAACTGATTAGAGAATGAATAACATTTTATTTATGTCCCTGATCTGATTAAGCTTAAGGAAATGTTTGATAAATATTGTTTTAAGAAGTTAAGTTTTGTTTTATGTGTCTTTGTTCTCTCTATGAGGGTAAATTACATGTATTGAAATTGTAATATTGATTAAGATGCATTGAAATGAATGAAATGTACATGTAATTAAATTCTGAACATCTCGTGAGTTTTGAGGAGAAATGAGTGTTGATAAATCTAAAGAAAGGACTCATTGTCTTTGAAATGAAATTGCATTTTTATATGGTTTGACAATTGGGTGAAGAATAACAAGCTGCAAGAAAACCCACTTCCAAAGGGAGCTACATAGAGCACTCTGTGATTTTTTTCCCCAGTATACTTCCACATCAGTTTCATATTTTTTTTTTCAGTATTGTCCAATTTTAATTGTTGCACTACAGAATGAAAATAGTAGAGTTACATGTAATTGCTGTATTTTGTGTTGTAGCGAGAAGAGCGTGATGGAGAGTGTTGTAGATTTCATTTCAGACGTGGTACCACAGGTAAGTTTTCATAGGAATTAACTTGAAATTGTGTATCAGTGCATCAAAAATATAATAATTATTTGCTGTATTTATCATGTTTATATGTAATGATTTCAACAAAATTAAAAGACGTGATCACCCATTGGTATCCAAGTAAAAGACGTGATCACCCGTGGGTGTCCCACGATGCATGTTACTGTGTATTGATAAATCTTGTTCTATTTATAACAGGCCTACACTGGAAACAGTAAACCTGAGGACAAGGAGAGGATTCAATGGGTCCAGTTCGCCAAGTCAGATATCAATGGTATGTAAATTACACTTACCAGTTATAATGGGTAATAAATAGAGGAAAATACTTATCTCATTGTATCAGCCAGAGACACAAGTTTTATCTGATAATGGGGTCTTGGGTTGATAGGGATGTGAGTAAGGCTTGATTACGGATACATAATAAATGAGTGTTTGATATGGCTATTGTGTTTCAAGAAACCTTTATATTTATTTCCGAGTACAAATTTTGACTTCTTTTTTATTCTTTCAATTCTATAAGAGACAAATATGTTATATATTAAAGCAATGTATCATCATTTCTTGGGTACAGTTTAGTGAAGAACAAGTGCTTATTTACATGAGGATGATTTGCAAAGAAAAAAAATTTGACTGTCTTTTTTATTTTACATGATTGTATTTATTGATTCGAATGCTGAGATTAAGTCATTAACATTTGAATTTTAGATGTGGCTTCCAACCCTGACCTCAACACAAATGAAAGTAAAGGTGTACCACTGCTGTTAATACTAGGTTATGGAAATGGAGTTCAAGTCTGGAATATAGCAGTAAAAATCTTTGTCTTGTAAACAATATGTAACAAATCAGTATTTTAACATGTTGTACAGCAGCCAAGACAAACATACTTGTGTGATAAAAGCTTTAAACTACAGAAACTATAGATCTACAAGATTAGCATATTTAGTCTCTCTTGAATCTCAATTTTTTTTTTACAGTTTACATGTAAAATTAAAACTGTCCCTGACATGCTTTGTTAAATGTATACAATGGCAATTTTTTAATCATCTATTATTTGTCCCACAGACCAATGGAGAGGCACAGGAAGTACTATCACTAAGACAAGGACCAATCAGAATCTTCAGAGTCCTGCCCACTCCAACTCAAGGTGGGTCCATGGGTTAAACTTAAAATAAATAAACTGTTTTAATCTCGATAAGTTTCTTTTACTGAAGGTGTAACATTTTTTAGACATTGAATAATTAGCAATTATCATTTGCTCAAGTGGTAGGTTCCTTTGTAAACTGCAGCCAATATCTGTTGGTCTTTGTTTCTGTGATTTTACTGAGGTGTTGTATACATGTGTGTTACAGTGTTTGAGAATCCTGATCAGTACCATTACAAGAGGCCACTAGCAGCGCTGTGTGATAGTACCAGGTAAGATGAACTTGTTAGTATCAGGTAAGATGCATTGATCAGCTGTTGATACTCGATAGAAAATTAAGAAATGCTGTTATGATACACATATTTGTAATACATGTCCTTTTACTAGTTATGTTACCTTACTCCATTTTTTGTCTATGCCAAAAACTTAGCAAAAGAGAAAGAGTTCCTGGGAGTAGCATGACTTCTCTTTTTAAAATTAGTTCTCTGATTACATTGGCTTCTTTCTTTGATTATTTTCAGTGCTGGACAACCTTACTGCTCCGTTAAGTTCATTTCCCTGAGGACTGGGGATGAGGTGCACAGTGTTAGCTTTAAGACTCACTCTGTGCTGAATATAGAGTGCAATAAGAGGTCAGTCATGTCACTGGCATGGGAAAAGTACTTTAAGTTGTATTCAAGTATTGAGAAAGAAATGTCATCAAAAGTAACACAAACCATGTACATGTAAACACTATCAAAGTACATGTAGTATGTACAGGTATTAACAAAGAAGTGTCAATAGAATTGGAATAACAACACAGCTTTAAGAACTAAACACTATTAATTACATTTTATGCAAGTGTTTTCTATTTGAATATACATGTATTTTTTGAAGAATTGTTGTAAAGAGATACAAATGTGTATGTTTTCAGAGTGATTGTGGTGGTGTTCCAAGAGAAGCTGAGTGTGTTTGACTCGTGTTCACTAAGACAACTTTTCTGGGTCATGAGTGAGTACTGTATACACTCAAAGTTTTTACAATATCTGGCAAAATAAGTGTTTTATCATATTATGGTATTCTTTATTGTGTCCAGTATGATTTTTACAATTAATATTGCTGTGTTTGTTATGATGGAAATTAACCAGAACTTTAACTATCCACTGTCATTTTGATAAGAAAGAAAAACCTCACACATTCTGATGAAATAACTCTTCTTTAAGAAAAGTTTACAAGTTCAATAGTATATCCCATTGTGGTATTCTTTAGATTTTGAAAGAAAAAAAGTTAATAGGGATGCTGCACTTCAGAAATAATTATATGCTAATGTTTGTATTCCAGACTGTTTCCCCAACTCTGGACCCATTATTAACCCCATTGCACTTGGAACAAGATGGCTGGCATATGCAGACAAAAGGGTGAGGAGGAAACTCTGAGAATAGTATTTTAAAATGTCAAAGTATTGTCATGTATTTATAAATGTAATTCATGGTGAATTACATGTAAGTTATACATATAACATGTAAAAATACACTTTGCTGTTTTGAAATCTGTAAAATTTGTTTCAGATAATACATTTATTTTAATATGGTAAATAGATAATACTTAACATATGATTAATTTCAAGTGAATGCTCCATCTGTCAAACATAAGGTGGCATAATAAAGAATATTTACTGTAAATGTTTACTCACATTGGAATGTACATGTAACAGCGTTATAAAGATGAGTTTGGTTGTGTTGCAGCTTGTTCCTATACACCAGTCGTGTGGGGGGATGTCAGGGGATGGATCACAGTCTTACGCCGCTACAGTCATCAGTGCTGCAAAGGTACACTACTCCTCTGAAAAGTTGGAAAAAGAACTTGCATGATCATGTATATGTATATGTACAAAGCAATAATTTCAGGTTTGCCTTTCAACATGTTTTGAAAAGCAATGATATTTGCTATAAATTAACTAATTTCATAGTTTAATATTGTTAATTAACTAATTTCATAGTTTGATATTGCCCGTTCTTCTCGCCAGGGTGCATTTAAAGGTTTGACAATGTTTGGAGAGGCCATGGTCCACAGTGTGACAGGTGCAAAAACTCCCTCAGCCCCCAAGAAAGCCGACTCCCCACCCCTAGACAATGGTCACCGACCAGGCATTATTTCAGTCATTGACACACAGACAGTGTCAGGGGATCATGTAAGTAATTTATTTATCAAATGAAATATATTTGTCTGGCATAAAAGTATTTCATTATCAAGAAAAGTCTTTTTTCTGTGCAATATATTTCATTGAAGAAAAAAAACACCAATGCAAATATTTAATACAAGTATTTGATGTAAAAAAAAAAAAAAAAAATAGCCCTTATAGAGTCATTGGTTTGTTTATAAGTGAAATGTGAAATGCCAACTTTATTTATTATTTGTGTCATTGATTTATTTATTCGTATGCTAAAGAGAAAAGCACAAGGTAACTGCAATAGGCAGCTTTGTTTTATTTAAATCTCTGCAAGATTTATTCCCCTTTCCATGGTAAATATTTGACTCACTGCATTTAGATATTGTCTTTGTCTTGCAAGATTTATCCCCCTTTCTATAGGACTTGTAAGACTTGCTGTACACATCATGTATGGTGATATTGTCTCTGTCTCGGTTTTAGTTTAGTGTGAGTGAGGACAATGATGCTGAGGGACTGATCGCCCATTTCCATGCGCACGCCAATGAACCAGTGTCTTGTATGACCTTTGACACAACTGGAACTCTACTACTGACCGCCTGTAAACTAGGTCATAATTTCCATGTGTTCCGGATCATGGCTCACCCCTGTGCCTCATCCCTGGGGGCCATCCACCACCTGTACACACTACACAGAGGGGAGACCACTGCCAAGGTGGGAGGATTGTTCATCTTTCTCTGTCCACATCTCTTCAGTTGATATTCCTTTAATGTTTTTCCAGAGATTTGGATCATTCATAAACTGAAAAGCTTTTATTTCTTTGCAAACTAAATTCAAATTGCTATTTATTTACATTGACAAAATACATTGAATGTTTGGGTTTTTTTCTCCTCTATAAATCAAATCTGACATAATTGGTATTTTAGCTCTTGTTGATGAACTATTTGCAAAGAATTTTGAATGAATTAAAGTTTTGGGGAAAGCTGTATTAATCTAAGCCACATTATAAGATTGCGTATTTTGATGTCTAACTTTGTATTCTTCTTTTTGACAGGTGATTGACATGTGTTTCAGCCATGACAGTAGATGGGTGACCGTTAGTTCTCACAGAGGGACAACTCATCTTTTCCCCATTACCCCTTATGGAGGTAAATTAATGAGATTAAACGAGCACATGAAAAACATTTTTATTATTTTTTATATGTATCATCATCAAAAAAAAAATACCGTAGCTGTACAGTAAATGTATTTTGCATTAGCTATTAAAATACAAGAATAAATATAAGAAAAAAATTTGAATTAACAAAAGAAAGAAATTATTTTTGTTCCTTCTAAAAACTGATTTTTGCAGAGAACCTTTGATACTCCTCACAAATTGCAGGAATTTTAATGTGTCCAAGTATCCTGTATGTTTTATGTCTGGGCCTTTCTGAGATTAAATATCGGAGAATATAGTTTTTAGTCCATTTGCCTGTCTGTATGTCTCTATATGTCTTTCTGTATGTCTGCTGCAACATCTGACTTGACCTAACATACTCATATGCTCTTCTGTGAGGGGATGCTTCACTTTGTGATACCAATGGTCTTCATCATATGGCCCTTCTGACTCTTCTTTACTTTTTCAGGCTCTGTCAACACCAGAACCCACTGTAGTCCACGTATCGTGAACCGGGCCAGTCGTTTCCACAAGAGTGCTGGACTTGACGATATGGATCATGGGGCTGGTAGGAATAGTCCAGTGCTGAACGCCTCTGGCAGTCCAACATCCACTGGGGGTATGTTCTGATTTCATCTTTATTTTATTCTTCACAGTGAAACAAAAAATATAAAATATTTAACTAATGAAGTTGACAACTGAAGCATCATTGTTCCTAATATTTAACCCTTGTTAAGTTTTTTATTCTACCAATAATGAACTGTGCAGTAACATAAATGAGAACATTGAAGTCACAATAATATGAAGTGCATTTTCTTTAGGGCAATATGACAATTACCCAAGCTTGCTGAGACACAATGCCCTAAACAACAGCATTGGCAACCCCCGTCTCCCCCCATACCCACACCCCATAACGGTGTACCCCCTGGCCCAGATCAAGCAGCCCCTGATGGCTGGGAGGGGCAGCAGTAAGACAGGGAGCCCCTCCCACACTGCCTCTGATAACTGGATCCTGGTCACAGCCTGTTTCTCCACCCCCAGGGTGTGGGTGGGAGGCACACCCAGTCTGGCTGTGGATAAACGAGGTAACTCACATTATCATTTTTTGTGTCATGCACATCTGTCGTTTGTAAATTTATAGATCTACAAGTATTTTACATTTCAAATTCATTGCTTATATTCATTTACAAATGTTTATGTTGTATATTATACTTGTGATAGTGTAAACTGATTACATTTTCTATGTATTCAATTTAAGTTAGGTGGGATGCAGCTTCCACTAAAGTACGGCACATGGCCAAATGTCACACATGTGTATTTAAAAATGTTAAGTCAGAAATGCATTAAATAAAGTCTTATATACATGTAAATTGTAACATTTCAAAAACCAATTTCCCCCAAAGACCATAAGTACTAATTACAGCTAGTTGAATCAAGCACAGTGTAAGCAAGTATTTTACAGCTGTATAATGTATTAAAACTCTAGAATTTGACTTGTTTGTAGAGAGTAAGAGAGCAGCAGATTCCCTGTTCCTGATGAGTCAGACAGGGACCCTAGTGGAGTACATACTGGACCCTAAATCCAAGCAACTCTCAGAAAAAGTGACCGACGGAACCCCTCTGGACTTAACCATCACTGGTTATACTCAGTGGCATTTACAGAGGCAAGTTTATCTCATCTATTTAGGATTCTGCATAAGAGTCACATGTATTCTATTTCAGACGATTTACCTTTTAAAAAATCTCTGCTTTTCAAAAAGCATTTTTCACAAAGTGAGTCATATTTTTGGGATTGGGATAGAATAAATAATGTCAGGCTATTGAGCACCGGTAGTACCTGGTAATTGTTTTTGAAAGGTAAACATCCTTTAGCTGTAAAGCAGTCAAGTTCAAACATTTTGCAGCCAATCATGCACACACCTTTGTATTTTTAAACATCTCTCCATATCCAATGTTTGAGTATGATAAAGCTGCATTGTGCATCAATGTACATGTAATTGCATTTTTATAACATTCAAGTATTTTTGAAATCAGTAGTTTGCATTTATATTACCTGGGATAGGGGAACTTATCATAATCTTTTTTTATTCAGGTCAAAAACCTCTGATGAAGTCCGCCCCCCTCTAGTCAACAACAACCCCCTCATCCTGGCCTCTGACACGGTTATGTCTCAGCGACCTAGTTCTGCACATTCAGGTAATCAACAGAGTCCAGAGTTTTGGTCACAAACCTCATTTCCTAATTGCAAAAAGTAGAAAACAAATACAAGCAAAGGCATTTGAAATTACATACATTTCTCTTTGTTGGTGGAGTATTCTATGTATTCAAAACAAATAACTATCTACCTATATGTGAAAATGTTTGTAGCATAACATATTAATGATGTTCAAGTTTAAAGAGCTACAAAAGAGGCATCTACTTTATCTGATGGCTGATTTATTTATTAACAATACAGAAAGGAGCATGGCAATTTTTGACTTGATATGAATATTTACTTAATACTACATATGAAATGTACTCATTGTAAGTTTTGAATGTGATTGTTTATTTCTGTAGTCTCTATTTTGATAAAACCATTAGAGATAAAGTCACAACAACAAAAAACAGACCCAAAACACCATCTTTCACTACAACAACAGAAAAACTTGCATCAGAAGTTACATGTAAATATAAATACTAGATGCTGATCACATTTTGTCCACATCAGTACAAGGGTTTCCTTGGTACACACATCTCATTCTACTTTATCCATTCTCTGCCTATAGAATGTAAAAAACATATTACAAAATTCAATTTAGTTTCTCTTCACAAGTCCTTTAAAGTTTTTCTCCCTTTGTTCTTTGTAAAACTTTTGATGCCTATGTGGTTTTCAGATGGAGGAGACTTGTTACCAGTCCTCAGACAGGATTCCAGGGATAGTCTCACATCGGAACACGAAAAGAAACTGGTGGATCAGGAGGAGTGGCTCTCACAGGTACATACATTGTAAAGTAAAAACCCACAGATACTAGATGAATGATAAAAAATGAGAATGTGTACTACACATACTTCACTTGAATATGAAATTAATGACAATAAAAAGTAAATACAAAGGATGTACAATATCAATAAAACTTCATTTTTAACTGGTCTGGAGTTAAATATATTCTTGACTCCATTTGGAATTCCTGAAAATTTTTAATGGTGGCCAAATGGATACAAGACCTATAATCTTTGTATCTCAGCTGCTCAATTTCACTATTTCTTTGTAGGTGGAGATAATTACCCACATGGGGCCTCATCGTCGCCTGTGGATGGGCCCCCAGTTCTCGTTCAAGACCTATCAGAACGTACAGAACACCACGGTCCTGTCCTCCCAATCGTCTGCGCTCCTATCCCAGAGTCCTGAGGTCAACCTCTCCAACATGGACATCACATCCGATGAAGTCGACTTAGAGAGTCTTAAGTAAAAATTTCTTCCTTTGAATGAAATGATCATTAATTGTAATAAAATCTTTTTGTTATCAATTCAAATTTCAATATTATTTTTCTAGTTTTTGTAGTGTTTTAGTACAACTAAGTGTTAAGTAGTCATTGTGAGATGATAAGAGGAATTTTTAAAGAAAACTTTTTAGAAGAAATTTTTTAAGTTATCTGTAATACATGTATCTGTAGGATACAGCCAGCTAGATCAAGTCCAGTAGCCATGCCTAATGCTCGTCCTGCATACAGACGGACAGGAAGTGACTCTACCTCATCTCCAGGAAAGAACTCCACTCCCCTACTGATCGAAGCAGGTTGGTGGCAATTATGGTTTAAAAGAAAATATTTATGGATTTGAAATACAAGAATATACAAGATAAAGGATAATCTCTATAATGAATGTTGAAGGAGACAGTAATTTAAAAAAATTGAAAAAGAATATGAGTGAACAATTGTGTTTGGCTAGTTAATCTAAATTTAATTTGATTTTGCTTCCAGGTAGTTTTGATCAGTCACCAAACTTATGTGATGTGTACAGTAGTTGGGCAGAATCAACTGTTGCTAAGCAACCAAGAGGAAGTGAAGAATTTGATGAAAAGATGAAAGAGAATTTGGCAGAAGCCATGTTGGAATCCCCCATGAAGGAAGGAGGACCTTCCTGTATATCACATGGTATGTATTAAAACAGAGCTTATACTGTAAACCGACTTCTATTCACGACGACTTTATTCACAATTCAACAGAGATAAACTGGTTCGCGGCAACTTATTTTCGCGACCAAGCCTTATCAACATCCGTTTTGTTATAACAACCATACGACAATAACTGGCTCACAGCAAGAAATATTCACCACAATGAGGCTCGCGCGAACCTCGTGAAAATTTATCACACGCGAATAAAAGTTGGTTTACAGTATTCATTCACAGTATTTTGGTTTCATCAATATTCATTGGCATCAATTTTCATGGATTACATAAAAGGTAGAATTTCATGAATATGTGAATTCATGGACAATGATCTTATCAGTAAAGTAAGTTATCAGAAATTGCACTTCAAATGAACATTCAATTTTGTGGATCAACTCAACAACAAAATCCTTGAAAATAGGTATTCAATGAATATTGATGAAACTACAGTATTTCTGTTTTCCATCTTGACTGTAGGAGTTTTAGACCACAAATTATAGTATTCAAGCATTTGCATTTAAATGAATATTTTTGTGCTGTTTATGCAATGTCTTTACAGAAAGACTCATATAGACTAAAGTAAGTGCATACTGATTTAGAGTCTATATACATTTCAAACCATGTTAAGGACCAAAAAACTTCTGAGATACTATAAACTTATTAGATTTAGCCTGAACAATATTTGGTGGAAATTGATTATTCACCAAGTTAGTATAGGTTTGATTTGGTGCTTTTCATGTATATAATAGCAATGGAAGGCACTTTCTGCCAAAAATGCCAAATAAGAATACATTGCTAAATGTGATATGTTTACAGTACATGGGGATTTGATATAGAGGTTAAAATATATAAAGAAACAGTGGGTTAGGGCCCATGCGCAGATCCAGAAATTTTTTTCCAGGGGGTGTCCAAGGGATATTTGAGTTTGCAAGGGGAAGGGGGTCCAAGGCATATTTTTTTAACTCTTTTTTGATGAAAATTTGAATTTTACAGGGTGGAGGGGGGGGGTCCCCCCGACCATCCCCCCCCCCCCCATCTTCACTAGCCTAGGGTTGAGGAGCGGTGGGGATCAAACCCTTGGGAAGCGGAACGGCCCCCCCCCCCCCCCCTAGATCCACATATGAGGGCCTACAACTCAATATGTTAAAATATATTTTAAAAACAGTAATAAGGACTTACTTAAAACTCAATTTGATATATTCATGTATCAATGTTAGAGATACTAAAATTCAAATTATTTCTTTTGTTTCACAACTCATTAATGGTCTTATTTGAGATAGTTTGTTCACTACTCTATCTTGCAATCATCATTATAATGGGATGGGAATCTTTATAAAGAAAACCAGGACAACGATTCAGGATAAAGTTTCTGTTTAAAACCCAGTATCATATTAAATAATCACTACTATTTTCAAGAGTATCTCTCAAATATAAATGATTAAAGCCAAATGACTGTAGGTGAATTACATCATACAGTCATACCATATACATGTACTGTACCCCAAAAAAATGGCAAAATCCTAGGGAACAGTGAATTTACTTTATATTGTTGTTGTTTTACTTTAGTAATTCATAAAAGTTGCTGTTGTTGACTGTAGTCCTGGTTTTTGCTTGTTGGTTTTTCAAGTTTCTTGTTTTTGTTGTTCTAAGTCTTGATTGTTGTGGTTAATTGTTGTTGTTGTTGTCTTGGTCTAGTTTTTTTGTTGTTGGTGTTTTTGTGTCTGGATTTTGTTGTTCTAAGTCTAAGTTGTTGATTGTTGTTCCTATTTTAGAGTTTGGTAATTAGTTGTTCTTGTGACTGTTTGTTGTTGTTCTTGGTCTACGACGTTGTTTTGTTTCTAAGTTGTTTTTGTTTTTTTGTAGTTTGATAATTTTTCTAGTTTCTGGTATTTGTTGTACTAAGTCTTGGGTGTATGTTGTATTTTATTGTTGTTGTTTTGTTGTCTTGTTCCAGTTATTGGTTGTTGGTTTTCCTTGTGTCAGGTGTCTGTTGTTCTAAGTCTTGGTTGATGTTGTTGTTTGTTGCTTATTTCTTCCTAGGTTTTGGTTGTTGATTTTTCAAGTTTCTGGTTTTTGTTGGAGTAAGTCTTGGTTGTTGTTGTTGACTGTTATTGTCCTTAATATCCTACTTTAATATTAATTGTTATAAAGTGTTGTTTTAGTGTCTGATTGTTTTGGATGATTGCTGTTTTCGTTTTCGTTCATGGTTGTTATAATAGTCAATTCAACTGAATCTGTTGAATTTCAACTAGTTATTCCAGTACTTGAGACAAACCCTTGAAACATTTCTGTTTCTTAGGCAACGCATCAGAGTTTTATTTTTTGCAGCCTTTTTCTGGTCATTAACAGCAGTGGTTGGAAACGGTGTCGCTTTTCAGAACGAGAGCTACCATGGTATGTATTTTCATCCGTCTTGGTATCGCTAAAGGCCGCGAGGCGGCCTCAGCTGCTTCTGTCCGCTGCAGAGTCATTAAAACTCTTTTATAATTAACAAAGCAAAGAGAGCAGGAATCGGTTATCAAAGACATAGACTGGTTTTTAAGATGCCCAAAGATGTTAAGCGACTCACCTCTATCTTTTAATGACGCCTGATCAGTCATCCTGATGATCTGATGGCGTCCAATTCTTCTGGGCTTAATTCCGTGTGTAGTTTATTTAATGCCATGATAATTCGAGCCCCCTACTCCATTATCCGTATACTCGGTGGGTACATCAATAACGAGCTCAGGATTAACAGCCTATTTAGCTGACTCTCAGGTAATGAACACAAGAAGGGAAGAACCGGTTACCTGAGATGAAGTTTGTAATCAACATCTTTGTCAATCTTCGTCATTAAGGTTTCATTTTAATTGCCGTTCGTAACAAAAGAAACAGGGGAGAAAACATTGGCGCTTGGTAGGTCAGATTGTTGCCTGCCATTCGTTTTATGGCCACTGGCTCTGACCGGGGAAGGTATTTTTTTACTCCCTTAAGGAGGGTATTCTCCAAAACATTGTTTCACCCGCCCCTTAAGGACAGTTGGTCGTCTCAAAATTAAAAATGGGGACAAAGAAACAGTTTTTTATGATCACGTAATTTTACCAGGATGTATGCGACATTTCATTATGATATGAGACTTTTCTTTCATTACCGAAGGGGTCGTAAAACGAAATTATGAAAGAATATTTCTACTGTCATTAAAAAAACTAAACTGTGGAATAATGAGCTGCTGAAACGCTATAATATAACTTCTCCTTCATCTCGTCCGTTTGAATGGCGATTTAATATTCTGATTTTTGTGTTTGACAGATGTGTTTGTGGGGAGCAATGAAAACCTGAGTACGTCCTCCGGGTCCAGTATCGGGCTGACCCGGGAACACGTCATGGACCCGATGTTCAGTACCAGCAACGAGTCTCCGGACTCTAGTTAGCGACCCGGAACCGGAAATCAACTGAAGAATGAAATAACTGAACGTAGACTACGTATGACGTCACCTGCCTAAGGCTATCTGTTGATGCACTATAGCGGAAAATAGGGCTATTAATATTTTACGTGTATGTTTTAAAGAAAATACCAACTAAGCAGCAGTGAAATATTTTTCAAAAGGTGATTGTAATAGTGATTTAAAAACAAACACATACTTAATGTGTAATCATATGACGCTGTTCTGCATTTATTGTAAATTATTTGTTTACCACATAATGTTTTTCAGTTATACAAATTTACAGCTATTATCTTCAGTGACTTCAGATACAAGAGACTTTCGATTCTTAATTGATAGAATTTAACAAGACATGTTTGGTAATGAATTTATTGTCATATGTGTATGAAAGAAGTTATCATTTCAGATATATACATGACGATTGTCTATAATATCATTAAACTTGTACGTGGTTGTTATTTTAACCTTTTTGAAAAAATTATTTTCTTAAATTATACATGTACATGTATGCTTATTAAAATGTGATACCAAAAACAGTAAAGTCATGCTGCTGAGTCTCCTTAATGTCAGGTTTGATCACGGTCGGTACTTTTGGTGTGTGTTTAACAGGGGGCAGGTGTACATATAGATAGGCACCAAGCACCGAGAAACTGTTGAACCCGCGGATGCTGACCGGGGCGTACTGTATTTTGAGTACAGACTAATGACTTTTACAAATTGAGAATATCTTCTATACTTCTAATCGGATCATTGGTTGAAACGGGAGACGAAAATACCATTGCAAATCACCATTTTAATCCACACAGGTGAAAAATAACATGATGGTTATTGGTGCGGATGCCGAGTCGCCTGGTAATGAACATGGCTTATTAGACGCCGCATCTATCCGTCAAAATCCTAGCTTTGACAGTCCACAATCTTCAATTCATCATGTTCTCAGATACCCGTCAATTTCATCAGTAAAGTAGGTAGTTTTCAAAGATTCTGTCTTCAATTCCTCGCCACTCATCATCGATGTAATTACCCTGTACGCAAAACTCGCTAATACGAACGGAAAACCCGCCACAGACTGATTTCCGTTATAAGAGCCTTCACTATGGCTGTTTCTGGCTTATTAAGGTAAAATGGTGAAGAGAATTAGAGCTGTTTATGGCTATATTACAGACCAACGCAAGCATTTGTCAGCGTTTTTACAGAATATCTTGCTTCCATTCTGATGATACTGGTTCTTAAATTATGAAATATTTCTTGAATTATTAAATGCGGGGGAAAATGTAGGTGTGACACAAAATTTATATCAGAAGTATGATTTTTGCATTTTTGGAAAGAACATATCTCTTATGGAAATTTCTTGATGCGCAGTTAAAATAATCTAATCAAAATATGTTAGTTCGTCTTTCCATATAGCGTTTGACCGATAGATACTTGTAAAATAAAATAGTATTAGACAGAGTTGTCATTCCTGGTCCTTGTCAGTGTAAAAACTGAATCAGTAGATTATGTGAAATAGACATGTTTCGTGTTTCTAAATCAATTTATCAATAAACTGGGTTGGTTGTAACTAGAAAAAACCAAAGCTGTGGTTTACCTCCGATATTTTACGGGAATACTGGTGCAGAACTGTCAAGTTCATTGTCTCTGTTATATTTTTTTCAGGGGGTAAGAAAGGTCCTCCCCCCGACCAGTAAGTAGCTCCTATAGTTGATGGTCGTGGCACCGTGATGGCGATATCGCCGTGTATCCATGCGCTCCAGCGACCTGGTCAAACCGAACGCACCCCGCGTGTCATAGGCCTGATTTATAGAAAACAACAAAAACTACATACAATATTTACACTCACGACAATTTGATAATTTATGCCAGAGTTACAACTGTTTTACACAGATTGGTCGCACATTTCTTATGGAAATGAACTACATTTCTGTTCTGACGTATATATATATATGTGTATATATTTATATGAAGAATTTAAACACCCCCCCCCCCCCATCTTATTCGCTGCAGATTACATTGATTTTATCAAAGTTTATACATTATTTTTCAGACGAATAATCTTGACATTCTTTAAATTCACGAATTTCAAAATTTATAAAGATAACTTTAACGCTGTGAATAAAAATGCCATATTTAATTTTTTTATCCACGAAAGAGATCCCTAAAAGTTTATTTTCATTCCTAGTTTTAAGACTATAATTAAATTTTTATATACGATCAAAAGTTTTATCATAAAAAATAAGTAACAAAAATATTTTCCAGTTATTATCTCTAAAGTAAAATCAATTTCATTTTATTTATTTATTTATTTATTTATTTATTTATTTATTTATTTATTTATTTATTTATTTATTTATTTATTTTATTTATTTGTATCTATTTGTATCTCTTCATATTTATCTATTTATATTTTTAAATAAATTTTCAACTATTTATTATTTTTCTCTAAAATCTCTGCCAACATTTCGTCAACAAATAGATATTACTTTACATAACCGTGTAAGCTTATTGTGTGTGTTCCGGGCCCTCACCATTACTCCAACCAGTGACACCAGCAACATGTATTTTATCTTTAATCAGCCTCATCTGTATTCCGGAGTAAAAACCCGTCCATTTTGTCAGCGTTCGTCTCAACTCACGACGATGCGGTGTCACATGACATGGGCAAATGCGTTTTGAGATTTTATGGATCTATAACATCATCGGCCGGGCCATAAAACGCATATGATATGTCATGTTTTACGAGTGTTGATAAATTGTTATTTTCTAAAAAATAAACAAGGACACGCGGACTTCGTGTTTCTGGGGCGCTCAGTGTCCGGTGAGGGATCGGTGGCCAGATTGCGTGTCTCAGTGTCACCCCTATCTGTCAGATTTATGGAGAGACGGGGGGGTTGTGGACCAGGCACCACCCAGCCTCTTATACTCTATGTTACATAACCACACAGTACATTACTCTGTGTAGTGGAATTCCTGTTTGCTTAAACTATTATTACTTTTTAGTATATATATTTTTTTTTAGTATATGTTTTTTGTTTTGTTGCTAAAATAAAATTTTTGGATGATCTTTTCTTTCTCTTCCAAATATAAGTATGCTTCATCATGAATTAGAAATTATTCTTTTACACACAAAAATAATCCGAATATTATTTCCTTCTTTTTTATGAATCCCGTCTTATCTGCATGTACATTTAAAAAGACCAAAAATACTGGGTTCTCAGATCTTATTCAATCAATTTAGAAATAAGAAATAAATTGATATTTTTCGTATATATTTACATATTTCAGTTTCTTTGCCTGTGATAACACTACGTATCGATTTTGTACTATACAGTCCTATAAATTCAAATGACGTATAATTTGGGGTTTGCTTATTTATATTCAAATATTTAATCGTATAATTGCTGAAAATTACATAAATATAAGTAATAAGGAATCATTCTTTGAATATATATTATGAGGTGATAATTTCGGTCGGGGCGTGATCAAATCTATCATAAAGCCCTTCGGGATTTAATCACGCCCCGACCAAATTAAAATTATCATCTCGTAATACTCAAAGAATGATTCCTTATTCCTTAAGCAGAAGTATTTTTTTTTAAGTGTTTATGGCATGTTTTGTTTGTCTTTTCTTTCTTTATCTATTCCTATTTTTTATGATTCTTCTTTTAATTTGAAGAATTTCATTCGTGGGGAGGTGAGTATTTACTTTTTTTTTCTTCATTTTTTTAGGTGTTCATTTACTTTAGATAATCTTCTTAGAAACAGGTAAGAAAAGAGAATTGATTTCATAACTTGTATTTTTTTTTATGGCAGTCAGAATGTTAACGCGGATTTTTCTGAGAAACACGCTTTGTCATAATGACTGATGCATTAGAAATAAGTGGAAACATTGAATAAAGCAAGAATGATTGATCAGTAACAAGCCCATTCAGAGAGTGTTCTTGTTTGAAGGAATACCGTTTCATTATTGTTCTCGTAATACCTAAACTTTTCCCGATTCATTAAAGGCTTCCCTATCAAGGGAGATCATTAGGCTTAACGACATTTACATTATTACGACAATCGTACATCATAAGTCAGCCTTCGCTTTATGATGTATCAATTACGGCTTCTTGTCCAAAACAAAAGCACAAGATTGACTTACAAATGGACAATGAAGTCACATTTTAGAGAGAAGATACTTTCTACTTCAATTTAATTCCTATAAAACCCCGCTCCTTGCATCATTTTTTTCGACTAACGAGCCATTGTCACGTGACACAATACCCAGTTCAGTGGAAATTTCAGGCAAAGAGTATCAATTTAGCGGGTAATCTCGCCAAACTCGCTCTATTTCTCGGCGTCGATTAAATTTTTTTTCTGATGCTGGGAGATAATGGCCACGAGATGCGACATTTTCTTAAAACATTTCGCTTATTTGATGTTATCTTTGGAAATATCTCTAAAATCATCTAATTATCACCATTTAGAAGCCATCATAAATCTTAAGAAATGATGGAATTATGTGACCGAAAGAAAGACGCAGAAAAAATAAATCGGATGTTGTATTTCATAAATTCCACTAATAAGAATTTTTCCTTTTCAACTCATCTCTTCTTTTTTTTAAGCAACTAATCATTTTATTTATTTTTTTAAATTAGGGGCCTTATTTTGGTAAACTTAATAAAAGTTTCTGCAGAGATAAAAATGTAAGATGTAAGCTTGTTGTTGTGTAAGAAAATATAATAGATTTTGTTTGAACACACAGATGTAGCCGACGACACAAAATATATAAATGTGATATTTCATCATTTTAAAAAAATGGCTTCTCTCTCTCTCTCTCTCTCTCTCTCTCTCTCTCTCTCTCTCTCTCTCTCTCTCTCTGACATTGTCATACACAGGTATACCCTCCAAGTTGCACTTGTTTGAACAAGAGATTTCATGAATTTGATGAGTTTGTTAGAACCATGGATCCTAGTTCAGACAATTCAACAGTTTCAACAACAGTAACGCCGATTATTTTGTACAACCCCTTGTCATCGAAGCCTGTCCTGTACCAAGTTACCTTCGATCATTTTAATTTTTACCGTAATTTTCGGGTTTTTTACTTAAGCACCTTGGTGACCTTTCAGATCTGAAAAGCAGACGACATGACTTGTTTAGAATCACAATGAGGAGGAAGGAAACCCCGTTATTTGCAGAAGTAGAGATGTTAAAATTGGGGTGAACCATGTTTAAAATCTCATAAAGGCCGTTCATCAGGCAATGTTCCCGCCGCTTAAGATATTTACTTCCCCTGTCGTTTGTTGTGGTGCCTGTCATTTCAATCGTCCAAAACTTCGTGATGACATATTTTTGACAACTTTATCGTTGTCTTTCCATTCACACGAGCCGGTGCGTTCGTATGAAAACACACAGAAACGAACAAAAGTTTAGTTGTTTACATCCCGGACTTGTTCCCTGACCAACATTAAGCCCCATACATCACCGAAGATATGAAATAAATTTGTTCTGTGGCGTTCTGATCATTTGGAACGTGACTTTGCAAATCTGGACAAATCTAGAAAATAATTTTTACGAATTGCAAAATGACGAATAATTTTTCTCGAGTTTACTGTCATTGTTACATTTTTACTGTATATATGTATTTCATATTCATATTTATTTATATTACATGTATTTTATATATTTTTCATGTATGAAATTCATTTTTTGTAATATTGGTGATATTTTCACTCGTTTCTGTTTACTAGGGAATCTAAAGTAAATATTTCACATGTAATTTTCTATTTTAAAAAAAAATTATTCCATTGACAGAAGATATACACAAAATTGGACAAATCTATATACATGTAGATATAAGTTTAAAGTTAATGCTTAATGTGTTTACTTTTACTTATTTTCATTTTTTTTATCATTACTAGAACTGCATTTACATCGTTTTGCTAATAATAATTTTCCAACATTTCGAAGTTCATATTGATTTATTTTTTTTTTTCAATTCCGCCGGGGGAATCAAAACGGAACTCTTGAATACATATACAGTGCATTTGCCTTATAAATGAATGTAATTATACGCGCTACTCATGCCGTAAATTTAGCAGGATTTGTGATTGAGAGAAGATGCAGACAAAGCTATACAGACAATCAGATTTGTTACATCCTGGTCTTGCAATGCCATGGCAAACAGTCTAAAAACAATGGCATTCTTACGTGGCAAAAAGGTTTGTCACTTATTCATCAACTTCACCTAGGTGTTTGTCGACTATCATTGTACTCCCGTAAAACTTCGTGCATCATTGATGCAGATTTGAAACGGAAAAGCTGGAAAAAGAATAAAGAGTTTTCAGTAATTTGATAACAAATCTGTTTAGTCCACGCACCAAACTTGTTTAAAACAATGAATGCTCCCGTGAATAGAACACTCCCCAGGCGGAGAAAGCTGGATTCAATTTGCCAATTTTTTAAAATATAGTTGCATAACGAAACGAAAATTTATCTGCGTTTTGCATGGTGTAATTAATTTTGCATAATATGTCGATTTGCGAGACGAAATGCGATCTCTTTATTTGTTTTGTCATAAATTTTGTACCATTGTCGTCAGATTTTCAAATCTCTGCAGGATTTTGTCAGATTTAGACTTGTGATTTTTCTATTTGTGTTTCTAGCTTGCTTTCTCTTTATCTACAGTTCATGATTATTTTTTATCACATGTTAGTGAGGACTAAATACTTTGCATACAAGTAATTTTTAGACAATAAAGCGAGTTTTATATAGATATACGTGCAGTTTGGTACTTATATATGTAATAATTTGTTGCCGCTACCATTGTATGTTGATGTTTTGTTTTCGGTCATTTAAAGCGTGTTGTTTTTGTTGTTGTTTTTGTTTCTGTTTTTGTTGTTACTTTCTAACTGGAACGTGTTTAATAACATGTATTAATGTACATTGCAATACCGAATTCAATGCGTTATAAAATACAAATTATCAATGCCTGTGCATATTTTCAGAAGGTTACCTACAATCTGCCAAAGTCTGAATAATTTCAAGACAACAATCAAGAACAATTCTATGTAAATCGCACCGAAGATCGACTGCTACACGAAAATGCCTCCAATTTTAGACCATCTACTCGTGACGCTTCCAATCTTGTGTCTGCCTTCGCTTCTAACTGTCATGTTTATGATGCAAGTCAATTTATGAAAATCAAGTTTTCTTCATTTTTCTTGGGCAATATTTCAAAGCGGCATTCTATCGATAGATTTATAACCAAATAAAGAGATAGCAGATCTGTGTTATTTACGGAATTCGCCATAAGCTTGGGCGATTTCACCAAACAAACCTAAATTGCTTTCGTCACCGACAATACTCTCTTGAGATGGAGACTAACGGTTTTCCTTGGTACTTTATACACAGATCCTACACAAAACAAATATCCATCAATCTCGCAGAATTATCTTCAAGTACTTAAGCGGTATTCGTAACGGATCTAAGTGGCCCCGGCTCGTACCCGTCGTCTCGAGAGATTGCATGTAGTTGTAAATTTGTCCAGAACCTCGGAATGAAATCGTGGTTAGTAATGTATTGGTTAATTGATACATTTTCTCAAGTTGCCGGTGTAAATTGATTGGCACCTCTCTTTTCGTGACGACCCATAGAATTCTGGCAATGAAGAGAATGTAAATCAGGACCAGAATTTACGCCTCAGCCGGGACTAATTCAAAGCTATCTCCTGGTCTCTCCGTCTTGGTGTCACTGGAGACAAACCCTTCACAACATCTGAAAAAACCCGACTTGGATAGAATACAGACTGATGCATTATCCATCTCGAAAATTTAAAGGTTGTCACCCTGTAAGAGGTCCCTAATGGAGTCGAGTGAGAATCTGGTGGCCGTAACTAATGTTTAAATTGCACTGATGTAATTCATAGAATAAGGCTTCATAGATTTTAGACACTTTAGTCATGAGAAAAAGATTAAAATTCAGTGGGATTTTCCACCTACCACCATGTATATTGCTTCCAATGTAAATAACCTTTGGTTATAATTTCATCTTCTTTGGGTGTTTCTACCCTTTCCATGTATATTATACGTAATAAGAAGTCAAACTATTTTCTAAGAATTTTCGATTTCTTTTGTCATTTGGTCGAAACTTATAGCTTATTTGCAAAGAAAAAAAAGAAACAACAATTTCGACAAACCCGTATTCATACGTCGTTCGCAAATTAAGAAATGGCACGTGAGCTACCATGTGCAAAACATCTTTAAAATTCTGCTTGATTGGGAAATCATTTGCTATTCTTTAAATCGGTATATTTTCAAAAATTTGGTGATCTTTTAATTAATGTTGACCAAATAATAAGCGTTAATGTAAAGTGTATTTCGAAATCGAATACACTTGTCATTTTGCACAATAAAACTGATTCCGACATGCTTAAACACAAAATGTCGCAAAAAAGAAGAAGGAAATGTTTACCGTTATGCAATATTGTCTGTCTTTTTGCCCACAAATTCTTGTTTAGTGATTATTAACAACAAAACGGTCGGTTACATCAAAAGTACAGCTCATTATGTCAATTAATTATGTTAATGTTTATTGAATAACTGACAATACAGTCACAAGCCGAGATTATTAATTTACCATTACAAAACAACCTGACCAAAAGAGCAAGCGTTACTCTGAAACACCGTCACTGTACGTTAGAGGGAGCGGATCACCGAATGACAACTGAATGAGCAAAAGGTGTGAAGTCTCTTAGCAGGTAGCGCACTACAAAGGGCCGACCTTTGTCCTCATTAACATGCAATCATATGCAGTTGTCAAAGGTCGTGTTCCGCGTCCGATACGTCACTGGGAACATGGCTGACCATAGGAGTGACAAAAAGTCACGTCTAGGATAAAAGCTCTCGCGAGATGTAGCGAGACATGTTAACACGAGGTTGCAGACGGATGTCCAATGTAGAAATCTCGTGTAACGGTCATTTTCCGTGATAAAATATCAATTTGGACATCATACTTGGGACATAATTAATACTTCTAAACCTATTTTGTTTGTTAACAGTCTCGGCTTTTGTTGATCTTTTCTGACAGATTGTAAGAACTAATGCATTTTTATTACACTTATATTGTCCATGTTTATTTTTTGGAAAAATGTTATTTACAGAAGATTTCCCCTTATATAATATTCAGAAAAACCACAAAGAATGAAAAGTATGTTCGTGTTGTATATATCCACGAGATTGTTATAGGTTTGGGTTGAGTAAAAAACATATGAACAAAAAAACAATTTGAAAAATATCAGAGAAAAAGTTGGATAAGCATATACATGGAAATAGTAGAAGTATATTACACAACCCTTTCAGAGAGTGAAGCCACATACAGTATATGTATTTGAAAAAGTCAATGTTGACTTCAAGTTGCGGAAATACGTATTAATATAATGACCATTTGTGAATTAATTTTCGATTTCAAATGAACGAGCAATAATTATTTTTAACAGTCCAGAGAACTGGTGTCTTAATGTACTTTTCAAGAGAGTTTATCTTCATCTCTTTGTTTCAGCCCGTTCATTAACAGAAATGATGTCATCATTGGTCCTGACATATATTCTTCGTTCGTAATGATCCAGAATTTTTACGTTTCTTTGTCACAGAAGCCAAACATAACCTGGTGAGACTTTTTAAACCTTTCATTAGCTCATTACCCGTAAAAAGATCATTTCGTCCTGATTACGTGTAGGCATTTTATCTCCTCTTAGCACAAGGAGTGAGATTGCATGACATCTTCTGCAGCTCTTTTGCACCAGGAGATAGAAAATTAGTCCAAATAGAAACAGGCTTAATTATCTCCATAATTTGTAATTTCTTTTTAATGCAGCAAAAGATTTTTAATATTGATTAGATAATAAACCTTGGAAAGAACTGATATGATGCATTGTCTGTAAGGTTTCACTAGGTGGCATTTCAGCTTATCACGTAACGGGCATGTCCTCGATGTATTTTATGTACATAATAAATTTTAAGAAACGCATAACATTAGGGCTCTTACATTTTCGCTAGCCCTGAAGTCTAGCCTTATTAAAGATATATTGCAATATGTCACGTACAGCGTTACATGTATTTCCTCAGCTCTTTTATTTCCCTTTCTTGTTTCTACTGTCGGTAATATGGGTATCCAGTCGTATAATTTTATTGCTTTTATCTGTACACGTGTACGAGTGTTTATCTAGATGTCTAGAGTAATTTTTTTTCCAACGAAAATGTATACAATTTGGTAGATAGAGCTTTACTTGAAAAAAAAACCACTATGCATGTGATTTTTTTTGTTGGTTGTTGGTGTTCAGCAAGGTGCCTAATTATAACTACTAAGGTTTTTTTCCATTGGCAACAAAATTTTAATCTATTGTCTTGAAAGAATTCAAATGAAAATTATATATACGCTTTTCACGTACTTAATTGCTGGAAAGAAGTTAAAGGATATTTCATTAAAAATATTAGTGGGCTATTTGTTCAACAGATTACAAAAATAATTAAATTCTTGAATAACTCGTTCTTTAACTTTACGGTAATTATTAAAGCAAATAAATCAAAATGCCAGGGAAAACAAGCGAAACCAAAAACTTGTGTAAAAAGTCTCACATCAGGGCTTATTTTTATAAGGGAAACCGGTTAACAAATAAATCATGCTGTCATTTGTAAACTACTTTGTCTGTCCGGGTGGTACTAGTGTTTCGTCATACAGTGGTCGAACCCCTGGCCCCCTACGGATAGTCGATGGCGACATCGATAAGATTTTAATTATCCCATGATTGGAGTTTTCACTTTGTATCAACCATTGTGTTGGTTTTCATCGCTTTTACCTGTCTTAAGTTTGAACATCACTGTGCGTAATAATCACGGTAATTTTCCGTGTGTTGTTTCGATTGCGATTTTTAATGTTTTTATCACTGGTTTGTTTTCAACACGTTCGGAGACTCTCAGTCGCTACTTATCGAACACTCGTTTTTTTCTGTATTCACGTCTCGCGAGACAAGTCGCTTATATCCATGCGGTAGCCGCAGAGATAAATGTTTGTGTACGCGCGCCTTTTTTAGGTGTTGAAAGCTTAACAAAGGATTAAACTGTAGGAGAAAATGCTTCCATGTCTAAAGGTGTCTTATTCCACAGACATACCGCCAATTTTACTGGGAAGAAATCTAATATGAATGTCTTGTTTTCGTAATCTTTATGACACTCTTCTCTCGTCTCGCGTTATAGATTATATTTTTTGATCAATCGTTGAACTGACTGTCATATATGGAGAAAGTATCATCTTCAAACTACCATTACCCCCCTCCCCTTTTTTATAGATCTGTCAAAAAAAGATTGTCATATTGCATGTTCCCGTATTCCATACTTTCTAATAAAAATAAATATAACAATATATACTATAGGTTGAAGTTGGATGTTATATTTTGTGGTTTGACCCCATGTTTCGTCAGATGTCCAGAAAACTGGGCGTCGAATCTAGCGCTCGTTTATTTTTTACTTATGTATTAAGTGGTCAGTGTAATATATTTCCACCTTTGCGCGCGACTCTGTTTGCTTAGACGCCTTGATAAATAAGGCAACACTTGGAGTGTCCCTATTCTGGGCAACTGCTTTGTCTTCAGCAATGTGGATCCTGTTTCATTCATTTAAAGAAGTATTCGTTTGACCTCTAAACACATTCATCCCTTGGTTTGGAGCTAAATGGAAGTCGTACATGCATATACACATGGCTCGAAACGCAATTGGGCTTCTTCTGAAAAAAAAAAAAAAGAAATAACATTCAATAATATTAAAAAGTACAACGCTTTTCCTTGACAATAACAATTTTAAAAACCATACTCCTTACTGTGAATTATGGAGACGATTCATTTCAGATAAAGACAAGAGAAGTGTTTTGGAAAAAATGAATAAACTATTCGTATTTCTCTATATGTTATATATTGGATGCTCTATTCTTAAATTTTTTTTAAAACTTAATCAATGCTATATGTATATTGAGCACATATTGAAGTTGAGCACATGTATATATTTTTTGTGTTCCAGTAATGTTCCTACTTATCCAACTTTCCAGGGATTACTCTGAGTGTCAAGGATTAACCATTAAGGTGATAATTGGTCCTCCCGGTGAGAATTTCGTGCACGGTCGTTTATCGCTCGGATAATCCTTAAATTATCACATCCTAATATTACATATCTTTGGCAAAAAATATTTCTTCATTTGTTTCTTTTTTTCACATCCCCGAAATTATTAATTTTCATTTAATTCCAAAATTATTGTGAATACTGTGAGATATATTCATCTCTAACCAAAAAAAAATTAATATTTACTTTTTTGTTTAAGAATAAACTACGTTTACTCTTTCAAAGCTATAATATAAATCTTCATTATATTTTAGATCATATTCATCTGTAACATACATTATAAAATATATTGATAAAAAGTTATCAAGAGTACACTACATAAAAAAAGATGATGAAAGTTGAAGAAAATATTAATAGTGAGAAAGCATCATAGATGTTCAGAATTTAGTTACCATTCATGATCAGGTTTTTAAAAAAGTTTTTTGTTTCTTTTTGATGTGACATTGGTTTTATGAATCTAATAAAACTAGATGTTTGGGAATTGGGAGTAATAATTGCCTAGGTAATCTTTTCCTAGATCTATTAAAGTTTTTATTTTCTTAAATTTTAAAAGAAATCAAGGATTAAAAAAAGAATAAATTTGAAGTTTTACAACGGTAGATCAATCCCTAATATAAATAGTTATTTAAACTATTCATCTTTTGAATGTTTTCAAATTTTAGGGGAATAAAATAATTTATTTTCAAGTTATCTCTCTTTAGTTGAATACATTATGTACATGTTCAAATTTTTTTACGTTAAGAATTTCACATTGCTGTCAAACTGAAATTCTTGAAATAAATTGAAATTTATTTGTGGCCGAAGGGGCCAAACTGTCAACAACACGAAGGGTCATTATGGGCAGTGATGGCAAATATATAATGATTGGTGTTGAAACAACATGATTAACCCGCGAGTAATTACACCTTCCTCTATTGGGGCTGGGAACAATGGGGGAATGAATTAAATGGATTATTAGGTGGTAAATAAATCATGGATAAATTATCTATCGTGAGAAAAATATTTTCTAGATCGTTAGTTCGAAAATTTACATGTAGAATTCCTCTCAATTGTCTCCATAATTCATGTGCCAAAACATGTACAATAACATGACAGGGGATTTGTAGAAAAGTAATTAAGGGATCATCTCTTGATTGCCCTAATGATTGGCCAATTTAGGGTTTATACTTTTCTTAAAATATACTAAGATTATGTATCAGAACAAATTATTGATTCTATTTAGCACAATGGTATTTTGTTAATGCATAGTTCGATGTAAATATGGCAGGATTTTAGACAAGTATGCGATGGCTATAGAATTTCTTTATATATATATATACCAAATGCAAATATTAATTGTATATGTGTGTGTGTTTGGGGGGGGGGGTATTCATGCATTTCCAGAAATGGGCCAACATCGAAAAATGAAATAAATTAACAACAGTACAAGACACATTTATTTCAGTAAATCGGATTATTGGAAATGTAATTCAGGGCAAAATTTACATGTTATTTTCACAAATCACTATCAACTAATTTTCCTTTACGGCGGGCGAATGCGCGGGAGTAAGCCCCTTACATGTATAATGAGGTGGGAAGTCATTTTCGGGTTTGCGGGTAACTTGGTGAGGATAGTCACCCGCGAGCCAGCCCACGGTGCTGAATCTCCGCAAAACCTGGCAAAATGATGCCGGGAAATTGGGTCTGATTGTCCGTCATTTACACCCAGAATCTTTATTTGGTTCCTGGAAGTTAAGCTCTTAACTCGGGGTTTCCAGATCATAAGATTGCGTTAACAGTCTATATATTACACGAATATGTAAATTATCGCATGTCGATTGCAATTTCTGGACGTGTCAGTTCAAACAAGGGTTACATATCCCACCCTGACGATTGTACTATTTTTCTTGGGGTTTTTAAATTATTTATTTATTTATTTATTAACATTAGATTAAGATCTAAATTTCTCATTTTCACTTTTCAATTTATTTTTTTTTTATTTTAAACTTTACAAAGTATGTCTATATCGAATGAGAAAAAAATAAAATCATTTATTGACTTTATATAGTCATTTAGATTTAGTTGTATGTAATAAATTCAAGTAGACTACAAATTTAGAAAAAGGTAATAAAAATTTGCTAAGTGACATTTCTGTCACTAGAATGTCTGGTGGAAAAGCAATCCGGGTTATAAAATATATTCCTGAATTACGTAGCGGGTATCAATTAGACATTTAGATTTCATTAAGTTGACTGGGCCTGATATAGGTCCGTGGTCAACACCAGTATTTATTGTACACAAGGTTATCAATTATCAGAGTCTGCTACCCGGCACCGAACTCAAAACAAGGAGAAGTCTGAAAATAAAAGCCCAAACCAAAGCAGGGAGGAAAAAAAATCAAATCCCGGCGACGATAAGCTAAAAGTATTTGCACCTTGGTTTAATTGTTAATTATAAAGTCAACAATACGTTTGATTAATAAAGGACTACTGCAAAGCACAATAATCGAAAGGTTGTCGCTTTTTTATACAGAAAACTTCTTAAATGCAGATAACTCACTCGATTAAAGGTGAATTAATAATGGATTATCGCGAGTAAAAGCGAGCAAGGAAAGTGTTACTTTTTATAGTTTGAATGAGCAGACATAGATCTTTTTTTGTAAACGGATTTAAATTAACGCCGTTCGGCGCCAGGCGGTTCGGGCTTTTAACTCACTTGACAAGAGTTGGAATTTTGACATGTGGGGCTTAATATGAGTCCCCACCTTCTTGTATCAAACTTGATTTTTGTACACTTATATTTTGATGTGGTCGGAGAAATATTGATTTTAATGAGGGAATATCGCCCGGCTGATCGAGAGAAGAGTATACTGCAAATCTCCATGTCTCGCTCAAGTCTGGAGCATGTCCACGGTTAAAAAGTAACAGTTATAAATGACGGCGAGTCTGGATACGTCCAAGATTAATAATGTCGCGACGATAACTTGCCCCTTCTGTGGTCTAATCCCATCCTTTTTTTGCAATTTTTTTTTAAATAAAAAAATTATATATTATATGAAAATTTTACAAGTTTTCTACATTGTGTTTGCATCTTCGTTAACAGTTGACCTTTTTGTTTCCTAATTTATGTGTCAAATTAAAAAAAAAAATCGTGTGTGTACATGCGTGTAAATATTTGAAAATTCAAAATACAAAATACAAATTATTTAATATTTAACAGATATATTCAACAAATATGTAAAATTAATAATAAATTGTGTGGGAAATGTTTATTTTGTTATTTTTGCCAAATTTTCTTTTTCGTTTCATGCTCTCGATAATGCTACAGATACAAAATGATTGCCGATATACTAATTATTTAAGTTATTTCAATAAATAAACATTAACATAGATACACAAAAAACCAAACGAAATATAGAAAGTTGTGATTTTTTTCGCTTTCCGGTATGTTGACCAGCGCGACAGGGGGGCGTGGCATACGTGTTTCTCTTGCTTTCTTCACCTGTCATGAGAAACAATGTAATCTCACGCGGCGCTGTTCTGCTATCGCGAGATCGCACTATGCCCCGCCTACTTTTAATGAGGGGTGAAACATGCAGGGTTATCGACCAATGAAAAAACAGCAAGTGAAAAACATTGCACCTGAAATTCAATGTAGCGAAAACAGTGGTATAAGTATCGAGCTTTATAACATGTTATCAAGTTCGTGTTTTTAAATGATTGTTTAGTAGCAATTAATGATACAGATATATTTCCACTGAAATACCACACACGAAAGCTCATCGTGCATTCTCTGAATTGGACGTATCTGTGTGATGACGGACTTATGCTTGTGATTTTGAATAATAACTGAGTGACATAAGAGAAAGTGAAAGAAAGAAACTTCTTAAAAATTCTCCATGATTTTTCAAGGAAGCACCACGGATAATCTATCGATGGCCTACAATCCGTTTTTCCTGCACCGACCCTCGGACTATGGGTCACTCCTGGCCCAACAACAATACCTCTCCAACATAGCCTTGCAGTCCCCGGGATATGCAGCCTCCCTCCTCCCAAAGCTGGGCCGCAATCCCCTGGGTGCAGATATGCTGCACTCTCTGGGGTCCCGGCATCTCAGAGGTATGGAACCCCCAGAGACTGAAGTCCACGACGACCCAAAAGTGGAGTTAGAAGGCAAAGACCTGTGGGACCAGTTCCACAAAATCGGCACCGAAATGGTCATCACTAAATCTGGAAGGTATAAACATTTATAGAGTTATTCATATCTATCTATAGAGCTTATAATTAGTATAGCCTATTCTGTAGTATTAGTTATTTTTAGTTAGAATTTGCATTCGACTAATTGATTTTATTTATTTATTTATTTATTTATTTATTTATTTATTTAGATTTGTTCATTTTTTCATCTATATATCATTCTATTAATTCATCTAAGTTTTTATTTATATTCATTCATTCACCCATTTATTCGTTTGTTTATCCATTTATCTATCATAATTCATAAGATTTTCCTTTTTTTTAAACTTCTTAATTATATCTCCTAATATATCACATGATTTAATACATTTAAATAACCAATTATGTTTGTATATAGAATGAAATATAATAAAACAGTAAAAGTAAAAGTAAAATTAATATCAGGCTAAAATCCTAATAATGCATCAATACTTATAATTTAAAAAAAAAAAACCCTGTCAATATTCAACTATATGTTTTGTTATTTACATTCCTTTAAAAATTTAAACCCCAGAAAAATAATTGTTAATCATGTATGTGGTCCTTAATTTTCATAGGTTGTCTTTATTTATTTTTTAATTGAAAAAATAAATATAGAAAAAAAGGCTATTGATCTCTATTTTATCTGATGTCACCAAATGGGTAGGGTTAATGGACGCAGAAAAATAAAGTATACATATCAGTTTACATTTCCGTCCATCCTATGAAAAGCTTAATGTACAATCACATTTAAAACAGTATCTGTGATACTTAATCTCGTTAATATTTCACGATACTGCGATTAGTGTCACCCCACAGAATACTGTCGTAACTAGTACCAGCCGTGGTCATTTCTTATCGGGCTAGGGGTGAGGATGGGGTTTATGATTTATCAGAGATCGCGCCCGGGTAGGATTAAGGATGCGCTCCCGAGTTAATTTCTTACTTAAGATACATTGATGACAAGTTCTTGACTGAAGGGCCATATGACTGTAAAATAATCCTCGCTATTATTGCTAACCGATCGCACCATATCATAAACGTACGATATGTCTCTCTCAGCCTCTTATTTAACAGCGGGGGGAGTTTTGGCATGTACTTGGTATATCTAAACTAAGGACCACAATTAACATATCATTTCCTTTCTGCAACCAGTGTTAATGGCACTTCATTTCACTACAACACCATAAATCTCGGCTGTATATTAATATGCGATTACATTGATTATTTTTATAAATAATTAATGCAAAATCCCCTGTGAAAAAAGTCGCAGATTTTTCATATTATACTTATTAAACGGAAGAGTTACAGAGAAAACATTTATACAAAAAATATTATTTAAATAATATCCACAAGTTTTAAATAATGCTTTTTATGAATATTCAACAATACTGAACAAATAAAAATATTCGGAATATCTGCTTCACTAAATATCTAATAGAAGCAGAATATTAAATATAGAATTTTACTTAGTAGTTTATATTTAGTTTTATATATATATATATATCATATGTTTTATCACTGATTTCTAAAATGTTTATATATGAACTTAAATAAATAATTTATATATTTTTTGTTTATCTACAGACGCATGTTTCCCCCATTCAAAGTCAGAGTTTCCGGATTGGACAAAAGAGCAAAATATATTCTGTTAATGGACATCGTCCCCGTTGATGACTGCAGATACAAATTTCATAACAGCCGCTGGGTAGTGGCAGGAAAAGCCGACCCAGAGATGCCCAAAAGAATGTACATCCACCCCGACTCCCCAAGCACGGGAGAACAATGGATGCAGAAAGTGGTCTCCTTCCATAAGCTGAAACTGACCAATAACATCTCGGACAAGCACGGCTTTGTAAGTACAATATACTTTGATCCCATAAGAATAATTTGTCAATTTGAGCATAGGAAATTCGATTAGGAACGGTTTTCGCAATCAGGGTCTATTTGGCACCTGGGCAAGATTTGTTAGTTTATTACATATAATTCATTTACAAAAATGCCGCAAATAGACCGGCCCTACGTGTGGTATAGTCACCTAGAACAATGGAGGGATACAACACCCAAGTTCACCATGGCGGTCAAACGAGTCCCGAAAGGAAGGGATGCGCTCTGCAATCAAAATCTATTTACAACCCACCGTACTCATAAGGACGATAAAAGAAATTCTGTCCTGGGAACACAAAGGGGTGGATTAATTTAATATACACCTTTCATGTTCTAGACAATCTTTAGCTTTATTGAATTTGTAGGCATGTGCTTTTGCAATAACCGTATAAATTAAGCAGAAATTGCGCTTCCAGAAGATTTTCCTAATGAACTTTCTTGGGAAAAAATCTTTAAATGCACGAAAATAGAAATTGATGCAAGCTCGGTTTTTAATCTTGCATCAAAAATAGTCTTTGAATTTATTTGGAATTTATACATGTACATGTATTTTCTTTCTATTTTTGATTCTAAATCACTATATACACCCATCTCTTAATATAAAAATTTATTTTCTGTATCTTTTTTCATATTGTCACTCTACGTAAAGCAATGGTGTAAATGCTAAAGACTCTAGTACATGTAATCGAACATTGCATGCTGCTGTTAACTCTACCATTTACATATTGTCAGAAGCACAATCAAATTTCCTTAAACACATCATTTATATACAAAAGACCCGTTAACTTTAGCAAATGAGTTTCCCTGATAATTCCGAGTATCGTCACTTAGGACCAAATAAGAGCAGGGAAAATCGCGCTTTTGGAGCGAGCTCAATGTGATTGCGAGATTACAAAGATCCGAGAAAACAATCCAGTAATTCCTCCTCTATAAATGTCGCGATGTTGTTGGTCAGTAGGATAAATGTGTTCTATCGGTAATGGAAATCTTTTGCAAAGTTGTGCATAAAGTTTGGATGGTAGTAGGATTCGACACGGCTCATATGCAGTGCCGGGTTCAAATCAATTCGCCTTTTAAATTGTGACAGATCGTACAAGATGAAAAGACCGGAGAATGACTGAATTCATGCAGAATAATCGCTTACATAGGCTTGCATATGCTTTTTGTAAGACTACCCCGCTCCAATCAATGGATGGGGTGTCGGGCTTGTCGTAATTAGACGAACTATTTGCATCTGCGTATGGATAATTCTCTTCCCATTCGATCAAAGGCTTGGGAGTTTATTAACATGATATCGTTGACGGACAATATCTTGGCAATGACACCCTAATTTGTATTTGATATAACTGCTAGCCTGGGTTGAGACGGGCGGATTACAAAGATTTGATAAAGCTGCGATAACACTGTTAGAGAGACGTCCAATTTTACCACATATATGCGAATGACCGAACAACTGCTGAAAGGACTACTAACGTTGACGCCTCTGAGTAATAATACAATTTAATATCTTGTAAGGGACAAATACTCCTTGTCGCCACCCCGAGAATTTCGATTCATAGAAAGTGAACTAAAAAATAACAAATAGAGTCTTCCCAGCGACAACATTAGGGGGATTAATCACACTTACATCGCGCCCGATTAATGCGCTTTTGACAAAATCTAACACTGAAATAACAATATTTCGCTAATCATGTTTAGTTTTACCTAGAAGCAAATTTTATAGATATGTATATCAATTTATTTTATTTTTATTTATTTATATATATATATTTTTTTTTTTGGGCAGACGATCCTGAATTCCATGCACAAGTACCAGCCTCGTTTTCATTTAGTCCGGGCCAACGATATTCTGAAGCTTCCATACTCTACGTTCCAGACTTTTGTCTTCAAAGAGACAGACTTCTTTGCAGTCACAGCGTATCAAAACGAAAAGGTAACAATCGCCATCTTCTGGTCGCCATCATAAACACGACAACCGCTACATTACACAGATCCAAGACCCCCAAATATTCTTTTGATGACCACACCAGACTCGGAGTGGACATCATCGCAATTAATTAGCAAGAAATTAGCGTGTGACAGAGACGGTTAACGAGGGCCTACCAGAGCCATGTTATCACTTACAGAAACAAATGTTTGGCTCTGCTTCATTTGGGGGGATGGTGTACATGATTTCTTACAAAGAGAGACCAAAGAATCCTTATCGGCAGACACCTTGTTTAAACAAATCGAACGCGATTTGTGGTATCAGTCCCATCACAATGTGTTTCCTTGGGTCCGGCCAGGCGCCCGACACGTGCGCGCTACGTATACAAGGCATGTCCGTGATTGCGCCTAATGACCAACTAATTAGAACACACAGTAGATGTATATTTTCTGAAGCACCAAATCGGCTATCAGTCCCCCATTTGATTGAAAATTCCAGGCTCTGGTGTGCCTGATTGCATTTAATGCTTATTGTGATTATTTGAATTGTTTGTTGAATTGTGCGCCATAATATCCCATATGGCTAAATTCTTTCATAATTTTTAATTTCATATTTTCAATTTCAGATCACACAGCTGAAAATTGACCATAACCCTTTCGCTAAAGGTTTCAGGGATACTGGCGCTGGCAAAAGAGAAAAGAAGTAAGACTTAATTGCAACTTCAACAGTTTTCGAAAAATGAACCAATAGCTAACACATCAAAATATTTTAATATGTTAAGATATATAACTAAAATTATTTTTTCTCTCTGCTTCATTAGAAGGGTGATCACACAAAATGGCCAGTCAGTGTTGGTATCTCCTGATAAATCCCGCTCAGATGACGCCCAGAGTGACGACGAAGACAACGAAGAGATCTGTGTCGATGAGACAGACGATATGCATACCGATGTGTCGTCTGCTAACCAGCTTAAAAACCTAAATAAAACCGGTAAGTTATCCAAATAACTTCTCGCCTTCAAAATATTTTTTTATGATTGAAACAGTATTAGAAGTTGATTTAAAATTGACAAATTTTAATTAAGATTTATTTTTTTCTCTTCTAGAACAAGAACTTATTAGTGCTGCAAATCCCAGTTCACCCAAGAGGCCAGAAACCCCCGTCAAATTATTCGACAGCGAGAAACCAGCATCTCCCATAGAAACTGAAAAAGTTAGCAACAGGGAGGAATCACCATCACCGACCCGGGGGGACGAGTTTAACCGGTCTGACGTCAGCAACTCTACATTCAAGAGTCTGAGTGACCACGAAGAAGAGAGTAGTGACGAAAGTATCCGTGATGATCGCCGGAAATCACCAGACCTATCCTCAAGTGCTTCCCCCATTGACAGCATCTGCAAAGAGCCCACGAAACCACCCAATGTTACGGTAGTTCAACCCTCTGCTACACACGCAATGTTTCCATTCATGTACCCATCCAACGGACTATTTTCTTCACCGTCTTCGATGCCTTTCCCTCTTGGACACATGTTCGGAAGCTCTCCCTTTTCTTCGCAGCTTCCATTTTTCAGCTCTGGACAAAGTGACATTAGCAGTTTACCACCCGCACACCCATTGTCGCTCTCATTGAGTTCTCTCTCCCCACATAACCAGACTCTTTTACAACCGGCATACTCTACCGGAAGTTCATTCACAGGAAGTAGCTCTTTCTCTCCCCCTCACGCACAAGGAACCCAAATCGGACCAATGTTCACATCTCGCACCAGTCCAAGATTTACACCTTATTCCCTACCATCCACAAAAACAACAATGTCTAGTTCGAACTCCCCAAACACTTCCGCTGGTTTGGGACTTGGTTGTACCCCTGACCTGATTTCACCACGTACGCATGGATATGGTCATCATTCACCCCAAAATCGCAGTCCCGTGTCTCTAAACATTCCCTCATCTTTTGACACTCAAAGCAGAAGTAGTGAACTGCAAAACATGGAACGGATGTTGACCGGACTGGATCGCAGCAAAATGATGCCGCACAGCCATTTAGAAAAATAAAGCCTTACACTATAATCTCTACATTGAAAAAAAGAACGGGTGATATAACATAACTATGATTTTTATTTGTCGTGTAATGATTTGTTTTGATATACATTGAAATGATTACTGTCATGTTTTGTGTTGCTTTCTAGTCAATAGTCATTGATAGGTCTGCAAAAAAAAATGATAATTGTAATATGATTGATTGAAAAGTAGTTCATACTAGTATTGTATATTTGTATAGATTGAAGTATGAATCTTTTTTCTGAATTGTATATCGAATTGTTACCATAAGTATACATGTATATTGTTATTGATTTATTTTTCTTTGTTACCATTGTGTATGTAAATCGTTACTATATTTCATTAAGTTCTCTTCTCACTTGGCGTAACAATATTGCCGAGTTGTAACAGGGCTCTTTAATATTCATACGGGCATAGTGCAATAAATTCGTTCCTTTGAATATAAAAATAAAAGTACTGAAAACATACACAGTTTTAATCTGTTGTTGATCTTTTAAGAACTCTTAGCTGTTAACAGTTGTATTTCAAAGGATGCTTTAAAGTTACATCATGATTTTGATAGAGAGAGCAGTATAGAAAGGAAATTTCATGTTCACGTGTATAGTTTTCCAGAATTTGTGAAGTACTATATACGTTACCGGTACATGAAAGAAAAGCAGATTTTGAGATACACCTGTGGTCTGAAGAAAAAAACTAGACTAAATGGTGGTGAATTCTTTTAATCCCGTTTCAAAATTGCAATACGAATATGAAAAAGCTAATTTGCATACCTTGCAAGTGTACGGTATATTAAGTCTTTTGTTACCTTTTATAGCTATCTTTGTTTATCTACCCGTATCTTGCGCAAGAGGTCTTTTGGAGTCGGTCGATGTTCACACCGATAGAAGTCCTCTGTGTAGCGACCTTTGTTTCCAGAAATCGGAGGGTCTCTCTTCAACCCTTTGCCAACATGGCTCGACTGTTTCGAGTTCAGATTTCCGTTCGTGTCGTTTACAATTTGTTCACCTTAGTATCAATGGACGTGGTAGATAATTTTTTGCAGGTGTATAAATCGACAGGTCGGTGAATAGGAACCAGCGAGGCGTCCCCAAAAGCTCTTGGTGGTTCGCCCACAACTGAGTTTGTATAGCAGCACGGTGCGGGTCAGCAATATTTGTCGTAACATGATAGCCCCAAAAAAGAATTCTTAGGTAATATACCCCCTTCACAGGGAAAACCAGATAAAATATGTCCCTTTCTACACTACCAATATGTTCTGTATGCTGTTCGTCAAGCAAGTAACATGTAATTTGGAATTATTTAAATAGTTACTGAGTATTGATGTTGATTTAACGTTTTTCATTCACGCTTGTAAAATTCATTTTTTTTTAGAAAAACAAAACGTCAATAAAAATACCACAACAGAACTTAAGAAATCAGACCATATTACATCTTTTTAATTTTCAACGAATGTAATTAGATGTTGACATCTATTTTTTAACACTAAGATCATAAAAAGTAATTATGATTTTTTTTTTAAAATCCTGAAAATTTCTTTGAAAGATGAAAAATTCAAATCAATTTTTGATGATTTTGAAATTGTGTATCCTAATAGTTTGATTAATCTATTTATTTTTCTATGATAATTATCATGATGATAATATTATTTTTACTAATTTAAAGAGTGGTACATGTAGTTAGATCGACTATTTCTGTATAGAAATATATTAGTTTGCGTGGTGGGCATTTTTTTATTCCAACTTTTCTGTATAGAAATATATTAGTTTGCGTGGTGGGCATTTTTGTATTCCAACTTATACATAAACATATTGATCTACAAGAATCGTTAATTCTTACGGCAAGCAGATAATTTTTTTGACATTCTCTTGACTAAAATAAAAATCAATGAAATCCGGAAAATCTGTGTACAGAAGGTTTCTAGAAGCGTGTCGCCCTTAGTTCATTGGAAGGATTAAGATATTGCTAAACACAGTATCAAATTTTTCAAAGTCCTGTTTTATGGAAATGAACTAATAAGACCCAGTTTTCCTCCTAATTTGGACATTGTTAACAGTAAAAATGTGTTATTGGGTAGCGATTTAGCAGAGGTTGAAGGGGCGGGAAATTTCATGTTAATTTTGAACCCTTTGAAATGAAAACCATATTTTGGTCCAGAATATCCTTTGTTATCGAAGACAAAGTTGTGACAATTTTCCCAACTCCCTATGCTCCTATTAACACTATTAACTGTGAGAGTGTCCGGATTTTCAAATATGGTTGTCAAAATTCAGCAAAGAAATACTTCAATAATTGCAGTTGAATTGTAGTGTTCGATTTCCGTGTGTCAAACCCCCATAGCCCCATCTGTCGACCAAAACTATGACCAGGGTTCTCCCAACAAAACCAGACAAAGAGGAGGCAGCCATGTCTGTTTACCCTAATTTCTATTTATTTAAATTTTGTTTCATATAACAATCCACTTCAAAACTTTTGAAAAATTCTTTTGAAAAAAATTGTTAAATCTTTTCTTAAAAATTGTGTCTTCTTTGATTTAATTTTTCACGAATAATTAGATAAAGATCTCTATTTTTAAATCATTTAAAAAAATACGATTACTCTCATTAATATGAAAACCAAAAATTTATCATTATTTTAGAATCTTATATAATTATATTCTGAATCAAATCTAAATTTTCAGTACATAAAAATCGGTGAATTCTAGATATGTTTAAATTATCGTTAGATAATGAAATAATTCTTTTAATAAATAAAAACTTTATTTTTTTCAAAGCAAGTTGTCTCGGCATTAATTTAAATTAATGGGCGGTTTTCTTTTGACCTAACATTTCTCAGACGCGGGGATTTCAGTGCAAAGATATAAAAGAAAGTAAAATCGTCGTAAAAGTCTTTAGTTTTGATCTATATGACCTTAATTACACTGTTAAGGGACCAAAGATACACAAGTACACGTGTAAATTTAATTCCACTACATTGTTGTAAAAGTGTTTAACAACAAATTCAATGCTGAAGGAGAAAATCGCACGGTCTGATTTCACGGATAAAAAAAAAGCAATAAAAAACGATTTGTATCTTTTTACTGAATCTCAAAATTAAAATTAAAGTTAACTCTTTTAATTATGTTACCGACTTTGATTAATTCATAAATAAATTAGTACTCTTTTTGGTTGAATTTTTTATGTTTATTTAATCTGCTAAGCGGTCTGTTTGATTAAGATTATCATGAACTCCTTCAGGGAAAAAAAACAACATGAACCGCGACAAAATGAAAGGAAAACCCCTTGTAAAACAATAATCAGAGACTAGTAACTTTATTTATGACTGCTTTTCTTTGAAGATGTAATTCCGAGTGATATTAAATTCTGCGATAAAAATGAACTCTTTTTTTTAATTTCATGAGGTAATACGGCCAAACATACTCCCATTTGAGTGTAAAAGTCTGCAATACCCCCGTGCTAAACCCAATTACACGCTTTCACTCCTAATTGTACGAAGATTTTAACTTCATTTGTCTTGTTTTATGTGATTTATTTCATATATTTGATATTTTTCAAGTTATAAACTTCGTTTCTCCTCATGATAAATCATGTTTTTTTTTCATAATGGAGTATTCTTTGTTGTCTAGATAAATCCCCCGTGACCTCTAGCCATCGACAGTTTGTATGATGAAAAATCCCATAAACTTGTCATGTTATGCCCCTACAAGTTAAGATTTTGTTTTTCCCCTAAAACCAAGATGTTCATAATTTGATTGGTTTTATGTTGAGTAGGGCTTGTCTATGTCGTTCATCATACGACTGAACGCTTCAATCGCGGACCATGCGAGTCTGTCGGGATTTTGCATTAATCTGATAAAAACATCTTCTGAAGAAAATCGTGGATTGTTGATACGTTTATCGTGAAAAAACGAAGCATCATCTTGTATTATGTACAATTGGATTGTAGATTGGAGCTTCCTAATTGATTCCAGAGCTCTGATCGGAACGCCTCGGGCACTGATGGTCCATCGGCGCGTGCGCGGCGACAGGGGGTAGATGTACTGAAAACACGCGGGACAAAATTCGGCTGGACAGTGTCATCGTGTGACAATTTATCAGCATGGCATCGGTTCTACCAATAAGTTAGGCTAGCCTGTTCACAAGGACATGTTTCATGCCAATATCTGCAAAGTGCTTTCGGGTTTTTGCAACCAAATCGGTTTTTTTGCAAATCGCTAACAGACATCGTATTTAACGCTGTCAAATTCAGAGCGGGCCATCATATGTTTTGCATTGTTCTATCAATATCTGGTGCAATCTTTGACGTTCTATATCTGATGTGCGAGCCATTTTATCTTCAACGTTGTTTGATATTCCAAAATGACAAATGTTCCCAGATAGTAAAACATGAAGGGATTTTATTTATAAATAATTTATAAATTATAAAAATATTTTAGCAGATACAAGTACATTTCCGATATCATCAACTTAAAAGAAGTAATTTGTTATCATAAATAGAGAAGATTACTCTTTTGAAAGTGTAAACACATCTGAACAAAGACATAATCAATTCCTTCGTAAACAACAGAATAGTTAGGTTGAGGAGCAAATAATCGAAGATCCAAAGAAATGGGGATATTTTCAGAAATTCGGAGATCCAAACACAATAGGCGATGAAATATAAATGAAGATTTAATAAATGAAACTCAGCATTAGTTCGCGAATGTTTTCAATTTTTAAAAATTGGTATAATTTTTTCGAACTCTCTGAATAAAAAAACAACGTGATTATTTCCTTTCTCTGCTTACACGTTTTGTGGATTTACATTCATTTAATTTACTCTTTTCTTTTCATCTTTGTTCTTTAATTTGCACCGGCTTTACCAGAAGAATGGTGAAGAGTTGCGGGAACGTATTTGTTTTCGGTAAACCAGCTAGTTTGCAATTAGCAAAGACATTGGGGAGATGACAATATTTAATTAATACAATTGTTTGTCGGACAACCTGCTGTTTCAGTCGCCATGGAAATTTCTGTATCTGAGAGAATGGCATTTTTGGGCTTCCAATGGTCGCGTGCGTGTGCGGGTCTCGGCGCTTCAAACAGCATAGGATAGGCTTTTCACAGTTATTAATAATTTCTTTCACAATACGTAAGAAGTATTCTACCGGCAAATAAACCAGATGGCACCGTTACATGTGGTATTGTTTTAAAGAGTAGGTTCTTGGAATGACAAATTTCCAACTATTACATAAATTGGTTGAACTCCAAGTGTGAAAGAGAGATTTACAAGTTTCGGCAATTACCCGTAGACGGTTCATGCAACAAGGCCCGTCGAATTCACATCATGGCCGCTTTGGTATACGGCAATGACACGTTGAAGAAAGCCTGGCACCGAATGCCATCCGGAACAACATTTTTGCTAATTATCAAGCAGACACCTAGCGTGCTCCATGTTTACTAGTACCTGTTTTTTGAGAATAAACGCCATCTGGTTTGCTTCGCATTGAATTGCCAGCGATCAGAAAGCACGCAAATGACCATTTGGCTCACTGGAATTGTAGCAGCCTCGACACGGAGAGAGTAGGAATGCGCCGAATTTATCTAGGAAATACACTGCATAATTACGTCTCAATGTTTTTCAACAAATCTACAAAATGGAGGCGAAAAGTGAACCTCTTGGTCTTTGCACCCACAAAACAAGGTGATTAGACATACAAAGAGTAAAAAGAACCACACACATACAGTGCACACACCAACAACTCTTAATAGCTGTACTACATAGATTTGAACCACCAACAAATAACAAAATTAGATTTAGTGTATAGTGGGGTTTTTTAAAGAGAGATATTGATGAGTTTCTTTAAGAAGGAATTTTGATTTTTTTAAAGTTCAACCATAGAGTACAAAATCTGGCAGGGTTTTAAAAATAACTGCATCACGGCCTTGCTCTTCTCCAGTCTCTGACCCTGGTGTTTCTTCAGCCCTGAGATGTACGGTGAAACCCAGTAGCGATGTCTCCGTCTTGTCACACGGTACACACTCCATCGTCGCCAATTCTAGACGTGGTCATATAACAAACCAAATCCCGCTCACCCAACGCTGAGAAAAGAGAAAAAATACACAAATTTGATTTATGAAATCTTACTGCTCTGACAATATCATATCTCGGGATGTTCAACTGTATGATTAATAAGTTGGGCCAAAGTTTTTGGAGTTCATGTTACTGGGAGGTTGTTTCGCATTCTGCCTGGTACGTTTGCGCAACCAGCGATTTAGAATGAAGCATTGCAGGTACACAAATGCTGATAAAAACGTGTTGTTTGAGCCGTTAATAATAAAGTTCAAAGTTCGTTCAAATCTCTAAGTGTACTGCGGATGAGCATGATTTAGATATCTTGTCAGCTGAACATGACGGTTCATATTTAATTCTAATTTACTTTTTTCTCCGGCATTCGTAGTAAAAATTATCACTTGAAATTAACGTAACACTTTGCGTCTTCTTTTTTTTTTTTTCATAATGACATGAGATTTTGATAAAGTAGTAACTTTAGATCAGGTAAGATAGACGTGGGTTTAATTGATAATTCTGTAAACATCAGGTACAAGAGAGAAAAAGATAGAGAAAGAAACAGGGGTTTCTGTCTATGGGACTCTATGGATAGATACCTATCATATCTTAAAATCAATTATCGAGAGTGCTGGGGGCTAGGAAGTGTCATCAAGTATAGGGACGTAGATACTGTGAACGCTGATTTTAAAACCCGATAATCATACGTATATGTCCAGATAGCCATTTTTTACAACCGCTCCCGGTTATTTAGTGGAGAAAGATGTCCACACAAACAAATTAAGTGCACTGATAAATGATCGCATTCAACTAAATTGATGACGCAACCACATGTAGTGAAAAACGCAGCACCTGCATGTAAGTCTTGGCCAGCTTTATCGCGCCCTAATTGTGGCTGATAAATGACCATGCCAAAGCAAGACCCCCGAGACACCCAACCCTGTTTTTGAAATCTTTTTAAATGTTTAAACTTCACAGAAATGTGGTTTGCTCCATTTTCCTCTTCCTTTGGTGTGATGTATGACAATGTCGATCTCTTCATCAAATGAGCGCCTCAGCTTCAAAAAGTGTTCTTAAAACACTCATCCATGGACATAAAATACAGAGGTGTTACTCGAAATATTGGCGCTCATCCCTCCTTGATTTGTAGGTTTTCAAGTTTAAAAAAAAAAACCTCATTATTTACTGTAAAGGTACCGACTTTGCACACATCTGGCAAATTATTTTTTTTAATGTTCCTGCTTTATTCATAATGTTCTAGCAACCTAAATCGAATATTTTTGGAAATGGTTAAGAGGAAGTTGATGCCGTCTTAAACATTTTTATTTCTAAAGGATAAGGAAATCTTCAAGATAAAAAAGATATCTTGGATATAACTTGTACAGAACTGGCTGACACTTGACAGCTTATTTTCTTGGATGACGCTGTTAGATCAATGGATGTAACCAATAGTAGTACGGTTATATGAAGACTGTGGCGAAGTCCTTTCCTTGGGTTTGTCTTTGCTTGTGGTGTTCCTCGACTACTTGTTACAAAACTTCGATCCATCAACCTCTCGGGCATTTGATTGGACGAGTGCCCGTGTCGTTTATGTAAAGTTGAGAGTTTTATTTTCATTTGAGGGTGTCTAGGACTAAACTTGAGACCAGGCTGGCGCCACAATCTCGTTTCTTGACTGTTTTTTTAACGCAAGGATTGATTCTTACAGAGATGTCAAAAAAATAGTTTTCGCGGGGGCAAATTGACATCAATATCCACATTGGTCTGTCTGGCCACAACATTCAAACACCACATTCAAAAATCAGAACCACATTGATCGGTACGGGGCCGTAAGGATGCCGATACGTTTTTATACTTATGACATTTTCCAGACACAAAACGTCTCTGTGTAGCGCCAATTCAAAAACATTAGAATTTATTTGTTTCGTTTTGTTCACACATTGTAGGTATCGTGTGAAATTCTTACAGATTTATCAACAAGCACTACGGCCATAATGTAATAATAAACTTAATACATTGTGTTTTTACATAAGAGTTCGTTTCACACTGGAGACCTAACTATAGCTGCGCAGGGTTCCGGCAACCACCATGTGATCGTGCGTTTGGTTCAATTGCAAATTCGCTTTATAATCAAAATTTACTTTCTTTTAATTAGAATTTTCGTGGGAATTTTTTTTCTACTTTATTTTTTCTTCTATTTAGTAAGCCCGCAATGGTTGAATCGATTTTTAATAATTTTACTGTTTAACCTTTGCGTAACATGAAAAACTTTTTGTAAAATGAAAATATATTTTATGGCCGTTCACCTCTAAATAAATAAGTTTACAGTTTCATGCGTGGTGCAAATTTTGTTTTGTTGGTTTTGAAGTTCTTCGCATTTTAAAATGATTTAATGGTGAAACTATCAATTAATAAGGAACAAGTGCTTGCAAAACAAATCATCATAGGCGTTCTAAGTAGATCGTGTCAACAAATATTTACTAGTGTTGCTTTCAAATAAATAACAAAATATTGTTTTACTAATGTGCATTTCTTAATCCCGAATTGACAACAATTGTGACAGACAGGCGTAACCAGGGGCAGATAACTCTCCCGGAAATAGCTTCTTGTCAGTCCGCGTCAAATAATTTCTGTTCAATGATTAGGTAGCGTAGATCTCTCGCGTTGACAGTCAGCTCGTGGCTAGTAACATCTTTTCTGACACTTATTTGTAAATGCACAACCGTTGATGAGTTACTCAAGAAAATAAATGTTCACATAATAATTAGTAGTAAACAGGGGCTACATCGCTGGTCCCAGACTCCAGGCGCCATCTCTGTCAAATGTCGTCTGCTAGAATCTTGAAAAAGACCATCCTAAATTGACCACAGAATATATATAAAATGATAGTGCAAAATTAAACAAAGAAAACAAATTGTTTCGAGAAATTTGATAAATCATGTCTGTGTAATGAATATTCAAACTGAATAATTCTTATATTATCATTTTTTCTTCCGATAAAATTAAACATTTTATGATGCTTATAGAAATTCATCATCAGACTTTTTACAACATGTACAAACTTCAATAAAATGTTCACTGACGTGAGTTTTTACCCATGCGATTCATATGCTTTAATCGCTCTTTCAAGACACAAACGGTATTATAATTCAAAAAATGAAATAATTGAATAGTCAGGCTTTATATAAAATGGAATGAATGCTCGATTGTATTCGCATACTTGTATATGCTTACAACTAACTATCTGGAACTTTTCAATCAAACAGTTCTGAAAGGCACCATACATACAGTGTAATATTTCTTCGAGATCGTTGAATTTGGCTTATCACAGGAAATCCAAAATAAACCTCAACGTGTTAAAAGCTGAAAAAACATAACTATAAAAAAGCCAATAAATAATATTTGAAGTTTTGATATATTTCATGTATGCATGTACAAATCATTTGATGATCTACGAATCAACAAGCGCCTATAAACACGACGCTGGCGTGTGACGCTGTTAATCTAAGAGGACGGACAGACATAGATCACCTCGCCCCTGACCAGATGAAGTTGACACCTGATGTGAGATGTCCAGTGCCGGTCATTATATATTTATTGATGTTGTTTATTTCAGCTAATGTCTATATCCTCTTGGCCGCCAACCAACATCATCTCAGGAAGCAATTAATCATTGGCATGGATAAATGTACAATACAAATATTGAAATTATTTACATGCATGCAAATTTCAAAAAGCATGTAACTAATAACTGTAATTTCAAACATCAGTTTCAGATCATTTCTTATATAATATTAAAGTATATCACTATTGCACATGGTCCATTTACATGCTTTAAAGGTGTTTATTTTGACTATTTTTAACTCTATTGTGGCAGAATTATTCGTGAATTACGATGTATGTACTTAATGTGAATTTAAGCTTATGAATCCCAATAAATATACCCAACAAAACATTCAGAGCAAAGTAAATTGCTCTTGAATTCGCAAGTGGAAAAATAAATAACATGCAGTTTTTGGTTTATTGTTTATTTTTGTTTTTCGTGTTTTCCAGCAAAATGTAATTGACAGTAAACATTTCAAAGCTATTCCGGCATAATTAAAAACAAAAAATCTAGATTAGTAAGTTTTTTCATACAAAGACAAACCCGTTTAAATAGTCTTGAACTGGAAATCCAAGATTCGAACTTGTTTTTTAAGAATAACAAACGGTATATGCCGCCTTTTTCCATCTTTTTTCATTTCATGTTACACATTTTATCTTTTTGTTTTCTTTCTAACAATTACAGACCATGTTTATGTTGTCTGGTACCCTAAAACCAGCCAACAAATGACCACTAACGACAACACATGCCCGTGGGCCACGTGATCACGTATCAATTTGTTATCACATTAATTTCTATTGTCTGCGCAAGCTCCCGATCATTACGGGCAAATTTTAACGACTTTATCATTGATCTAACAAGTAGCTCAGTCCATTGATATTCTATTTGGCGTTTTATTATTGATTTTCAATCATTACAAAAATCGGAAGCTTTTGCTGTATTTTCTCCGGGGTCTTGTTTTTATGTCCAACTGTCAAAATATGGGGCAACAAACATACGTCATGAGGTATTTTACCGAGTAATGTTACGTCAAAGCAGTAAATTTATGTGATAACCGATTAATATCCATTATTAATTTTTACAGCCATATATATGTTTGAGGTTCCTTAAAGCAAAGATCGTAAATTAAAAAGGTGGCGCAGTTTTTTGTTTTGCTTTGGGTTTTTTTTTTGTTGGAGGTGGGGGGGGGGGGAGGCAATGTTTGGTAGGGAGGTTTGGTTTGGAATTCGACCATTAACGGATTTTGTATTTCATTTCTTCTATACAAGTACACACCAGATTGCCCAAATTATTCCCCTCAATCATTTTTTTCTTCAAAAATTTTGTTCTCTGATTAAGATTTCTTTTTATTTAAATTTTATTTAAAAAAAAAAAATCAATCATACATTTCTTGAATTTATTTCTTAAGATAGTACAAACATTGAATTTGTAATGTGGTTTATAAAGTCCACCTTTTTGTTTTTAAAACTCGGTTAAACATATCTATATACACTCTGAAGTAAAAATAGAACACATAGCTACGAAATCTATATTTAAATATGCCAAAATATTATTCATATTTTACAAACAAACAAAATATTGTAATAGAACATAAACTGATGTGGTCAAAATGAGGAAAAATGCCTTGAAAGGTTTTGTATATACTTTTGAGATATAAAAATTTCAATGCGAAACATTCAATCAGTAGAAGACCTCATGGTATTTGACATTCACTGGTTCATAAAGAATGAAAAACTTCTCATATCTATGACCTAATTTCAGGTTTTATTTTCAAAGAAATAATTATCTTATATAATATGTGAATTTTCCCCATTTATAAATAACCTACAATATATATGAGTTTTTCGAAAAAAATGCAAATTCAAAAATATACACTAAGAAAATCAAGAAACTACATTTGATTATTTAGTAATATTTTTCAGTATCTCTGATGTAATATTAATTGAATTTGTAAATGTGGTCAACTATGAACGCTTCTTTGGAACAAATAATAGAAGTCATTGAGTCCTGTATTCATTTAATACATGTAAATATAATAAAAGAAATATGCTATCAACGAGTACCATCACCCTATACATGATTATGTACATGTAGCTCTAAAGATTCTATTTAGCAGATAAATGTTAAACGTATGCTAAAACTTGTGTAAATAAAAGTCTATGTTTTATTTATCATCTGTGCGGAGTACAATGGACGTGATCCAACAACAGATGACTGGCTAATCGTCGGTACACAGTTACAAGGCTATCGCTCCTTGGGAGTCCAGCGAATATTGGCGTTATCTCGGCATCGCCTCCCATTCACATCTTTTCACTTCCACGCGAGATTTCCATTTAATTGGGCGACAAAATAACAGCCTAGTCTGCCGGGACTGACCACAAGTGATGACCAAACCAGACTCTCGTCACCAGCCTAAGCCCTATCCGGCACACATCTCGGACTTCGCGACTCCCCCATGTCCCAATCATTTTACATCAACACTTGACAGTCTCCTAGAGAGAGGACGGATTTTCCCACCCAGCCCGGGGATCGGTCATCGATGGCGACGGATCTAAATGAAAAACATGCCACTCGGCTGGACTTTCGCCACGGTCACGAGATTTGGAACATGTAATTTCCGGAAAGGGCACACCCTAAAATCCTGATTCAATTGTTATCATGGGGTGGCGTCATCTAAATACCCCCACTTAACTTGTTCTCTGGCAAAATCTGGAAACAAGCAGCACGTGTAGTGGTATATTGCAATTAGAGACGAATTGTCGTAACAATTACAAGATAAAATTGTATATCATTCGTGGTTGATACTGAATTGGAAGCTTTCGTTAATCTGCTAGCCAACAGATGTTATATCATTTATAGAATCTTCTTTGTGTCTTTATTTTAATGAACAGTACACCTGTGTCGCTAAGCTTAGTGGTCTTTGTTAGATTTTGTTTTAGTTGGGGTTTTGTTCATTTGATACATTAAAACTTTATTATTGACTTCAACAAATACACTGTATATGTTTTCAAAGACCCAATGCAACTTTCTTTTAGTAAAAAAAAAATTACAGATGGACAAAACAATGGATTCTTCCAGAAAACGTTATGGAAAAGATATTACAACACGTGTATATTGATGAAGAGAAAGTAAATGCCATTTCAAATCCATCGCCAATTCGGCCAAATGCGTGGTATTTATTAAGAGTTCTCATCTTCATCATACTGTTATCAATCTTAATCAGTATTTTGATGGCTACTTTACAGCTGACTCCTCTTGGCAATCGTAATGACAGGTGATTCTTAAAAATAAAGCTACGGGGTGGGAGGGGAAGGGAGGGGGAGCAATACAGTAGATGTGAATTGCTCTCATTGGAACCAACCCTCGACCCTTCCGGTGGTACATATTTATGATAAAATTGGCATTTTTAATACTTCCTCTATCTAGTTAGACTAGTCAATCTTATCGATGTAGCGATTGCTGTAATTAGAGGGCCGCTTTATAACCCTTCTACCGTGGGATTTTAATGTACCTACATCAGATAAATTTCCCACTCAAACAGTTTCCACTGTCTGTAGGTAAATACCAAATTATTATTTTATTATGGGCGATATACCAGACATTCCTTGTACCTACTATGATAAAAGGCTCAAGATTTTTGAAGAACCTCGTCGTCAAACACGAGGCGTGATTGGTAGCAATAGCGTCGCCATTTGTATCAAAGTTACAACAGTGTTACCTAATATCCAAACCGGTCTTGGCACCACATCCGGGCTTGGTATTTATTTAGATTTTACCTCAAGATACCCTGTTGAAATACCTTTATTCAGGGTATGTTTATGTACATGCTAAGTAAAATATGTCGGCCATTGTGCAAATAATTTTGAAGCAATAAAAAAGCAAAGCCCCTTTCTCGTATTGGCCTGACCCATTCCTGGCATTACTCAACATCAATACGAGCAAGGCCACTGTAGAGTTTGAATCGATCGTTTGTCTGCTGATCGAGTCCTGCACGACTCTGTCTGACCACCACTGCATGGGGTCCTTCGTAGCACAGCTTCCTCGAATTCTCATAGCGCCACATCGTGTTCTATTTATCGGACCAGTAGGGCCCCCACGCATATGGACAATATCCCCTAATCCAAATTGACGATCGCAAAAGGATCAGCATTCTTTTGGATGTTTAGAACCGCCGAAGCTTGTGGTTCGGGCATAAATGACCAGTCGGATCTCTCAAGTAGCCACCGCATGTATTGAATTTGACAGCGGGGCTTGTTTGTCTTGCAGTTAACTCGCGCCGTGGCTTCAAGAAAGACACAATTTACCGTCTAATTGGTAATTACAATCTTTGATCATTACACTCCAAAAGAAAGATACTGTACAGATACGGTGTTTCCGTGCAGTAACTGGCGACGTGGAAGGGACTATCGCTCGTTTCATCAGCGCCGGAACATCTCGATCCGCTGTACCTGTACATCGTGTTACGTCACTGCTGCTGTTGCTGGTTTTATGTCGTCGAGCCAGTTTCCGGTTATCTTCTGGCGGCGTCTCTATAGATTTATCAATCTATTAATATTAATTAAAATACATCAGATTAGTCACTTCTCAGTATATTTTTAATTAAAAATCTTTGCACATTTGGAATTTGATACAAGAAGATAGAAATAGAAGCTTTGAGTACATATTTCGTGATTTTATCTAGCAAGCGACCAGCTTTTGTAGTTGCGAGAAATATTTTTACTTAAGCTTGGGTATTTGCAATGTTACTCTACCTTTCCTGTGATGTCTTAAACTACAGATAGCTTATATTAAAGTTAGTGGAGACTAGGTAATAGTTGTTATACCATTATTAATAAAAGAACATGATTATAATTACAGAAAGCGAGAGCTTATTTTTCTTGTATAAGACGTTTTTCTCGCAAAAATTTGTTCATAATTCATCAACATCAAAAGTATATTATGTGTAGGTTAAAACATCAAATATAGTCGTGATTTAGTTGGCGACTTTCAATGAAAAAATACCGAAAAACTGACAAGAAAAAAGCGACAGCAAAAGCGGGAGACACTACAATGACACATAACATGAAAATATGATGAATCGTCATCGCGACGTTAACTTATCAAAGAAAAAAATCTTAAATGGGGAAAATGTACAAGGAAAAGCATTCCAATGTTGAATGGCGCTGCCCATAACCTTCTCACACCCCCAGCCCAAAACTACGTGTCATGTGAAGGGAGCATCCAGGTTGATCTCGGCTGTCGGGAGCTCACTCAGCGAAGATTTTAATAATTCTAAACCAGGATGAACAAAAACAACTCCTGTCACCTCTCGCGACCCTTAGACGATGGGTAGTCGCCAAAAGTAAAATACAACATGTAACAAATACACTTTCGCTTTCCAAATAAATGGGCGACCTGTTTGATTTACAGCCCTTTGAAGAATTCTTCTGACGATGGAGGGGAGTAAAGTCCCCGACATTTGGCGACCAACCGCACACCGCGAGGGTATATCAAAATGTAACTTTTTTTCCTAAGAGAGATAATAAATAATAATGTATTTCAAGGGAATTTTTCTGTGACATGTGGGCTGCCTCTGTGAGATTGTTCGGCGACGATGGGTGAAGTGTTTAGGAGATTTCATTATGTAACGGGAGGCATCATGACGCCCTCGCCCTAAGTACTTGGGACAACCTTCGCATGACGCGAGAACTACACGCACAGATGCCATGTCCAATATAGAGACCACCAGACACCATCCTCTGGTGTTCAAAACAGTTTACCTTCCAGACGAAACTCCAACTTGTGACGCGACAAAGCAATCACAGCGCAATAGACTCTGTTGTCCTAGGATAGATAAAGTAAAGATCAGCTCGTTCTTCACATTAAACAGCCACAGAAACCCAAAACTATTGTTATTTTAATCCTACTTACTTTTTAATGCAACGATTCTAGTTTCATTTTCTAGAGGTTTTTCGTGTTTTTATATTAAGCTTATCAGCATAACCATAACTTGATCTTTGGTCGTAAAGTTTGGGGTTTCTAGAAATATAAGTTCTTGCCAGAAAGAAATAATTTCATATTTAAATACATATATTGTATTAAAAACTTCAGAGACCAAAATGTTTTGCTTTTTTTTCTTCATTTATACATGTATTTAAATGTTATAAAATTGTAATTTACTAAAAAAAAAAAATAAGTTGATGAATTGAACCAATATACACTTTATATTCAGAGAGTGTGCGATGAAAAAAAAGTCAGGATTAATTTGTGTAGGTAATTATCTATAATCATAAGATATCGCTTAATCTGATTACTTATTGTTTAGTAGTTAAAATACAATTTGACCAGACAGTGTAGGCAATCTTTAACAAAATGGTCTGTGGTAGTGATCAAAAGTGACTGTGTAATGGACATCTTCACTGGTTCCTCTAATCCGGGGTGGCAGCAATTGGCGACACAAGAACCTTTGTTGGAACGTACATGTCAAATTATAATCTATTCTAAAATCTTCAAAGGCATCGCTAAGGCTACATCAAACATATCGCTCCGGTCCCCGGCGACGAAATCTAAAATATAAAATCGCTTCTTGAATATTATTTAAACTCTTTAAGACAGCAATCACACATTAATCATTAAAGTCAATTAATCAATGGCGTTTTAGAGTCTTTTTGAGACACAATTTTCTTGCAAAATGGCGGGAAGTGTATCCCTTAATTCTCTTGAAGGGGTTGATATCACAGCTCTAATTACAGGTTTGCATATCAGAGGATTTTTTTTTTTTTGGAAAAAGTAAGTCTAGAAGTAGTATATCCAACAGCTATTAAATGCTGTGGAGGATACACTGATTTGATAATTTATGAATCGGTCGTTCGGTGCATTAAAATAATTGCTCTTCTGCAAAACTGCTGGATTAACAAACTGATTTTCATTCTGTCTCAAGTTTTGAAAATCATGTTGTTGAAAATCATGTTGTTTAATCTAGTCTGATCCAACATTTTTGGAATTCTTATACCGTGATTTCTAATATACGAATTACGATTCACTATGCTTTGCTTATTAAAGGAATTTATTTATTATTGATTGCTATTTCTGTATTCAAGATGCAGTAGGTATATCTGTACTGAAAACTGCACGATTTAATCCATTATTTTAAATAAAAATCCCTTATTTCATTATAATGATTTTTTTCTCTCCTTTGATTTAAAAAGCTACAATAATTGGTCAATTGTAGATACATTGTATATGGGTTCTAGTAATTAGAGACAACACAATTTATTTTATAATCGATTACGCTATACATGTATAATTCTGTAATAAGAATCCTATTTACATTGATGAAATTTGCTTGAATTTTTAGGAAATTATATTATATAGAAAGACCTATATATTGAGGTTATTTGGCTCATTTTTAATAAAGGGTAATGCGCCATTTAATACAAAATAAGACATTCGGACAAAGGAGTATTGATATATATATATAAAAAAAAAAAAGCCTTAAAATATGCTTACTAATAGTAACTCATTCAATTTGACTAAAAAAGTATATTTAGATTATTGACAATATTAAATAAAGTATTAGAAGATAAAGAAACTTAAATTTACATTCAAAATAGTTTAAACGTACTGGCCTACGTCACCTATATTTTCAAATCACTCAACTCAGTCCTCAACTCAATTCATTCAAGGAAATGTGCATAAATTTGAGGTCAGGCTGAGTAATGACTTGAGGAAAGTTGGTGACGGTGGGGCCTGTAAGCCCAGAAGCTGTTCGTACATGACTTGTATGTTTTTTACATTGTGCGTCACGTGATTGAAATTACTGTTTTAAAAAGAGTAACAAAGGAAAGACAGTGCGAGAATAATGGAATTAAAGATAATTCAAAAATTGCAGTCAGAAATACGCAACCATCAAAAAGTGCATCTTTTAAAATAAGAAGCTTAAAAACAATTTTGGTTTCAGAAGAAATCGGAGTCTCCAGACAAACCACTTGTTTATGCATAAAATCTTGCTATAGTATTTTCAACACGCTTGCGTGAACGTGCATGAACATGTATTTAGTGGGAGGGAAAATCAGTGTTCTTTTTTTCCTTTTGAAAAATTACATTTACATACATTTTAACTTTGATAAATAACACATGTAAGAATCGTATAAAATTCTATATTTTGGGAGGTAATTTTTTTGTTTGTTCATCACAAAGTCACTTTAGTGAGGGAAATACATGCACCATTGTTTCACATGAATCTTGGTCTAATATGATTTTTCGGATAGTTTTTATTTTTAACTATGTTAAGCACTTTAGATTGTAAGTGATTTTTTATAACATTGAATGGTTGATCACTCTAAATTACTTAAAAGAAAAAAATCCATACATTATCACCTTTCAAGTTTCTCAAACCAGTGCAAACTGTTTGAATCCTCAAGATTTTGATATTCTTGCGCGTAATTGAATTTGTTAAAGACAAGAAAAGAAGCAATTACAGAAAGAGAACAGACAGTATTTATTTAACAAAATAAATTCACAAAATGTATACCAAATACCCTGTCGTATTCGAACTTAAATTTTCTGCGGATCAGTATTATCATCCTGAGCTTAGAATTTAAACAAAATATCTGTCGATAAAAATAAATTCACAAGACATTTAAATCTCCATGTTGTGACGTATAAGTATTATCATGAAGTTATAGGTGTAGAGGCACCTTAACAGAAAATCAATTTCTTAAACCAGCAATTTTCTCCTAAAGATTATGTTTTAGTGAAAAGAGCGATGGTTTTAACGTCAAATCTATTTTTAAAACCCTGTTGCTTTATTCATCCTCTGTATCCCGTTGCGAGCCATCCTTAAAGATATGCAATACAAACAATCATCATGAAAAAAAAACATGTATTTCATAATCATGCTTTAAAAAGTATCATTGTTGCTGATGTTAATTCACTGATATAATCATATTGCCTAAATTTGTTAACCTTTGGGTGATAAATGGGATTTTCAATGATTGTTATAACGGTTTATGACCAAATCTGCTGCACCAAGTCCGCAGCCGGAAGCCATAAATATCCGAATTCGAAACCCTATCACGATTTTAGCAGGTAAAATCTAAACTGCTGTCATATTGGACAAAAACGATATTTTAAATTGATAATTGTAACTTTACACATTTATCGTGGTCTGTTTTTAATTCCCAATTTTTGATTTACGTTTTGTTTGGTTTATGAAAAATAAAACCTACAAAATACAGCTCATGTGTCACAAAGATCGAAACATTTGTTTGTGAAAATAAATAAAGGATTCATTTATTTTATTTCAAATAAAGTTAAGAAACACTTATATTTGACCAGTATATCGGTTTTGATTTCTTTATTTAATGCTTGACCAGTATATCGGTTTTGATTTCTTTATTTATTAGCTTGACCGTGTATACATCAACAAAATCTTTAGATAAAAGAAAGCAGGTAAGAAGCTTGTAAAGATTTTTTAATTCATTGTCGTAATGAACAATAATTATTTGAAATGTAATGTTTAAGAAAGAATTCGTAACTTTACAAGAAACAGCTGTTTTCACTCACTATTGTTCAGTTTTTAGACAAATAGGAATTCGAGAAAAAGGTTTCTTCGCACAAATCCCTACTAAAAGCCGTAAAAAGTTATTGCGCCAATTAAAATTTAAGTCGTCTAAGAAAACTAATGTTGATAAATCTTTATGAGTTGTCGGAAAACCTGGCAGTCTGATCATAAAGTGTATCGGTCTGATGAATTATAGTCATCGAGATAGGGAGTAAAAAACCTCCGTGTATCTACGGCTAACGAGGCATCAACGTGTACTGAGGAGAGGGGGGAATGTGAAGCGAGTGGGGAATGTTTAATGTCGCAAAATTCGGCGTGGTTCTCATCACCGCTCCAAGTCATCATTTACCTTAATTTCGGCGTCTGAGGAAGTCTACAAAACGTGTAATTCGGTTCATTTCAGTGATATAGACTCGTTGGACGTCAATCAAGGTCGATTTCCACTCGGAAGGGTGTGAAGTTTTTTTTCGGATGGCGCCATCTTGAATCACGGCCTCGCTTTCATGAAAGAGTGTATAGACCAAGAGACTTAGCTGACTTACTAAACATTGAAATCACTTTACGGAGTGTCCATCTTTTTTTTTTTCCTTTTGACATTATGTTCTGCAATGTAATCACAATGTCGCTATGTTAGATATTATGGCAACAGGTTTTAATAAAGACCCCCTAGACAAGTCTGGTCGATCAGGCTTCCATTACAAATGCCAATAAGTTTTTCTTTTCGCCACACTTTTGAAAATTTCTTGGCCAACTTTCTCGTCGATTTCGCATTAGTTATCGTTCAAAACGAGATTTGGAGCGAGATGTGACGGGTACTATTTACCCGCATGTGCCCGTCGTGGAAATATTCCCTCGCTCTGCATCTGTGTCTGGGCGAGAACAAATAGAACTGCAGCACAGTCAATACCATTTTACACCTTAATGAATATTGCTGTTTCTGTAATCACCCGGGGTTCCAAGAAACAAATTACAAAAAGAGATCTTAATAAATCGAATCAATAGAAAAAACATAAATAGGATTCCCATATGAAGAAACGTTATCTCCCGCATACCCAAGCTTGCAATAAAATATTACCGAAATTTTAGCTTCAAGCAAAATGTACCTACCTAATGAGAAGAAATATACCTATTTCTGGTTCATTTATACAAGTTTCATAGAGATAGTCAATAATGAAACATTATATGCTGCTGCAAAATTTAAACAATCAAATGATTAATTTTGTTTGCTTTTTGCTCTCTCTCTCTCTCTCTCTCTCTCTCTCTCTCTCTCTCTCTCTCTCTCTCTCTCTGTGCATTGCATAGCCGGATGATTTATTTACTGTTAAGTGAAAAAAGCTACAATGACATATCTTTATTTCATTTTATCAGCAAGGTAGACCATGTCTCTGTCAATCTTTTAAACCGACTGATAAGGGTCTCCCTGTGTTTGCGATTGGTCCATCATGTTTTTTAGTAGATAGGCGTAGATTTGCGTGTCTTGCTCATTTGTCCTAAAAATCAGGAATCGAAATGTCTGCCGATTGAAAGTCTTTGATCTCGATAAGAAATATATTGTCAGGTTGTTCTTCTTTTAAGGTTCTCTGAAATGCAGATTATCTAGTTATACAGCGATACATAAAAGTGACTTTTTCATTACTTTTAACTTATTATTTACTAAGAATTACCTAAAAACACGTGACATGGAATGGACATACGATTGGTCAAGCAACCTGCAGTCTTTGGCAATGTACAGGTAGGCATTGAAAACTTCATACTTCTATTTTTTTTACATTCTAGTAATTCTGATGTATATTTGTATAATTATACACAAAAGTTTTATTTACATTACGCGTATATAAGGACACTTAACACAAAGAAACATTGAGAATAATTTTCTTTTGTGTGGAAACGAAATTGGACGAAACAAAATTGAAAATCAGACGTGGTCTTGAAATAAATGTATCATAAAAGCCTAATTTTATATAGATATGTGTGTATATAATTAGTTTTTTATGAAAATGTATACCCTTGGCTGTCCCTTTATGTTTATCATTTTACGTAATATGATCATTGATTTTCAGTGAGAATATAGTTGCATAAATCATTAACCTTAGTTTGATATTTACGAATTTTAAAAATTATATCATGTTATAAATTAAAAAATAAGTATACCTTTTTTTTAATAATGCGAACATTAATGTCGCCGAATAATTAAAGGAAATGCACATACTTCAAAACTTAACATTAAATCAGTACATGTAGTATATTTTACTTGAAAATATTTGAGTATATTTATGATTTAACAACCCCGCCATCCCCTGTATGGTGTCTTTATTTCTTTAATCATAATATTAGTGTTTTACAAAGCTGTAAAGCGTTAACAATGTATTAATTAATGTAATTTAATAAATTTATACTTTATAATAAATTCTGTTCTTTCAAAACAATGTTAAATCTTTTCTTTTTTTTCATGACAGTTAATTGCGAGAAACAAATATAAAACAATAAAAAGACTCAAGACAGCTATATACTAAACATTATTTTATTTATATGTATAATAGAAATTTTCGTTTAAAGCATTATAAGCTGCAATTCTTTTGCCAGATACTTATTTGTAAAATTGTTATTAACTGCTTTAATTAAAGGGAAAAATAATGGTTCATAAACTTTCTGTAAATAATGTTCTAAAAAAAAAAAAAAGAAAAAAAAAAGATTTAGATGCTAAGATTTAATCAAAATGACATAATTATCGTCCTGTACGAAAAATGTTTTTCTATAAAGTCCATTGAGCACAAAAACTTTATTCTCATAAAATTTATTGGTTTTGTTTTAATGTTATTTATAGTAAAGGTTTAAGTTTCATGCAGAATTATTGTAATGTTTCATGCAGAATTATTGTAATGTACAGTTTTTTTTGTAAAAATAACAAAACAAATCAAAACATAAAAATCATATCGCTTTAAACAATTTGATGTAGATTACAATAAAAACTTTCAGATGATTTCTTCTTTCAAAAGATAAAACATTCCTCATTTATGAATAAATAATAATATATGTAAATTATTGATTAACAAAAGTTATTCAATTAAAAAACCCAGGCATTTTATTGCCTTACATTAATGATTTTATGTGCAGCCAAATGTGCAAAAAAAAAAAATAATAATAAATAAATGTAATAGGTTAAGAAGTAAATAATAAAATAAAATATTTAATATAAAAATAGCAAAAAATGTTTTATTTTAAAAAGACATCAAGTCATTTAAATTTATTACAAAATTAGACTTTCAACATCTCCGTGACCTCCAATCACTGATATAACACACCCATAAGGTTAAAATGATTAAACATATACAGTTGATATAGCAACCAATGGGATTTTTTAAGCGAGCTCAGGTTCTACAACTCTGTCGAAACATGTTCGATCAAGCACCCCTGATAAACAGCGTTGTTGCTGTCGTCTGTTTGTTGTCCCACGTGACATTTCTGTCAGTTTGTTGAGGGTGTCCCGGATGTTTATCACATGGGTTGCCTGTCGTCTGCTTGACTACGGCGGCAGACATCGGGTGCTTGGTGGTAGCATACGTCGATATATAACCATCAGTTGTCTGTGTTTTTCCTGCACTGTATGCGAGATAGACTGTAGTAGACGTGTTAAGGAACTATCAAAGTTACCACTGTTATTATTCACTGTCGTCAGACAACAATAATTTTCAATCCTCTACGTATCAAAACAAGAACTTCATTGACGTACAGAATAAACTCGGCAAATGCTTAAAATAGTATCTAATTAAGATGAGGAGATTGGGAGTCACGTGATCGATGCTAGTCGACACCACCACACGCATTTTTTTGTCATTGATGCGCCATTTTCATGCTCTTCACCGCGTGCCTCTGTCAAACCACCGACCCTTCCCGCCTGTTTTTTATACAACAAAAAGATACTCATTAGCCACTTCAGGCATGGTGTTCAGGTCTTAGTGCGCAAGCGTAACTTTAAATCAAAGAATTGATAAAATTTTTTTAGTTCGAATTGTATTTTTGGTGATTTTGCTTAAATTCTTACGATAATAATGCATACTGCACAGGAATGTCCAAACAGCTAATGTCCAAACAGCTATTCATTTTAATTTTCTTTCAAAGATTGAGTTGTAGTCGTTCTCTTTAAGTTGGACCATAAAGTTTGATTACCCTCTCTCACGCCCGTAATGCGTCGCAAGATCAGATGTGAGACCTAAAGTATTGATATTTCTGTTTCAATTTAGAGACCCGCCGAGCTGGCACAAGATGGTCTGTGTCGAAAACAGAAAACAATCTCAGTTAATGGAAAGTCTCTTGTGCATATTGAAAGACAATTTGAATGCAAAATACCGTTAATTTTTGAGTGGAAAGTTTTGGACATGATCGTCTATTTGCATGACAAATTACCATTGTTTTTCGAAAAATAATGCATGTCTCACTACTTGGTTGGAAGATGGCGTTCGCATAGTGTTTATAGGCGTAAATTGCTTTTGTCACTCCCGGATTCTCGCGAGATCTGTATCACGAGTTTTTGCCGATGTGCATTGCAATGATTTCGCACTACTGTGATATACAAACCCACTATTACATTCAAAATGGCAATGAATATTATGCAAATCTGCAGACATTGAAAACGCTAGTCGCTAAGCGTATCCCAAGGGACAACCTTATCCCATAAACTGTCCGGAATACTCCTATATCAGCTTCAGAATCGGTCTCTTAATTATGCATGTTTTTCTCTCGTTACTTTACGGGAACTTGCTCGCACCTCGGAATGCTTGCCTCCATTTTCGTCTAATCTCTCGAGGGTATAGTTAACTTCATCTCTACTCTAAATCGAGCACTGACGATGCTTTGGTTTGGGGTTTACTTCTAATAAAACGACACTTTTTTTGCCTCGTTGACATTAAAAATCTTTTGGAGTTGATTTACATGAAATTGTTCCTGTATTGTAATACATTTGTTATGTAACGTCTTTTACATACTAAAGACGCGGCATGTAGAAAAAGAAGACTTTTGTCTGTTCACTTTCCGTTTGACTGATTTGCAAAATCATCGAAGGACAAACAAAAGTCTTTTATATCGATGCCATAATGCAAATGCAGTTCTCACTTTTGCAAAGGAATTTTCGACATTGTTCCTTATCTAGGACAGAATTCGCAAACGACATTGTCTCTACGACACCTTTGGCACTTTCAGAGATTTAGTAGAAAGTGGTTGTCTTTGTTTTCAAGCTGTCAATGAAGATCCATGCCCTTCAGAGATCACTGCTTGTTGTCCTTGTCAAGGTTTTTTTTTATTTCCAAAAGACAATAGCAAAAATTAAAACAATCTCCTTTTAGGACACCATACTTTTTCTTGGCATATTCAGAATGAGTTGACAAAATTCAAATTGACATAAGGGTAACATAATGCTATAGTTATTGAATTGTACTTGTTCCGACATTTCTATTAGTGGGCCAAAGAATGCACTGTAGCTACCTCTCTCCGTCTAGTTGTTGGATTCGCCTATAAATATTAGTATTCCCAATTTACCTTCGTTACTCTTTAATTTAAAAAAAAGTATTATAGAATTATTAAACATTGATTAAATTGATGTTTAGATATTATACATGTATTAAATAGGCGCTCCACATATGATTTTGAAAGCTAGAAAATATTGCGAAGATATGATGTATATAACTAAATTACTCTAGTTTATCACCTTCCAGAACGTAAAACTAATTGAATGAAGAAACGGTATTCTATGATGAACAAACTTTGTTGCTGATACGGGGCTTTGTACCATATTTCTTTAACGTATTCTGTTTTACCCCAAGCCCCTAACAATTCTTAGTAACATTAAAATAGGGTTACGAATTGTTGCTAAGGACTCTTTTGGGCGTATTCCTGTTTACACTTAGGTGGCTATTTTTGTTCGAAACTCGGCGATTTTCTGTCATTTTATTGACTAATTAACATAATTCTTTGCATGTAATACATACCTACAATAATTTTAATCTTAATGCATCTTTACATAACATGACACACTGTCACGCAGGATTCTGTCAAGTCCTGCGGAAAAAAGCGAAAAAAGTGTCTGACCTTTAAAAAAATGAAAGAATTTCAGTCATAAAAGTTATAAAAGTTTGAGGTTATTTTTTTTAAATTCCTGTCGCCATGGACACAATATGTCGCCATAGTTGCGCCTTAGGGATATTCTACTTCACATGCAAAGTTCACTCTCAAAGAAGGATTATTAGTTTCGTAATATTGTGCTTAATTGGCAAGTGAATGTTTCATAATAACAAACAAAAAATTTCGTGATAACACGGAGCTATTTTAGTTAGCTTCATTCTCGTGCACAAGAAGCCGAGATAACCATCAGTAACAATTGTAGTAGTACTTGAATCAAGTAGATACTTAAAATTCTAACAATATGACATCAAGGATCTGTTCGTTTGCCTAAAACAATTGCTTTGCATCTCATCAGTGTCACCGTAGGAAGACGTCATTTATCTTCAGAAAATCAAACGCTCCCTAGCTTCCCGGCGTCGACAGAAGGCCGAATTCGACATGGACATCCTTCCGCCAAAGAAAACAGTGCTGTCCAAAAAAGCCGCCAAATTCATTCGCCTTTATACATTCCATTCAATACTGGTTATTCTTAAGAACTTGACAGCATACTCAAGTGTTTAAAAATATTTATTCTTCGAATTTCATTCTTTCGAACAATGAAATCGAGATAATAAGAAGGAAATCCATAAATGATAAATACATGCTTTGAATTGATTTTTCGCTTAACAATACACGACACTTTGAGCGCAATTACAATAACATGTGTCATAATTACGAATTTAAATAACACTGTCGAACAAAACTCTGAAAGGTGTAAAAATCCAGATATGATCAAACGCCTCGCAAATCAGAACAATAAAGATGGTGGCCTTTTGTTCCGCTGGATGAACTTTCCGGCAGATGTAAGACACTACCCGAAGTAATCCAAACGCCTTCCTGAATGCTCCAGTTTTGGTTTTAAATGTTATACAACGTTGAATTCTTCGCTGTAGGTAGGGGGTCCTTACCGCTCATAACACTGATGTATGATTTCAGTAAGAAAAGAAGATACCTGAACTACACAAGTGAAACTTATTAGTTATTCCGCGCACCTTGTTCGGGTTAAGAGGTCGGCCCTCTTCTGAAACTTAAACTCACACCTTATTCAAGCTCCAAATGCAATCGTCTTGGACAGATGTTTCTCGACTTTTCGACATCTACGTAGTAACAGAAGAACACAAACATCTTAATTTGTCACAAAGGATCATGTTCATATCCAAAAATTTTTATTTCGACATTTAATGAATAATCTGTATCATCCCGGGGTCTATTGGTGATGGGTGTCAATAGCAGGGAAAATACACCTACATCATCACAGTTAGTATCTGTTTAACACATAAATGTCTTTGCTTCGAATCTGATGCCGAAATGCTGACATAAGGTAACGACTACCCCTAGATTGGGTGTCTGAAGCGACATCTCATTTTGGAATTTTCGCACCATCAGAATAATTTAGAATTTATGTTACAGTACTAAAGTGAGACCAGGTGTAGAGGTTGTTTAACTGTCCCATATCTTCTTACCATTGTAATCATATTTACATTTCTAAAATAGTAAAAAATAAATCTACCAGAAAACAGTCGGAGAAAATTTGCCGTAAACGAGGCCGTTGTCGTGTGATAGTCTTTAATTTGAATACCATCTCCCTTTTGTGTATAGAATTTAAGAATTCCTTAAAATTTATCATGTATTGGATAATTTAAAGTGTAAAATAATATATTAGCATAATAACAAAACAACATAGTTGATATATCTTGACCATATTAATGGTGTAATTTGTATCCAATGAAATTTAAATCTAAAGTAATTTAAAGTCCCTTTTTTCAAAATCATTATTATTAATAACTATATTCCCGTTTATGGCTATATTCTCAATTTCAGATATTCTTTGAAATATACATACAATTTTAACTATATATCTGGTTGACACTTGGACTAACGTTAGAAGTGTTTGTTAAATTTTTGAAGTTGTTGCTAATGAAGTACACCTCATGTCAGAAGGCATTTCAAACAAAATTTCAAAAATTTTAGAAGTAACTTTTGTTCTCGACAAAGAAATGGGGGTTTATAACCACAAAATACAATATCTAGCCAAAATGCATTAAACCAAAACATACTCCCTCCAGATGTATTTTTTTTTAAAGTGATCGATTTCCCCGATTAGAGGAGATTATGCACCCGACTATCAGTTACCATAGCGGTAGTCATTAAGAGTCTAACGCTTTGCAATATGGCAGCATACTGACTGTCTCCAAACATTTTGCAGTTAACTGCAGGCGACTAATGGTGCTACCATTTTGTTCTCGGAAGTCAATACCGTAAAACTCAGAACCTTTCGTGATACCTGGCATACTAATACTTTGATGTAGTCTCGCATATCAATACCGTCATGTCACGTGACCCTTAGGTAGGACTAATGAGAGCAAAAAGTAAACTGATGCGGGCGGTGATTTCTTCGGGCTTGGAGAGGTAATTGCTACTTTCCATTATATCAATGTACAACAAAATTATTGAGAAAGGCGCTTCCAATTTTTAACAGACGTTAAAAAATGCTCAAAAGACACGAACTTCATATCATGCATTCTCTATTACTCCTTTGTACTTACATGCAGTCTCTGGTACATGTATAGTTTATTGGAAATTGTGCTACATGTATTGAAATTTTTTTCTTACTTTTCACTTGTTGAATTCCACAAAAATAATCAATTAATCTGAGATTTACTCCTTATTTCTTTTATTTATTATTATCTATTGGAATTGAGATATCATTTTTCATGTATCAACACCATTATTAACTTTATTTATTCAATCGAGTTTTTTTGTGGGGTTTTTTGGTGGGTGGTTTTTTTTTTTTGGGGGGGGGGTTGTTTTGTTTTGTTTTTTTGGTTTGTTTTTTTTTTTTTGTAGTAGTGAGCTGCATGTTTTATTTGTATCATTAATTCATTACTATATCCAAAATCTATACTTTTTGTAGAAAACTTAAATTTTTTTTAACAAACTTTATAACAAGGAAAACAATCGGTATAAATATCAATTTAACTGTGCATGTTATTTTTTCTACTGCATTTTTGAGTCTTTTTTCAAAACTGAAATATTCAAAAAAAGGGGGAGAGAGTTAGATATTGGAGTGAAAATGTTTTGCATCTTTTCTTTTTCGTTAATAAATGGGTTTTTAATTAAAACCAAAAAATGATATTTGATTTATGAACTAATATCAACCGTCTTATTTTACTTGGGCATTGATATCAAAGGAATTTTCCATGTTCACTTGTGTCAAATCGAGCCCGATCCGAAATCTGTTATATAAGATCTGTCACCACTACTGTGGATCCGCATTCAAACTGAAGAAGTTTTACATGTAATATGCAGGAAGCATTTAATTAAAGTTGGACAATTAAGGCGACTTTTGCTGCTCTCGATGACTGACAAGCTCTTGTAAATGTAGCAGTCCTTGTCTGAAAACTCTCGTGCTGCGTGTTGACATTCGTGTGAATTTTTCAATTGTTTCTAAAGACCTATACACTTTACTTTCAGCAGTATATACAGAGCTAGGGTTTTCATTTCTATTCAATAATCGATAAAAATAAATAAAATAAAAAAATTAATCAAAAAAATTATAAGGAAAAAAAATCCCTTAATGCTTCGTTGTTAACAACATAGACAACAGATTATCATTGTAACGGATTTTTAAATTCTCTTTCCGACTTTCAATTTACATGTATTGTATAAAGTGTTATTACTTTATTATCAAATGTATTTCCTCGATTTTCTTTTTAGATGTTATCGTTCAAAAAAGTTTGGCAATTCTATTGTTAGATAAGTTCTTGAGTTGACATCGTTGGGGTAGGTGTGAGTCCTGGCCATTGTTCGCGGCCAACTGGATTTATCCCCGCGAAATCAGGGATTACCTTTGGTCAGTCCCATACAAAACCGTAGACTCTGAGTCTGGATATCGTGCAATTTTTCAAACGAAAGTTTCGAGATAGCTATCTAAACAATATGCCACAACATGTCTACATGTTATTAAGCGTGAAAAACTCGCCATATAATTACTATGTATTTTTGGAATTATTGTTCCATTTTGAGAAGACGATTACATTCGATTTAAGAGGGCCAAAATTCAGATTTTATTATCAAATTTGCGAAAACTGTTTGACAATTTTGTGAAACACTTGGCTCCAAGGAGAACTGATTTAATTGGTGAAATGGCGTCACTGTGTTTTCCCACTTTTAATGAAATGTTAGTCAAAACTTAGAAACTATTGGATAATGCAGAAACGGGCACTTAGATAAAGATACTGACTCAAATTTTGTCTTACAGGATGTTTATTTCATGAAATTAATCGGGTCTACAAATTAATGGAAATAACCATGTGTTGACTATTTTGGTCTGTTATCTGAAATTGCATCTCTTTCAACAAAATCAAAATCGGAAAGATATAATTAGTAAAATAAACCTACGTAAACAAAAATATATAAAAACAAAACAAAATTTCACTAACCTGTGTCAATTTATTAAGCACAATTCCAGTAAATAATGTACCCGAGAAATCAAACATTCCATGAAAATAAGAAAAGAAACCAAACAAAAATGGCGGATTGCACAATGCAGATTTTGACTACGTCGCGCGTAGATTGAACACAAAATAGTTGCTTAATTGCTTCAATTTAGGTTTTAAAAAAAATGAACGGTATGTTCAAGCCGTAAGATTCTTTTGCCACAAAGATTATTGGCTGTATGAACATTTTGTTGCATTCTTTTAAAAAATAGATATATTTTTATTGGAGATAATCGGGAACCCGTGTTCGTTGTGGCAAACAGCAACACATGCTTAGGTAATCGTAAACATCAGATCACGGGTGGATGGTCGTGCAACACGCCCCATCCCTCTTTACCTTCACAGAACATAAAAATGGGCTTCGCTACCCACCGATAAAAGAGGGGAATTTTTTCCACACTGATCATGATTATGAAAAGTTCAATGTTTATCTGATGCATCGATCAAATAAGGTTTTGCTTTTAAACAATAGTGACTGCTTCTAGGCCCTAGATGTGCGATGTGTTATAATTGTTTTGAGTGTATATTTTCTGTGTAGGAGAGGGACTAGGCATTGTTATAAGCTTCCTCTGACAGCTTTCCGTCGTATGATGTAACAGTCAACAAATATATTTAAGTGCTCGCTCGACAAGTCTTCGTCTCACATTTTCGCGATAATTAGAAATTTCATCTCCCCAATATGGACGGATAGGAAACCCCAACTCTCCAAGCAGGGTCGAATTTCATCGCTGTTCAAAACCTGGATGAAGGTGATTGTGCAATTAAGAGAATTAAAAGTGACAGTGTGTTTTTGTCCATGAACGTCTCTTATCTTGGGTGCCGTACCACAATGATATGATATACCAATATTTTGATTCCCTTACATAAACTCGGTTTGGCCGTCAGTCCGTCTGATGAGGGTGATAGGAGGCCCCCGCCGACGGTCTAATTATTAATTGACGAAGTCAGAGTAAACTCGCCACCATAGCACGCTCTCCTGGGCCGGGGGAGAGGGTGGTGTAAGTTTCAAAGTTATCGCGTTAAACTAATTTGGACTGACGATGTTTAGATACTAATCCCCTTGTCCAAGTCTTTGTGGAACTTGTGCAGGTTTGTTTGCAAAACAAGTAATCAGAAAACGACCGTATCAAAAGTCAAACATATTGTCTTAGGGGCGCTAATCCTTGGGTCCTCCATAAATACACATTATCAGAGATTTGGTCCAGATTAGCAGCGTCTATCTACGGGATATACAGCTTAGTTGTAATGAAGTAATAGTAAGATGATAAAGATCACTGATAGTGCCGAAAATGACACGCGTTCGTGATGACAGTGGAAATGTATCCATCACCAAGATTCCGACAAACAGCAAATAAATTTAACCAAAGAAACGAGGGAGCATCATGTTTGGTTACTTTCTTTCTAAGATTCAAGATATTTTGGCATTCTTGGGCTGATAATTGACACTATAACATTAAATTATGTTTTTTGTGCTTCTTGAAGTGTTTTTCATTGATGCACTTTACTTTCACAGTATCCAAATATTTTATCTCTCTTTGGAAGTAGTTTTTATTAAACAGAAACTGTTTCTGTTTGGAACACCCAGGAAGTGAACACTGCCTCGTTATTGTCAATGTTGAGCAACAAGCGCCATTACACTTCTTCTCGAGAAAATGCTCACCTGCTAGCAGTGTAAACAACGCATCAAAGATTTTGAATTATTGTGTAAACATTTTCTTTGTGCGGGACTGTAAAATAAAAAGATTAAACCGTCCCGGAGTAAACCTTTCTCCGGAAGCACGAGAATCAAACGTAATGTCAGTCCGAATCGGTAAAATTTTACAGCCAAAATCTGTCGTGAAAATATCAAGTACGAGAAAGTCTTTATCTTTGTTGGGTTTTGCACCCATACCATGTAAACAATCCCCTTACCTACTCCCTTTGTGTGAAATAAAAATGATATTGCTATAAAATTTTATCACTTGTACATGAAAGAGTGGAATGAAAGTCCTCTACTTTATAGTCGTATCAAAGCTTCATGGACGCTTTATTTCGGATAATGAAATCATTGTCTGATACCGTTGTTTTGAGTAGAAATCATTAATCGATGTATTTTTTCCTTTATTCTTTCCAAATTGGATTATTTTCATGGTAAAATATGGGAAACAGAGATATAAATATGCTACATTTGGTGTCCCCTTTTTGAAGCAACTCAAATCTGTCACCTTTCTCCTCGAAAGTATTGATGTTGTTTCGTGTATGGCCACTATCTGTAATTATCATTCAAATGTCAACGTTGTATAAAATCAAGAATGTTACATCAGTTTCTTCAACTCTGAGCCATGTATAGTTTCCTTTTATGATATCACTGCAAATGGCAACCCATTTATTTTTGACAGTTTGAATGCAGACCTGATGCGCGTATCCTTTATATTTTTTATATTTATTTTTTTTTTAATATTATTTTTTTTTTGTTATGTTATTTCTAATTACTTACCCACTTAACAAATCTAATTAATCACTGTTTTGTCCCATGATGACTTAACGTCTACCATATAAAGACTTTTATGAATCAAAATTTTATCCTTGACGAATATGCAAATTCGTATAAAATACATGTAAGGCATGCTTGTCTTGCTATAGTAAAAAGAGATTTAAAAAGCAAAGTGTATTTTAAACTTTGCAATCCCTTACACCACCAAATATATATACATTATGATGAAAAGTATATATTGGAGAAAAAATACAAATAAAGTCATTCATTGATCAATATTTTTTTGGAAAGGGGGGGGGGGGTACTTTTATTCGATGCTAATTACAACCATGCAATGGATAGTTTGATAAAAAGTCTTCAGTCTTAAGTCAACGTTTGGATTTTGTATATTCAAAATAGAAAAAAAAACTAAGTTAGGATAATGTGCTTCTGAAATATCAATCATAGATTGAACTGTGTGAAATATTATTTTTTATACAACGGTTGATGATTTGCAATCTGTTCTTGGTTCCCGGGACGAGTCCGCATGGATTTAAAATTTACTCTGAGCAATCAACGATACAAAAAGAGGATAATTTCCCGATAGTGAGAATTTTAACCATTAAATCAATCCAATGTTTACATTTTTTATCATTTTAATTAATAGGTCCCTCTAATTATTGAAATTGAGCTGAGATCTTTGGTCTTTGAGGCAGTACAAGTAGGGGCGAACCCTGTTTATATTGCAATGGCATTAGTCGGTACCAAAAGAGAAATTTAAAAACAGGAAAAAACTCCACTCTAATTTGCTGGGTCATTCAGTGACAAAACATGAACCTCTACATGCTTGGTAGAGTTGTGAAGACCTTAAGTGGCCGTTGGTACGACTATTGAACAAATATTTCATCACCGAATACACCTGAATGGAAAGAGAAAATGGCCGACTTGGTAGCAAGGTCTTGTGCAAGAGAAAGTGCTAGTGTTGACACTGAGTGCCTCCAGAAAGTATTTGTCAAATTACAGCGCTTCCATTCAAGAATTTCCTTGGTCCTTCCGCAGAATTTAACATAGATAAAACCTATGTCCACTGGGGCGATCGTGCGCGGCGCCTTCTCAATTCCCTTCAATCGAATTAAACCACAATCGTCGAACGACTTAGTCTGAAAACAATGCTTTGTCACACCTACAATGTCGGCGATACATATTTACTAATTATGTTCACACTCCAGTCGGGTTATCCCCGATTATTTTCTTTCTTCTCTTGATTGGTTTACCTACATCCGACTTGAATTAAATACTACGTATCGCCAGTTTACCCAGTAAAACTGTCGCCTGTCTTATCAAATTGACCAGTCCCCTCTCAGACTTTATACAGCTCCTAGCCAGACTTCTACTGCCTGCGTTCTCTGACTGTGTTCTTTAATACCGCCGCTATTTTTGTTATGATTATTTTCTAAGATAATCTTTCGGGGGTTTTTTCGGAGGCTGATCACATCATAATGGATAGCTTAAAATTGATATAAAAATATTGTCTTAGGAATTTAGTATCCCGACCGTTGATAAGAGACACCAGTATTAGAAGCGAATAATAAACAACAAAAACTCAACTCCAATCATTTCTTCTATCTATTAATTTATTTTACACATTTATTTAAGCGAAATATATATTATATTCTTTCATAAGTATACTAATTAGGCTTAATTTTCGTAGTCGAATTAGATATAATTCTTTAAAAACACAAGTCTGTAGACAAACTGCGCGTACACACGCAAAAGTACATTGTAACAAGTGCGCGTTATGAATGAAAGACATCATTTTATACCACGATTGTTTAAAAATTAATGATGAAATGACACATGTTTATAAACGTTTCAAAGATAGAAAAAAAATTCATGACTCACAGTGTCTCACTGAAGACATTAAAACACCAAGAAGCCTTTATTTCAATTTTCATGTAATTTTATTTAACCAATTAAAAACCCCAAAAATAAGAGAGTTATAAAGTTGTAAATTTTGGCATGACTCTTTAAAAATTTTCTCTACATTAAATGCTTGAATTATTGGGGGTGTAACGATTTATTGAATATTTCATATAGAGAATGCTTTTTAAAGTATATTTTCATTTCTTTTCAAAAAAAAAATTTTTTTTTGTCTATTTAAATTTCTTTCTAAATTTAAATTTACTTTCTAGAAATAGTCGTTCTTTAATTGGCAAAATATTTTACATCTGCTACCCTAGTAAACAGGAAGGAAGCACTCAGATTTGAAATGCAAATAGAATCAAATCTTATAAATCGTAAAACAAGATTTAATGAAAAGTAAAAATGAACACTAAATATGTTTCTAAATATGATGTTAAATTTTTTTAAAAAAATAAACGCGTTCTCTTAATTCAAATTTGATGCTGACAAATTACGTTTTAAAACAAACAAATACCATAAAAAGATAACAAATTTGATCAGAAATAAGATTTTAAGGATAAATTTGGGGGGTGAGTAAATTGTGACATATTCCAAGGCGGGTTGACCCTGGAACTCACGCGGTTTCAGAGGCCAGACTACCGAGCTTCTCCTTAATCCTTAGAGTGGCAGCCAGGCGCCTTTCCTACCAAATTCTCAAGGTTCTACGATTATCTATTAGCCATTGATTATTGAAGTACCGTTTCAAAAACTGAAATCAAGTAGAAGGGAAGATATGTGCCATTAATTCCCTCCTATCAATTTATCAAAATTTTTCTTTGGAGATATGACTTGGTATTTCAAGGATATCGATGTTTTTTGTCGATTATAACCCGCAGTTTAAATATTTTTCAGTCATACAAAGAGACTTTGAGGATAATTTTTAATACAAACAGATTTTATATGGGCGAGAAAGTTAAAATTTGTATTTAAATCTTGTTGTATCATTAAATATTTAACCTGCATTCGATACCTGTTTTATTATTTATTAAACAAACATTCCAGCCTAAATCGTGTTGAAATCTCGACTAGAATAAATATGAAGAAGGAAAGTGTACGAGGCAAATAAATATGTAAAGCGTAACGTTCTGGGCGGAGCCTCTCGTCATAACTGCCGATAAGGCTGGCATATTAACACATATTACACAGCCTATCGAGAAAGGCTATGTAGCTGGCGACACACTGGCGCGAGACCCTTTCGCGAGTTCAGCCGTCAAATCTCGCTTAGTTCTCGCCCATTTGGATAATGATGGGAAAAAAGCAACCAATCAGAACCGCGCAATATGTTATCAGGCATATCTTTCTATATACATGAGCAATTCTAGTTCACGGTGAAAGCAGTGTTTAGTTGTCATCTAGATAATCCTGAACTATATTCTCTATCATTGATAATACTCGGACATCAGTTGTGAATGGCTGGATGAAATCCGTGGACAATGTTTTTAACTTTTGACCGCCGTTTATGAAATCCAATTATCATTTTTAATACTGTTTAACATACTTTGATATATATACGGAAACAGTATCAATGATTTATCAAAACCAAAATCCGGATTTAGCGATGGCTTACAATCCCTTCTTGTTCCCTAGGCCTTCGGACTACACCTCACTGTTACAGCAGCACTATTTACCCGGAATGGCCGTTCCTGCACCCCCCGGGATCCCTGCCTCAATGCTGCCGAAGCTTCAACAATCTGTGGGGCGTTCCCCGCTTTCTCCGGGAGAACTACTCCACCCATTTCATCCCCGACCCCTCAGGACCATGGAGCCCGAACCCGACGCCCAGGATGATCCCAAAGTGGAAATAGAATCCAAGGAACTCTGGGAACAATTTCATAATCTCGGAACCGAAATGGTTATCACAAAATCCGGAAGGTAAACTTTTTTTATTTACCACCCAAGTTGTTTATATGTTAACAAGGCATTTTTGTGAACGTACATTTACATTTATTCATTTCTATTTTTACTAAAATTTCCTTATTGTGGTTTTTTTTTTCCAATTCATCATTTTAAAGTTTACCTTTACAAACTTTTAAGGTTTGAATTTTTGAAGAAGCAATTTCCGTCCAAAAATTACATGTTAAAATTTAAAAACAATTTGAAACTTTATATTTGAAATAATTACAATAGTTTCTTTAAATAAAAACCATTTAACTTGTTATATATAAATGTGATCTTTAGAGGAAAAACAACTCATATTTACAATTTTATCAGTTTTCTTATTTGCATTTATATTAAAAAAGGACCTGTTATAATTTGTAGCAAAAATGTTTTCATATTTTACTTAATATCGTTAATTTATTTTTACGTTTTTTAAAAATTGATATATAATAGATAGAGCCCTAACGCATATTGCACAATATTGTTATAACTGATTATGCATGTTAAAAACGACCCAGGGCGTCGGGTTGCGTCGACAAAAAGCTGCTAGCCTGTTGTGAATTTAAATATGAAATTGGATTAAAGGCTGCCCCAACCTGATCCCGTTTGTGGATTTAGTTTACAAATCCCATTACAAGATCACTCTTAAATCGCTAGTCGTATTTGATTCCATATCCTGTGTAATTAACTGCATAAGTGTTGATTACGTCGGCTCATCTTAACAGATAAACAAAAGTCTTAATACAATTATAACCGAGAGGAAAGGACCTTGTGAATTTTTCCGGAATCTTGCGGGTCAGCCGATTTGGATTAGTGTCAGAGTACTTCTCTTGTCCAGTGACACTATGTTTCCAATAAACTTGTGATACCAACACGGTATCTTATCTCCGGAATATTGTTGAAACTTATATGGATCATGTAAGATTTAAATTAAGTCCAGCTGAGAGATATATGGGAGAAATTCCACATTCTATTTCCCATGCACCATGTAATGAAGAATTTT
>WFKH01010931.1:18147501-18155001 GCA_016163765.1 Magallana hongkongensis | reverse complement strand
ACATAGACCTTGTATTTTTAGTCAAATAAAGTCCTCACTTAACAAATAATGATCGAGGCAGGCGCTTGTTTTTTTTTGTATTTTAAAGATATTTTTTATCATAATAGATTTTTATGGAGGTTGAAGTATAGATAAAGATCCGCGCAATTTCACGTCGTCCACGGGGTGATGATTTTAAGAGAGTATGCATTCATCATAATGTGCCCTGCCTGATCTAAAAACACTTAATCCTTAGTCATACATAATGGAGCTGTTTCAATTTTAATGACGGAAATATTTCGATTGAGAGCTGGATAAATATAAAATATTAATGAAAGTAAACTGGCGCGATAAAATACATGTTTATCAGGACTTCCTCCCTTCCGTTCAAAAAAGCTTTGTGTAAATAAAATTAAGAAATTCTAAAGTACATGAAATGTTTGTCCAAAAGTTTTGTAGTTTCATTAATCTTGAATATGAAATACACATTTTAAAAATGATATAATAAATTGTTACTAAAAAAGAAAAGTATACGTTGTATAATTCTTCCTGTAAAGAAATACAGTTTTAGAAATGTTATCATTGACAAACCATATTCTCTAAATTCATTTGATAACGGATTAAAATGAACATGGTAAAAATAAACAGATTGTTCTGTGCCAAATATCGATTTAATCACTACATGTGTAAAAACACTCGTTGTTGTTTGAAATCGGACAAAAGACAATAGATGGCGCTGCCGAGTCTATCTTACTCCCATAATTCCATCTTACGGGCGGCTCTTCACAGAAATTCGTTGTTTTATATGCAGATTTTTAAGCCTATAAACGTGGGTGGCTTATGGATATGACGGGGGCTTTATGTTTCGACAGTTATTACTTGTATTCATACAGTCTTTAGGTGTTGACATCAACGCTATCGTTTTTTTTAGCGTAAAATTGTAAACGAATAATAATCAGTCGGGCGGACTTTTGGCGGGAGACTCAAAGTAACGTAACGTCAAAATGACGCTTAAAAATTCACTTATACAATTAAAAGTTAAACGTGAAACAAAAAGGGCATGTATACTTATAGTTCCAGGATCAGCTTTCATATCTAGTTGTTAAATTGTTCCAGGATCAGCTTTCATATCTAGTTGTTAAATTGTATTTCTATGAATTTATTGGTTGGTGCAAATACAAAATTTGATTTTTGTATTAAAAACAACAAGTAAATAAATAGAATTACAATTTTATATTTTGACTTTTTTTTCTATTTTGAAAGGGTATCTCTCGTTCCACCTTAAAATCTCTCATACATATATACCCCTTATTATTTTTTTATAATTTGACATTTACAATTTTCTTAATTTTGAATTTGTTAAAGTATTTATAAATTGATTGTATTTTTTGCAGACGATTCTAAATTCCATGCACAAGTACCAGCCACGTTTTCATCTCGTTCGAGCTAACGACATTCTCAAGCTTCCGTATTCAGCGTTCAGGACTTACGTCTTTAAAGAAACGGAATTCATCGCAGTCACCGCTTACCAGAACGAGAAGGTGTGTGTTTGTATGTAGAATCATACATTATCTACTTACGCCAGGCGCCGGGCCATCACGCCTCAGCCAAAATAAAAAGCTCACTTCATAGCCACAGAACTATGGGTGCTCGAAAAATCGTATAATAATACAACAGCTAATAACACCTTTCCTGCAAAATGTTTTATGCTCAGTAATGATATTTTTACTAACAGTGTACATCATTTTTCTCTTTACTTCAAAGAAAACGATTCTGTGAGAGAGTGGAGAAACAACGTTGTATACACAAGTTCTTTTTTTCCCATCCAATTTTTCATTAATTATTCATTTCAAATTTAAGATTACACAGCTGAAGATTGACAACAATCCCTTTGCAAAAGGATTTAGAGATTCGGGGAGTGGAAAAAGGGAAAAAAAGTAAGTCTGTTTTTTTTCTTTGACGTCTCTATCAGCCTCTCATCATTGGTCATTAAAGGGCATTTACAGGAGAAATATGAACCTCTAATCTCAGAATGGCATCAAATCGAGGCCGGATGAACAATGACAATAGATGTCACGTGGCCACAAATGACCAATGATCTGTGCAATATGGACATGGCGCTGAGCGGCTGCTGGTAGACATTGGATTTTTTCTGCCTTGTCGGTCCAATCATCATTATCATTTTGCCTTTGGTCGGAAAGCATCTGAATATTCATTTATCACTAGGGTTCATTTATTGAAACCCCATGATTATAATATTTGTCTTGGTTGGTTGATGGAAGCTGGTCTCGGCTTCGTTTAAATCCGATCTCAGGACACGCTTTGAATCACTGCGAATATTATACACGGTGATGGATGATACACAAGTCACAATGCAGCGCTAACTTTATCGTCACCACATCAACTATATTTGTTAATTAATATTAATAATAACGACAGATTTTAACCGTATATAAAGCAAAAGAATAATAGAATAATAGTAGTTTGAAATGTACACAATGGTATTTAATTTCGAGTTTTAAAAAACGTATTTACTTACAGGACTTATAAGTTAACGATTACACTCTAATTATTTAAAAACCAACATCCAATAATTTTTATGTAAATTTTTGACAAAGGGAAATTTGAATTGTTTTTTTGGTTTTTTTTTTAATTCAAAAAAGAGACATTATACCGAAAATGGTTGTTTAAGCTGTGAATATTTATAGCTTTTATTTTTGTTTCAAATCACTTCAATATTAGTGAGCATGGATAATTATTTTAAGTTAAATATCGTTTAACTATTGATTATTTATATACATGTACATGTAATTCGTAGGTGTAATATTTTTGCAAGAAAAAAAAAGAAAAAAGATTTTAATTCATAAAATTCATTCTTCAAAATTCAATTCAATGAACAAGAGTCCTATCAATATGTTTAATATGTGAGTTGCCTCGATATATATTTTAAGGGGGGGGGGGTATAAATTTTCTATTCCATCATTTCCAAGTCGGGTTATCTTTAAAACGTGACACCCGAACTTTGCGTGTGAAATTACGGAAACTCGGTTTGTAAGCAATAGGAACGCCTCTTTAACCAAGTTATCACTTTGTTCGTTTGAAGATCTGTCAATACAATCGGAAGGGGATATTAGGTGGAAACATGTAGACTTCTCGCCTTCACACCAAACTCTCTTTGATATCTTCACTGGACGTGTCGCGCCGAGAGACACGGCCACAAACAGTCCGAGACCTTCCGAGTAGATCCAGCCATATACATCACCAAAAGAGACGAGTTCATTTTTATCATCAAGCTCGCGAGACAACCAGCCAGTAATCAAACAATTTCAAACGGGTGAAACTCAAAAGAAAGTTTCAAAATTCTTCCGTACCTAGATGAGCTACATGGGTGCTATCTTATCATTTTTTTCAAACAAAACTTTTGACGCCCGGCATCGATATTCGGATATTAAAATTCCCTTTAACAGTCTCATCTATCTGTCAGGTCTCCCCTATAATGTCCGCCATGGAGAGAAAATTCCTCCGCATATGTGCTAGCAGAGACAGTTGCCCGGATGACAGCTAGGCGCTCTCCAGGATGAAAATGTTAGGTTTATCTAGACGGATTATTTGGAGCAATTGAAATCTGTGGTCACACTCCTCTCAAGATTTAGCGCCAGTCCGCTTGTGTTTATGAAATTTCCCCCCTCATTTTGATTTTCAAACGTCCCATTCGGTAGCTAGCTGGGTTGCCATCCGCTACAAATGATTTCTCACTCGTTCATCACTCGTCGCGTCAAATGTCTCGGAGAAATTAAATTGCACTTTAAAAACATTAGATTCTTAAGTATCAAGTATGAACTGTTTAACAAAAATGTTTACGGATTTGTTTATCTTTCGGGAATGCATGCACACCGGAAGTAGTGACTAGGCATGGATTGAAAAATTTCTAAAATAATCTGTCAATGTCTGGAGTCGAGACTTCTCATTGAACTTTTTAATTAAATATCTTGTTTAATTAAAAATAAGTTTAAGTGAAAATTAAGAATTGAAATAAATTGATTGTTAGATATTTAATCATGATATGAAACTTTAAATATAAAACATGACATAACATAAAACATTTTAATATGAAATCATTTTCATATTTTTCATATTTCATAATTTTCATATTTAGCCAATAGAAAAAATATTTTTTAAGTTAAAGAAAATTTAAAAGTTTTCAAATATTACTTTTATAATATATTGCAATTTTTAATTTCCGAGAACTATGTTTGGAGAAGACAAAATATATTTTTTTTTAAATATATTTATCAAAGTTTATCTATTCTACTTAATAGAAGACTCCTAATGAGCTCCATTCACCAATCCAGTACAGCGTACACAGACGAGGGGTCCCGAGCAGACGATCCCCAAAGTGACGAAGATGACGAAATCTGTGTGGACGAAACTGATGACGTCACAGAGGACACAGTCTCCATTCTTTCTCGATTACATTCAGGTAAAAAAATTCATATTCATTAAGAAAAAGTCATAAAATACTTTATGGATTTTTTTTTTCAATTTTGGTCGAGATTAAAATGTTTAGATGGTAAATAGATTTGTGCATCCCGCCGTCGTTTTAGTTTGGGACTTGGGAGAAATAAAAACAATAATTGGATAGGAGAATCTCCATGATTAGAGCACGGGACCCAGACATCCTTACTGGCTTTGTCTGTGTGTGTAAAACCTCTCTATGTTGTCTATTTCAACAGTAAGTGGATAAGCTTTTTCTGTAGACTTTAGGTAAACATTTCTTAGTTTTGTCGTCTTACGATCGGCGCCTACATATTTACAAACTATATCTTCTAAATAAACATACCGACTGTTAAAAGAACTAAGTTTTATCCGGTTTTAAAATCAAATCTAGGTCCATGTGATCTTGTGTTTTAATTTTTCAAAGTAAGTCCAATTAATTCCACATCAAAGGTGTTGTTTTATGCATATTTAAACTTTGAATTTTTTTTTTAAATAAACGAAGAGCATTATGATTTTGTGACAACTTTGATGTGGGAAACTCTCTTAAAGTGTGCGCAATAAATAAAAATATTTTAAGGAAATTTCCCGTGACAGAACGTTCAACGGTGTTTACACGTATAAAATGTGAATGGCATAGAGCTCTTCATACAAGAAATGCAGGCGCCGACGTTATATAAAAGTTATGAGGTTTTAAGCCTCTTTATATAACTATCACACTTCAAGCCCGGCTACTTAAAGAATCACGGGGAATACATACGCCTTCCTCTAATACAGAAAATGACATTTGGATTATTTTGTTTTATGGGTTGCCGACTAATGTCAAGAAGTGAGTGTTTATGAAGTGGGGGAATATTTTTTAAGTATGTATATTGCTTAGAGAAAACACTGAAACATTTGTTATTTCAAAAAGAAGTACAAGAATAAATTGTACAGGCAGAGAATGCTCCCTTGTTCCATCACTTGTATTTTTCTCTTAGAAGTTTTGCTATTAGGTATTAAAAATTTACAAAACGAAACTTATTTTTTTTTTTTAGAAAATAAAGATATCCGTTTCGTGATTTCAAGATTAATATACTTTTAAAAATTAACAAACCTGTTTTTGAAGCTGACAAAATTCAATACTAGTATGTGTTTTTTCGCACACAGACTTAACTAAGTAAAAACGCAAGTCTCTGACATCATTGAAAGTGTTAGAAATGCTAGGTTTTTTTCGTTTCCACCCTGTTGTCACACCTGTGTCACAGCCATTTTAAGATTTTATATGACTTTTCACATCTTTTATCGCCAACAGTTGTTGCACAGTGCCTCTAGCAATCTAGGCGGTGCCCCATTATACATATCAGCTGACATATTTTGTAACATCTTGAAAAATCTTTCAAACATATACGCGTAAGTTGTTGTGAAAATCTGCTAAATATTAAAGTCTGAAATTCATATGGAAATGACTTTTGGTGACAGACACGAGGTCCTTCACCTCTTTGATTGCGAGGAATATAGATAGGTTATCTAACACATCTCGCCCATTTATTTTGTCTTTTCACTTCTTTATAAACAGGGGTCGTATGATAAGAGAAATGTTTCTTCTTGATTTCTTCGCGTCTCCTGATATAAATAAAAATATCTTTAGTTGTTGATACACCATTTGACTGTTATCTTGTATTCCTTTCTGTGTGGCATTGGTTTTTTGCTTGGATCCGGACTTTATCAACAAGATATCGCGCGTTTCATGTCGAGAAATCCACACGTTCTTGTAGGATAGCATCTCGTCTCTCCCCCAATCTTATACGTGTGGTGCCACGGCGAGAATAAGAAACCCTTACGCGTCTGTTTGCCCGGGGTAGAACATCGCCTTAGTGTGCACAGGAATGTTATTGGCGGTAAAAACACATATATTTTTTTGTGATTTTGCGCTGGGGAAATGTGTTTATGCACTTTGGGACACTGACTATGAGCAAATGAAGTCCTACTGCGCGAAAACGATGGGAAAACGTCCAAAGGAATGAATGACTAAAAGTGTCAGGGGTTAAGAACGAAATCAGCAGGAATATTTATAGCGAAACAGTGGGTATTTGTAATAATATATCTGATATTCAGCACCGAATTAGAAAAAGACATGACAAGAGACAAGTATTACTTGCGTAATTGCAAATTCCTGGATTCAAGGGTGACCAAAATAAGCCAGGAGTAAACTGCTATATCGCTGAGCACTAGAATCTCTGAATTCATGATAAGGAAGAGGAGAAAGTGCAAAATATTACAAAAACCTGTCATGTGGCTATTTTTGTATATCAAAAATGGGGGTTGGGGTGTCACAGAAGTCCATTACTTGTGAAAGCCTGTGCTTTTTGTCAGTTTATGCTAAACACTTTGGCATGGTAATAATGTGTATATGCGATACAAGACTTAGAATTTTATCGGGTTCGCAAGTAAGATAGAGAGAAACATACTCTTTACAATGGTGTACACTGGCTTCTTATCTCATATTTACACGTTGTATCAAACTACTAATTTGAAGCTTACAACGACAAACTCGCACGTTAAGATAAAATAAGGAGTCTACACAAAAACCGAAATCCGTTAATCGCCGATAATCATTATTCAATCTTTCCGATGTATACATTTGGTGGTTTCAATGACCGGGGTCCGAGTGATTATTAAATTTAATCAACGTACACACAACGACCCAACAAAGCGGCTGAAATGCCCCAAACCAACAACAAAGGTGGTACTTTTCACGGTATCTGCCGAGTTTGGTTTGGAATTACGCAAGGTGACTTACACATTCCCATTCCAAAAGACGCACTGTCTGCAGGACCGCGCGAGTTTTACCAAATTCTAGCGTTGTCATAAATAACATTGCTTCCGACATAATTTGCCACCTTTTGAATAGCTTCTGATGAAAGCATTCCAATAGCAGCAAATTTAACACTTGCGCACCCTCAACTCCCTCTTATTTATTTCTCTTTTGTGTGAATCCGCTGTCCTCTATCACTCCCTGCTGTTAATCCATAATATGGGCGGGGG
>WFKH01010931.1:18102501-18142501 GCA_016163765.1 Magallana hongkongensis | reverse complement strand
GTTTGTTCTACGCCTGATGATGCATTGATACCTAAATGTGTGAATAACGCGTTATTGGAAACTGGATATACATTCAAACTACCCAGCTAATTTTTAAAACATTTTTTTTTTTGCCACTGATATTGTTCCGAATGTAAAGATGCATGCAAGCAACAGCTTTGAGGGGGAAATGTCATCATTTGGAAACGGGAATTCTCGGACAACAAGAAAAATAGAAATTCAAATAATGAAGAAAGGTATTGGTATTGCGTCAAGTCAAAATGTTACATAAACATTGAATTCATGTAAATGACAAGAAATTAAAATGATTTATATTTTTGGCAAAGCATGATAAGAATTCAATCCACGATTAAGGGTTCAATGACACTTCCGTCAGATCCTGTTCAACAATTTTTTTTAAATTTTTAAAACCTGTGGCAGGGAAATTGATTTTTCGTATGTCAAATTTCAGTTGTATGAGATGTAATTTAAAAATAACCAATTATTTCAGACGATGCATATTTTTTTTAACTTGTAAGTAAAAGTTATTTGATCCTTTGTGTGTGATATACAATAAATACCATAAATGATCATGGTTTTATAAATGATAAAAGGCAAAATACGCTTAAGAATTTCTTTTTTAAGTCATAATTCATGTCAGATCATTAACAAAAATTATTATCAAAATAAACCAATATTCTGATCAATGTGTTAGAGTTTTTAGATTTAAAACTGGATCTTTGATACGTTTGATGTAACGTTGACACAATGTGCGTGTATTGAATACTCAGAGCGTTAGCTTGTAATTGTAGAAAAATAGTCGGCGATGGCGACTGGGATTCTAAATCGTGTGTGAGTCCTAGCTCCAATAATCGAACTTTTAAAATAAGTCAGGGAGCGCAAATTCATTAGCTCATTTCAGTTAAACCAAGTGTGAAATATACTTAATGTGTTTAAGTCTATAAAAACTCCTATCTGAAATTGAAATCAAAGGAGTGGATGCGACGACACCTTGCCTCGTTCTGACATGTTGATGACCTAGATATTATTTGACCGCTGTCTCATAATAATTTTATTATTACTATCTGATGACCTCTGACCAAAATCTGATAAAAAAAAAAAAAAAACGGACAGAGGGGTTATTGCAGTCCTCCATATTTGAAACACATTGATTTTTTCTGTAATAATTAAAATAGTATTTCAAAATAGTCCACTTGGCGTATTTCGTGATCTAATCGATATGAGTGGATGGTGGGTGTATAAAGTAATGTTGATATGTTTAAAGTTTTGCCATCCCATCAAAATAGTCATGCATGCATGCACTAGAACTAAAATGGTTTTTGATGTACAGTGTATACACGTGCACTCTGAGGGATTGATCCCTACTAAAAAGAAATATGCATGCTAATACACATATAGACATTTCAACAGTTAGGAAAAGGGAGAAATAAGCAGTAACATATGATAAATTTTAAAAAAACCTTTTTGAAATATCTAAATTTTCAATATTATTTTGATTTAAATGTGTTAAATAATTATGTATATACATTAGATATTTATTCAGAGATTTATTTTTCAATAAACATCATACATAGATGAGTTAGAAACAAATACACACTTCTTTTTTCGGAGGAAGAAAATTGGCCAGAACCCCATAGCCCCCCTTAACTAAGTAATTCATATACAAGTTTTATCTACTTTAATATTCCCGACAAATATGATTTCTTTTTATATTTACGTAAAAAAAAATACATTTTAATAATTATATCAACATTTTTCATGATAAATATATTCCCAATATTTAAAAATACATTATATTTATCCCCTTATTGTTTCTATTCAATTGTTTATATTATTGATTTAAAAATATTGGCGGTAAATCTAAAATCTAATCCACGAATCTGACGCCTATTTGAAAAAAAAAAATAGCTAATTTGCAAATACCATCAACGGTGTAATCAAATAAATATGTTATTTTGATTTGAGATACACAAAAGTATACGTATATGCATTGAACTCTTTTGTGTAATAGGAACAAAATATCAGCTTGTTAATATTTTATTATGGACATAAAAAAATATGATAACTGTCCTTTGAAAGTTGTAAAAGGTTACACATTTTTTTCTTTGTTAAAGATTAAAAAAAAAAACAACCAATATCTCAATTGATAGCAAGAAGGGGTAAATCAAGCTAATGTGGTTAACGTATTAACACAAATTGAATATATACTAAACATACTAAAGCGATATAAGTACATGTACCCGCGTCGAGGCCTGCAGGTGAGGTGTTGTTTGCACACACTATCGACAATGACCATTTGAAGGTCTTCTGCAAAAAAATTTACAATCATCTCACAAAATAAAGCCGTTAAAATAGAAGTTGTTTTCACGCGTGAAATTGCATTATAACGCTCATTTCACTGATCTCATCATAATATTGAAAAACTTTCACCGGAATATTCCGATCGACGCCACGCGGAATCCTTTATTTTGATAAGAGAGAGACTTGTGTCCGATTTGGTTACAATTCACGCTAAATGCCCGGATCTTGGCGCTTCAAGCGCAGTCTGGTGGCGGCGAGTGGCGACACGATGTGTGAAATCTCTTCATTGTTTTCCATGCAAAATATGTAGTAGAACAGACACGGCGCGGATTTATGCAACAGACTTTTCTCACTTAATCTGAAAGGCGTCAAAATTTTCTTAAATCCTTAAAGCACTTTGTAAACGGTCAGTGGGGATTTCTCAGTTTAAAGGGTCTGGTCATTCTCAATTTGTGCTAACTGGTATGAAATGGTGCAAGGCGCGTCTTTGAATGTTATACAAGTTGGTAGAAAATATCATTTTTACAAAGTATTTTCATCTTGGATCACGAAAATAAATTAAATCAGCAGGTCCAAGCATAATTAAATTTCTTCTCGTGGGTTTCCGCACTTTTCATGCGAAATAATTTTTAATCGTGAGAAAACACAGCGCTCAACATTTTAAGAAATCTTTGACGCCATGTGTATTAATTATTTGTTCAGCAGCTTTCAAGATCCAGGGAATATTCGTCATCATGAAAGTTATAGAATGTCTTGAAACCAAGATTCTGGAATTATTATTAGTAAAAGACACTTGATGATTTGTGTGATGTTTAAATGAAACTTGAACTGTCTGCTACCAAGTCATAAGTCAACTATGCTCTTTTACCAAGTCTTTTGATTTAAATAAGTTTGCCTTTATCTTAGCAACTGCTTACCGCCATTTTGTATCATTACGCGGATCATAATCAGAACTCATCAATTTTCAGGCGTCGGCACCTCCTGGAAGTGTTAGAACCTAAAGTATGATAATTGAAGCGCAGACACTTGATAAATAAGATACATTTGAGCTAAATACATACCAAAAAATAATTCACTTTGAACTGGAGAAAGGTTTGTCTACGCACTTGATTATAATCGAACAAGAAAGATGGCGGGAAAATATCTAGTTCTTGTTAGCGCTGCGGGGGGACAGACTCGAACCGCCAGACCGGGTCTGTGGCGTAATTCCAAAGTTTGATAATTCAATTAAATCAAGCAAAAAGAACTCGGAATTGCCTAGATTGAGCGCTAGATAAACGCGTACAAAAACTCAATAAAAATGTCATTTCTTATTTTGAAAGATATAGCATACAGCTCATGATTTAAAAGAAATGAGTGAGAGAAAAAAAAAACTAAAATAAATTGTATCATTGTTCCCCTAGAATTGGAATATAGAGAATCTAACTTTAAGAAAAGGTATGACAGCAATTTAAAACTTTAATCGGAGTGACGAAAATATAAAATAGTTTACATCTTTCTTTTTTTTTTCTTTTTTGTTAAAAAGGAGGGAAAAATAAATATATAATGCATATTTAAACCATCACATTGCATATAAAATTAAATTTCGTAATACAATTCAACAAGTTTTGGACTGAAAGTTCTGCAATGCTTTCTAAATAGAGTTGTAGCCAATTTTTTATTTATAGTGTTCTGAAATGTCTTTTTTTTAATTATGTTATTATTTTATTGTGTAATTTTCTTATATCATAACTGATTCAATTACTATTTTTATGAACATGTAGATAAACAGAGATTAAAACACTGAATTTCCGACATCGTGTTTTTATATTATCCCTATCCCATTCCTTTTTTAGGAGGGGGGTGGGGTGGTGCGCGGACCTGTTTGTGAAACAAACTTGTGGTTATCTTGTGAAACGTTTCCATTTTTGGCCAATTATTCAAGTTATACTTGCGTTTAATAAACAATGACCCATAAACATTTAGAATTTTTAAGAAGAGTTGTACAAATTCTACAAATTAATAGTTCTTTTTGATCTGATGTCGGAAAGATAGAATTTCTACAAACACGTACTTCAGCCTTCCGCCGATCGGTGCGGCAGTCATTCTGATATAGAGGCCGATTATGACTGGGGTTTGGCATGTTATAGTCTAGATATGAAAGCACAAATAAAAACCTCTTCAATTTGTCTGTTTAAAATTATAAATTCAACATTGTGAAAGGAATGTTAAGTGACAAGTAAGGTTTTAGGACAGGGCAGCCTCGGACGACCGTCGCGGGCTCTTCACTGATGAATCTTTTGTTTGCTCTTGAGTGTAAACCTAATGTAAAAGGCGGCATCACATGTTTGAAATTAACACTTTCAAAAGTTTGTTTTTTCACCTTTAAAGAGGTGTCTGTCTTTTCATCTAAGGTTGGTATTGGTTTGCTTAGACGATAAACTTAGCTATATATCCCAAGTTCGTCACTGCACAAACAGACAGTTCGCCTCTTTCCTAAATAACACTTAAAGATGAATGTAGTCAAGTTTCACGACATGTATATTCTTATATACCCTCTTTGAGGTTCAATTTTCTAAGAGGTTAGTTATATTTCAAATAAATATTTTGAAAAACCATTACATCACAGGCATTTTTATAGCTTTGGAGAATGGCATCTATCAACCTGTAGGCCGATCCCGACATTTCGGAGCTTTCTCATCCGGGGATCAAAGTCGGAGCCTCAGTGATACTTGAAGATAAAACAGCACCCCTTATAACCTGTCTCCTGCATGTCTCCAGCAAAAAACGTACAACAGGTGACTTTTAGTAACGTATTTCATTCATTAGAAAGGCCATTAGTCCAAGCCCTTGTAGGATCCCTTTGGCAGGGGCGTTTGTTTCTACACATACGGTGTTGGACAACCTCAAGCTTTGTGCTTATGTTTAAATAATATTACTTGTGTTTATTTGCCTGATATTTTTCTGCCTATCGCACAAGAAGCAATAATTCAGAAATAAGGTTTGAAATAGGTCTCAAATTACAGTGTAGTTTCACGCTTTTATCGACTTCTTTTCTAATTCTCGTGTCAAATTCGTTCAAAATTAAGATTTACATTTTTCATCCTCTTCATTTAAATTATCCAGTTTGTTCAAATGAAAATGAGAAGTTTGTTTAAAATTATGTCTCTCTCCCAGGTCTTTCTGTCGAGCGATTGAAATCTAACGCGCCGTTGCACAATACCATGAACGCATTGGAACATTTATATTTCACACTTCTAAAGGGTTTATCAAATCTATCACCCAAATCAATCTTAAAGCCAGTCATTTCGATAACAAAGAAGTTTCTGTGTATACCACCGACGTGACATTGCTATTTTGTCAGAGAAATTTGCCCAATGCGATGCCTAAGTGTTCATCTACCCACGGAGGCCAAACGAGTCGGCGGCCACATGTTTAGTAAGCGTGTTCTTCGAATTCATGTACCCGTCACCCCCGGACGAATGCAACCTTATACAGTGCCAGCCATTCAGAGACCAATGAATCGGTCCCAAAAAGGTGGGAGACAATTACAGCTCGCATCAACGGCACGAGAGATGAGCTATTGATACACTTGTAATATCTCAATTAGAGGAAAGTCTACCTGGTGTAATGGTTCCATGGCGTCAAAGATGGGGATACATTTATGATATTGTGTTACAAGACAAATTGGAACAAACTATCTTAATGCTGGTACATTACACTAAATAACTATTCGAAACAACACTGTCTGTATGTCAAGACATAATTGCAACTGAGGGGGCTTTGCGAAAGGAAAAAAAACCTGTATTCGTATTTCAGTATCAATTAAAAACTGCATATTGCATAAATTTATTAAATCTTATCTGATGGCACCGCGTGATATTAAGAACAACTTTGACTTGGAATGACGGATTGGGGAGACATATTAAATGGGAACGCTAATTAACGCATTTTCCCTTGTAAGAGGCGATACGTTTTCATTTCAATTTTACCTATGATTAAAAGCCAAGGCTAATTTAATACTGTGTTAAAGAAAATATTTTGAAAAGAAATGTGCAGCTAAGTATAAAAGTCCCTTGAACGCGTGTCAAATTTCAGAAACGTAATTCTGTAGAATTAAAAAGAACTTCTCATTTATAGAAATCAAATAAAATAAAAAACCACCACGGGAAAGTTGTCTGACAGATATTCTGGTAGTTTTCTTTGTGGATCTGTCACAAAAAATTTTGACCAGTGTATTGACATCTGAATCTCTCTCTCACATAAGCTGCAACGCTACACGTCGTCACCTATTTAGCCGCACGTCTATCGCTGTATGAAATAAAGATTTTATAGGTATAATAACTGTTGATTAAAGAGGCGTTAAAGTGAGCGCCGATTGTCGGGTTTCCATGCAGGTATCAAACGAGTCTCTCCCGATTGACACCGCTATCTGATGGCCGTCACTCCAAACTGATCGTTATCATTTACCCCTCCCGGCCCAATCAAACCAAGGTCTTGCCAGAAAAAGACTACTGCACTCACATCACCCTCTTCTATATCAAAGGCGAAAAACGAAATTATAGACTAGAGTTTCCATTTCTTTTTCAGAAAAAATGCAAATTAATAACACGCGAAAAACTTATGTTCCAGATAGTATTGAAGGTACATGTACACCCCATGCATGTATAAGGATATCATTAGTTACTGGGTTGAAAACAGGTACAGAGAATAATAAAAAAAAATTCAAATTTAGAAAGAAGTTGAACCTGTTTAGGTTATGAAAAAGCTGATTAGATTTAACAGCAACATAAAAAACACAACCCACAAACAGTAACATGGAGAAAACGACCCCTTCGCAGCAACTTGATTAAATAAAACACATAAAAAGCAACACTCCGAAACACCAATACGGAGAAAACAACACATACACCGCAATACGGAAACATAACACATTATTAGCAACACCGAGAAAACCCCATAAACAGCAACATGGGGAAAGTATCATGAAGAAAAGAAGAAAATAACATACACAGTAACATTGAGAAAACAACATATATACAGTGACATAGAGAAAACAACCCATAAGCAACAGCATGGAGAAAACAGCATATATACAGTAACACAGAGAAATAACCAATACGCAGCAACATGGAGACAACAGCATATATACAGTAACACAGGGAAAACAACCAATACGCAGCAACATGGACAAACAACCAGTTGAGAATAACACAGGGAAAATAACACATACATACATGTATCTACAGAGCAACACAGTGAAAACAAGTAATAAAGAACAACCCATTCAAAACGGAAAGCGGAAAACAATTCATAGAGAGAACTTGAAGAAACAAATTAAAGAGCGACTGTTGAGAAGAAAATCAATTTTAATCATTGCATTTTGTTATAAGATCAGTTTAAAATTTTGTTCAATCAACGAGTTTCCATTCTTAAATCTATATGTCCTTCTCAAGTTCCCCGTCTCTCGTCACGGAGTAGTCATTTGACAATTATTACGTTAACTATATCGATTCATCGTCACTTTCAGATATTGAAAAATGAAAGTCGATAAGCAATTTCACGACTTCTCAATCAAAAACAATCATCGCGGAGGAAACTGGTGAGAGTTATTATGAAAAATTAAACTCCCAAGCGTAACAAAACCCAACTTTTACAATTAAACTCATAGATTGTGCATGAAATATGAATCTCTTATTGCTAAGGTTCTACAACTCGTCACCAGTAATCTACCATGACTTGAAGTGACAGCCTTTTTGAAGTAACCCTCTGAGGTTGTATCACGTGACACGTCTACATCGTAGACCTACCGGCAACAAATGTCTTTCTTTGTAGAAGTTCCTTTGAAATCAGAGTCTGGGGGCAGAACCTGCCAAGGCGCCGGCGTTAATATTAACACCCCTGATGACAAAATACGGAGCAAATTATGACTGATTATTGTTGATGACAACACAAGTCACTAGTGGCGCCCCCATCGACCCGGAAGCGAGACATCCATCTATGCGCATAATGGCTGTCACCGAGGAAATCCGAACTCCGTTCGCAAGAGCGATCCTTTGAAGTATTTCCTATTTATCACCTTACGATTTCTGGCCTGTACTTTTTAGAACTTGCTTGATCTGTAGTATGATATAAGCAGGTTATTTTTAATCATAGTTATTTTAGACCTTTTCGTACAGAAACGTAGCACAGTAACTTTATATATTGATGGTAATCTTCACGACATTACAAAAATTCATCAGCAAAAATAAAAATTAAGTGTAGTATATCAACTTTTATAGCATCATCGTTTTGAACTCTATAAATTGATTTTAGATTACAATGAAAGTTTCTATTGGCAAAGTGAGTATTGTAAGAAAAACATAAGTGCTTCTTCTTTCGTACATTTCGGTATAACGAGAATATACAAAGTAGTGCGTTAGATTTGAAAATCTATCACCACGTTTCCAAAATTGTTAAAGAACATCTATCGTCTGTCGTTTAAGAAGACTTCAGTTCGAGGGATACAAGTTCATCGTTTCAACACCACAGTGTTTTATTTTGATGCAGTGTTTGAAGATTATTTTGAGCTTCATCTACTTCACGACACTCAGACATATCACTATTTATTGAGTTTGAACGTGATGTTGCTCGCAAGATCTTACACTTGTGAAATCCATCGGGAGTATGAGACAATGTCTGCTCAAAGTATCTGACAAGTACAATATTTTAAAATATTTTAAAAATTTGGACAGGAGTGATATTTTACATCTTCGAGGGCAAGACGAACTTTCATTAACAGCTATGTTACAAGTAGACCCTCGAAAATGTCAACCCGGGGTGTCTCTGGAGCGCTTTACTCTACGTAATTAACAAGCATATGATACAAGCATCAATCTTAACACTGACACCTTTGTCTCTTTTATCTTGAGCTATTGCATTTTCCTTAACACCTTTTCCTATCGTTATCAGTTTTGCTTACAGTACTGAATACATAAAAATAAGTCATTGGACGGTATGTTGTGTATTGGGCTTTTTGCATACTCGACCAAATTTATCTCGACGCCAGATTTCTAATCTAAAGACAATTCAACCATTTCCCTTTGATGGTCGCTTTATCGCACCTTTATAACGGTTTAAAGTCGATACCAAGACGCATCATTATGTGTACATAAATTATATTTTAAGATGTCCTTAAGTCGAGGACAAACTCGCGCTAATCACCCGGGGCTTTGAGCTGTAAATCTCAGACCGCGAGGACCAGAATAGGGTACTTCTCTCTGTCTCTTGTAGCATATTGATGAAAATTAATGTGCGAGGCCGGTCAAACTGACCATAAATCTCACGGGAAAATTGATCAGTCTTTTAATATCCGCTTATTCGCCTATTTTATGAGCGAAATATCAGAGATCTGTTTGTTTTTGCTTAACAATTTCAATTCCTTTCAATGTAAGGTGTTAGGACGGCATTTTGCCGAGTGTTCTGCAAAAAGTACTTGTTCAGATAACGGGTGAAAAACACAGTTCACAGCCCTAAACTTTCTCTGATAATTGCCGTTTTATGGTCCAGTTACTGAAACAAAATTATAGCAACAACATTAACATGTACTTGTATATTCATTCTATTAGTATTTAATTTAGTGCGATACATCCTTGTAACAGTAATTTTTAGCAGGTCTTTTAAAAGTGCTTAAAAATTTTCAGAAACTATATGTATATTAATCTCCTTGAAATGAAGAGCTCAATATAATAATATAGATATATATTCAAATTTTTAGCTAAAGAGTTTTGTAATTTTTCTTTACTAAATGACTGTTTATTGCTTAAAATATCCATGTCTGAAATTATAAGGTAGATCTGATGGGTAATTTGTTGACCATTCAGCCTCCTTAAATACAAGTATGAAATTATTTTTTTCATGTTAAAAAAAATTCAGTTAAGCAGTTTTATCATGAGATATAACGCGAATGCGCCCTTTTTGATTGCCTCCGTCATAAATTGTCCTGATACAAGCACGTTTAAACTTTCCCTTTCTTATTATAGATGTGTCAATTACATTCTAGAGCAGCAATTATCACGGAAATCATTTCCACAAACAGGTGCTAACACCAAATCGACAAATATTCGATGCATAAATACATCACACGTTGCTATTTTTTGATTCCGTCTGTGCATGTTCCTCTACAGGTTAATCCAATATTTCAACTTCAACGTTTCATGATATGATTATGAAAAAAATTGGAATTTAATTTCTAGACTAAATACATAAACTTATACATTATATTGTCTAGTATCAAATTGACAGGTTGGATTTCACAGAAGCTACACTAAGTCTTGGATAAGAACAGTTCCGGTGAAAATTAGCTGCGAATTCATAGACGAAAAGCGTTAGTTTTAAGGGAAACAATCTGTGTTAAGACGTGGTCTTGTCGCTCCCATGGCGCTAAAAGCTTGTGTGATAAATGACCCTACCATCGATTATCATTTTTAAAAAAGGGATTATCGATAAAGCTTATATTTTGAAGTTAGATAGGACAGATACACTTAGTGGGATTACGTTTTAGCTTGAAGAGATTAGTCCGCAGTTATACTGGAGTCGGTCGGCTTACTCCAAGGAGTCCTTTCCTCCGCCGTGGTGAGAGAATTTAGACTACAAACAGCACTCGTCATTTAGTCCCTATACTTTCCTCTTAAATGTTTATCACGAAAAACCTTTTATCGAAAAAACGTTAAATAGATGTGAAAGTTCACCGACGACGAAAAAAGAATACACGAGCGGCGCTACAGAGATTGGAAACAACTAGGGTATCATGAATAGCGGGTGTACACAGGTTGTTCAGCAATATATCATGTTTGATGAAGGCAAGAAGCGCCAGTAGGCCGGCGGTTAGTGATACGTCTGGCGCTATCAAGTAGTCCGGCACTTCACCATCGCGTAGTAATACCTCCCCATCGCCACGTGTAATAGCCGGTAAATGTTTGACTTGAGTAAGTAAATGTGTGTATAATTATGGGAACAAAACATTAGTCATGTCTAATTTGCGTCTTTGTAAATATCACTTAAATCTACTCCATTTGGGCTGTCAACCTTCCCAAGTATCAATGCGTTTACTTTCCTTTGATAAACTGCGAGGAAGGCGCCTCAGACGGTTGTGAAATGAATGCATTACAAATAACACAAGAATTATCGCACCTCCAATATAATCCAATCTCCCGGTATTAATTATTTATCAACTACTTTATTGACAGGTATACACTGAATCTGGGCCTGTCCGTGATTTAGAGAACCTTGTGTTTTAGTCCCCGCTTGAAAGGGTCACCTTTTCCTATACAGGGGGCAATTTGTCACCAAAGTTAACAACTTTGCAAACAAACTTGCAACAGTTGCAATTTGTATTTTAATAAGTACTTATGCATTTCTTGTACTTTTTTCACTCAACCCACAATCGTGGTTAAACTCCACAGCTCATTTTAAAATGTTTTAGACTTGAACAGCATGATACTGGGAGATGTTCAAAATGACAGGAGTTCTTGAAATGCTTGGAGCTGGGTTGTACCGAAATGGGATGGAATTTGAAACTGTCTTTCAGATTCGCTTGGTGTTTAGCTAAGGTAGTTTAAGCTTTTCATCTATTGTCAAATTATGAATGTTTATAAAATGAATTGTGAGATTAAATTATATTTTGTTTGGGGCAAAATTACGCAACATTTTATGATAGTTTTGCAATTGATAAAATCCGTGAAGGAGAATGTTCAAGTACTTAGCTCTTAATAACTTTCACCACAAATATTTAATTGCTAGGAACTAAACTGAGGTATTTCTGTCACCTATGTCACTTTCTTGCTATCTAAGCTCTACACAATGGGTAACTGAAATTTAAACCTATTTATGACAGGCTTGCTGCGCTTTTTTTTTAACTACGATTAACAAGTTTGAAATATCTGAGAAAGGTATATCTTGTTTCATTCATATTTTCAAATATCTATTGTGAGTTTTGAGAGTAATTGTCAAAAATTTGCGTGATTGGTATTATGTGTACATTGTTGATTATTGCTTTTGAAATATCAATAAATGATTGTGTCACCTTTGAAGTTCCTTTGATTTTAGAATTTCAATCCAATCTTTAACAGGTGATAAATGTCTTCCTAATGATACGCAATACGCTCGAAATTTTTATTTGTCATTTTATATTGTTTTGTGTATGTGTATGTTTCCTCTAACAATCTGCGTGTAATTATGTTTACAAAACCGTTAGACTTATCTCCAACGAGTCTGAAAACTGAATACGACCCAAAACCAAGATGAAGACAAATTAGGGGACAGGGGGGAGACATTTAGATTAACTTTGATGGTAGACAAAACCTTTTGAAAAACATGAAGATTACAACGATTACAGCACTTTCTATCCATCATCAGCAAACAATAGAGACAAGAAAAATAAAACAAATGTTTACTCGTAATCACCGCTTAGATTACTGCGTAAACAAGAAGAACAAGCCCGATCCGTCAACTTGTCACCGAGCCCGACTTTGTTACTAGTACCGCATTGATTAGGGGAAGCCCAATGCCACCTTCTTTGTTTAATACACCGATAATTACCTAGTAATCGATGAGTTCTTCATCATATTGTTGACCAGTCCTCGCCAATTTATGTCATTAGGCGCCGTTTTCCTAAAATACCTGTCGATGTTCGCAAGATTTTTTTTTTACTTTCGCAACACCAAAGCTCACAGCAATCAAATACATATGCGTGGATTAGATTTTTTTTGCGATAATCAATGAATCATTTCACACATTTTTAAATATAAACTTGAAAATGTTAAGACAAGATAGATGTTCAAATTATACGGCTTGGTGTAAACTTGACGTAAAAATATAATAGCTAGAGAAATGGCAACCTTTAAAAGAATCCTATGCATAGAAAATTTTTCAAAAAATACAATTATGGTATTGCAATATGTCTTATTTCGGGATTTGGGGCTTACAAAGACATGATGTCCAAGTCGCTAAAGTCGAAATAGAAATAAATGAGCGAAATCGTTATAATCGGGGGAAGGGTCACAATTTAATACTGATTTCATGTTCAGATTGACCACATTGCGTAATATGGAAGGTTTGCCATCAGCGACTTAGATCGTGAAGATGATCTTTGCTTAACATAGCATGTCAATCTTTACATCATAATGGCATATATGTCCCTGTGAAATGAAATTTAACAAAATCTCATATCCGAGCTCCGTAATATCATAACCGATTATGAGACCAAGTCGTAGAAAATCAGGAGCTATTGTCACGAAAAGGTCCGAGTAATCTTTTGTTATCTGGAAAACGAGCGGAAATTTTGTTTTGAGTTCTGGTGATAGGAAGATGTTCCCGGGCTAATTCGATTGTCCCTTGTCGTGTTAAGGCCCTCCGTATATGTGAGATTAACCTGTTATTGAATCAGCATGTTGATCAGTCAGCGCGGGAAATCTTAACATGCTTTGTAACGCCAATATCTGGCTGTGATGATAGTTGGCTCCTCTTGAGAAGCAATTTTCTAATACGATAACAGTAACATCATTGTATATGGTTTTGCAGCACCATCTGCTCGTTGCAGACAGTGCAGTGCCCGTTGCGATACATGCAACTGTAGGATTTAACCATTATATCTTTTGTTTATGTCGCCCTATGGTAGTTTTGACAGTGAAAAGGTTGTGTAAGCATTGTTTTAGACCTAACGGTTTGCACTTCTTCTAACTATAAACGAAGAATAATTGAAAGCTTCAAAGACTTGTAGGAAATTACTAAATGATTATGGAGGAGCCACCAGAGTTGAAATGTTCTGAATTTACAAAGATGTTGCCACTGTTGTTTGCGAAACATCAAGTTCGTCAAAAAATGTGTTTGGTACACACATGAAGTGAGAGGAAGTGATAAGTGCAAGATCTTGAAATCTGCTTCGGTGAAATTTTTCAAAAATTTTTTATTCCTTGTATTCTAACAAATGAATGCACATATTTTTACGTTTCCAGGGGATTGCTTTAGTCTAGGATTCAAATATGTAATAGCCTTTTTTGCATTTACAACACCGTAATAATTTGTTTTTATTACTATTCATAGTTACACGCATAATTTGAGCTGGTATCTTTATCTGCATTCGAGCAACATTTGTACCTATATATCAAATAAGATTATGTTCTATCACAGACGTTCCCAATTCCCTTAATTCTGGTGGAAGGAAATATATACAGGTATCTAAATTCAAAGATTATTCTTAAAATTAACTACACATTTCTTTAATAATACTGATAACATTACTGAGTAATATTTACGTATTTTTTTCGGATTAAAGAAACTCAATGATTCGTTTCTATTCCTTTATATACTGTCTCACCTTGTCCAAAACATGTGTACAAGGGCTAATACACTAGTGAGTAAATAATATCGAGTAGAAAATGATATACTTAACAATGTTTTATAAGAGTTTTTAATCATTCAAGGTATCACCCATACGCAACGGGCACTGTACTCTCTCAGTCTGTGTAATTCGAAACCCTCTTGATCTGCCGAACATTTTAATTACTAAATAAATGTACATGTTGTATCAGTTCATTTATCAACACATTTTTTGAGTAAAAAAAAGGGACATGTATCCCAATAGAACGTAACTTTATAATTAAAGAAGTATAAAAATAACCAAAAAAAAAAAAACCCGAAGTCTTAATGCTATATTGCGCAATTTTCCTGTTTCCATCATGAAACTTTAGTTATGGTTTTATCTTGAATGTTTAATGCTAAGCGCTTGGAGTGAATATTCATGGTAGTCCTTTCACCCCCTAAGAGCTCAGTCACATCTTATCAAATAGCGCTAACGAACCTCCAAGAGACGACAATATTTTCAATTCTTTCGGATCTGTTTGCATGCGTTTACAATTTCGTTCTATGTCCGTCCGATGAAGTCTGTCCTAACCAAAAGAAAGTTTTGAGCATGTCCAAAACATGGAACGGAAATCACCGCGGACTAAGATGTCCGCTAAACGTACGATAGCAATGCATTAACAAGCGTTTTGTACAGAACGCATGCGGTGCTTTTTCTGTGCTAGACCGGATATCCATTGGGCCCGAGTCTTCTTGGTCCTTTCCGACGGGCGGAAAACAACATACTACCGGTATATATGTGCGTCCTTGTCACCTCATTTTCATAACTATACAAATATAAAGTTTTCTTTTATCTGTTGAGCTTTGAGTTAAACGTTAATGAATCCAATGATATAACCTAAAAATTTACCACAGAAACACGGGTACTTGGCCATACAAAGACCGATAATTTCCTGCACTATTATAATAATAACTGATTTTCTGTTACCAATTTGTACAAAACGAACAGATACAAAGGGTAAAGTCTGTAAATTGACCGTTGGTCATACGGAGCGTTTTATACGCTTCAATCACAGGCACCTGACGTTATAAATTTTTCTCCTAATACAAAATAAATACCCTATATCTAATAATACACAGGTACCCATCGCCCCCATCTTTCAAATTTCATTTGAAATAAATCCAAGATGGCGGCGATGGGTACCTTGTGTATTATTAGGTATAGGGTATTTATTTTTATTATGAGAAAAATGTATAACGTCAGGTGCCTGTGGCTTCAATAGACTTCAATATTGCGAAAACCTCTAAAGGACAACGATGATTAACTTTCAACGGATTGTACTTCTTGCCGTTTTTTCGTCCGTTAGGGGCATTACGTTTGTCGTGCATTGGGTTCGAATGCTTCACCGAATGAGCTTAATATATACTAAAAATTACTTTATAGATTTTCATTTGATCACCAAAAAACCCTAATTTTGAGGCTTTTCTGTTTTCAGAAGCACACTTCAGCCAAACCAAAATTCAGAGAAGACTTTTTTTCACGAAGGCCGTAAATTTTTATATCCATATAAAGCATTTTATTAGTAAAGAAAACACCGTCTCGGTACTTTATCGAAAATAGATCAATCTTATTTATTACCTACGCTGCAAATATGAAGTCTGCGGTTACGATCATTGGTGGCCAATCAATTCTGCTATATCAAGCACACTGAAAATTGATCAAACAAAGTATATGAAATATACATTGCTTCCTAAAAATGAATGAAATTAGCTCAGGAAACGCGTGGCTTCTTGCAGACGATGGCCATTTCGCGATTTGTCTGATGGGTCACTTGCATATCTGATGAAATAGTTGTCGAATTTGTTCCATTTTCTTAGCAGACGACAAATTTGGTGAGACAGATGAAAGCCGTCGTGAAGATAGCAGCAAATTAAACGTCACGGACACGTCACATCATTGAAGCGTTTAATCGACGGGATACTGGTTGTCTAGGTCCGTCAGGCGTTTTAGTGACATCCGTATTACTGTTGCTAAAAATACCACAGTTGTCAATGATCTGCTAAACGCAAACTACTTCTTCTGTAACAATTTGGGCAATCTTGTCATAGCTTATGCCATGTTTTGAATGATAACCACTTAATTTGCTATAAATGATGCAAATATCGTAGTGTTACCTTTATCTTTTTATCATTTTGTCGGAACGAAAGCTCCAACTCGTCCAAACTTGTTTTCTTGACCTTAAGACAGGAAAAAAGAGAGGAATAAATTTGATAAAGAGTTAAACAGTACTAAGTCATAAAAATACATATACTACTTGTTACAGAATTATAAATTTATTAAAATATTTTTTTTAATTTTTCCTTTACTTTATTAAAATTTTAAATTTGAAACAATGCATGTAGCTGATATTTTTTTTTTTTATATTTAGTGAGTGCACCAGAAATATTAATGACTAGATATAATTATAATTGTAAACCGATTATACAGAACGAACTTTTGTAATTCTGTAAATGCTAATTAATTGTAACAACAAATAACAAATGTAACATTTCATATCAGTGTACATGTAAGTGTCGCTTTGATTTGATGACAGTCTGCTTTTTCCAATTTCGAAATATGAAATAAAAACCAATTTGTCACAACTGCTATAGACTAATTAAAGATTGTGTTACCTTTTACTGAGGCAAGAAATCTCGATAATTTCTTTATAATTCTCTATCTTATTCAATTAACAATAAATATATTAATTCATATTTATCTATTATTTGGTTTTATATATTTTTATGTGATTTTCATGTGACACTGAGTGCCATGCTCTCTATTACAGTAACAGCAAACTTTCTCATTTTTAAGCATTTCATATACCAACAACACTAAATCCACATTTCAACGCAACTCGTATCCCCAAAAAGGTGACATAAGTTATTTAATAATACTATCATCGTTATTTGTCAGGCCGGTTGATATTTAAGCCATGACCTAGATCCGGTCCGGCGCACTTCCTGGCTGACCACAAGCTGCCACGATGCTGATGCGCGGCGACAGGAAGACATTCAAAGGTGGTTTACGAGGATTCTGGATAATAATTAAAGTAGTCCCGACTTAGCGTCGTCCGTATGGACGGGATACATTCGTACGTCTGTCCAGATGCCATCACGCGTGGATTTGTCAAAACATAAGAAATAATCCCCTGGTAGGTGAATCCATGTTCTTTATAATAAAGGATTGGTGATTATTATTGTTTCACGACCGAGAATGAACTGAATTCTATTTTAGCATCAACTGACCAAGAAGTTAACCCAATAAGTGATTATGATATTATCTGGAATTGTTTAAATTTGAAAAGAGAGAGAGAGAGGGAGAGAGAGAGAGAGAATGATACATATGTAGGGTTAGTTGCAAAATATAAATTTAATATTATCATAACAGCAATAAACAAGAAAAACAAAATCATAAGACTTTGAAAAAATTTTATAGCATCCAACGTAAAATTGTCGAAAGAATCTCACAGGAAAGACCGTGAAGATTGAACTTGCTAAATGACGGTAGACATTTTTATGTGCTTAAGAAGCATCATTCAATTGTCTTCTCCGCTGTTTTAAAAAGAAAAGTAGATATGACACATTGATGGCATTCAAAACAGACGATTTTAGCAGTAAACAAGTGTGTTGTTTCAGTAACAATAGCAATTTCAACACATCAGTTAAGCAAAACATATACCCCGACTAAATGAAATTTTTATGGCTTCATCGTGTGTTTACTATCGAGTCTCCGTATACAACTTGGCGCTCTCTGTTTTATATGCGGCGGTGATAATTCGCGCATCATCTGATAGCATCTTCACTTTGTCACCATATAAGTACGCCATTTAATAAGATCTGTCTGGCCAAGATTGATTGTTGAAGGGCGACACGTGGTCCCCGGACCCTCATCGAAGACGTTTCATACTGATGCCAGGGCTGGGTCATCGATAACCGTTAAGTGTCGGCCTCTCATTACCTGTGTCACAAAAATCACACCTCGCCATCTTCAGACCTAAATCATTCACGGTTTGCGTTGTATTGCATTATGGGGCGGTTTTGATGATGGCGCTTGACTCTCAGTGACATTACTTCAATGATTCATGAGCAGCATTGGCTATAAGTGGCCAGTTACTGGAATCATTACGGTTAATAAACAACTTACATCGCTTCTGTGAGCTTTCAGTAAACAGACGTTTTTAGAACGGTTATAAAGCTGAGAAGATACGTAACAAAACACAAGATACGGAAAACCTACCCTTTATATCTTTGTTGTGTACTTTCTGATCAATACAATAAACTTGTAGTTATATATGTACATGTACGTGTATATATGTAAGGTTGCTTTGGTATGAATAATGTTGCATCCTGTCAGAAGTCCCAAAAAAGTTTCATTTATATAATTAAGATTTTAGAAAATTATTTTCATCTTTTGCATCATATCAAATAGGAATTTGTCTAGCAACAATAGTGAGGAAAAAATACGATTGACGTTTACGGTATAGCTGACGCTGTCCTTATATGGTCAAGCGGACATTCAAACAAAGAGGCTGGAATCAAGAGATGTTATTTTTAACAGCTTAAAGGAATTTCCGACGAGACTTCCTCTAGCGTCGGACGGGGATAGAGCATAGCAATGTTTGGTCAATAAACAAGAAACCGAGCAGTCTGGACGGTCAGTGAAGATCTGCTAACTCACTGAGGACGGAAAGTCTGCGGTGGGCTTGGCTGCTGTAGGTCGTTCACTCGTCCAGAAGAACAATTCACCGTGACTAATATGGGTTCCGAATGTCTGCCTGACGTTTCGCAGGACTGACGAGACTTAAATACGGAGACCCTCGGGGCTTACCCTTTCAAAATATTATACGTATATAATTTAATAAATTTAGCAATGTGTTTATTTGTTTTAAATTTCTTACAGCTAAATCGTTTTGGGTTTTTTTATCTTTTGTATGGGAATCAGAGAGAACCCTATTGTTGGCATTCGCGATTATTAGTCGTGGTCAGATCTTACAGGGAGTGATATGTTGTCTTGACATTGCAGATAAGTGTCACCAATAATTAATTAGTATATATAAGTGTCATGTCGGCTCGCCACACTAGCGTTTTACAATCTAAAAGTGTTGGTCGGCAATAAAAACACGATCTGGTGGGAGTTGGTATGGTCAATACATACCGGAGGCGCGAATCGACGGTGAACCGGTGCATGTTGGCTCGCCTGTGTCTCTGGGAGAGCTATAAATGTTGGTTTGAGTGGAACAATCGCTCCAGCTTTATAGAGAAGAGGCACCGCTTGGACTATATACCTTTCTTATGCAGTTATAAATGATGATTTTCGTGACATTCGGGATAGTTATGATGGGCAGTAGCTGGACAGCCGACTATAGCACATATTTCATGAATTTACAGTTAGAAAATATACATATAGATGTCTACTTATACAGACCTAAACAAATACATGTATAGAGTCAAAGAACATTCATTGGCGTCCCAATAATAGAATCATGCAAGTTCATAGTCAAAATGGGGCGTAGAAATCCCCTGTCGTGTTGGCTTTATTAAATCCGTCAAGCATGTATCTTGTCGTGTTACAGACATGTTGACAAAAATTTTCAAGAAATTCACAACCATTTTAACACGTAGGAACACTTTGCGCGCTCTGGACTGTCCTCGCTGACCCTAGTTATCCCCCTTGTTCTCGCGAGACTTTCAGGCGTGTTTGGCTCCAGAAACGACATGTAAAAGCAAAAATGAAACGTCAAATTTAACAATTCTTCAAGAAATGTTTACACACAGACCAGCATGACAAAAATGTGTTCCTCGGGTAAGGTGGTGAAGACTCTATAAAGTCGAGGTTCTCCAGAACTGTTTTAATGGAATAAATGGCGCCTAGACAGCGGTTTTTGGATTTCTCATTCTTGTAAACGTCTTGCTTTTGGAGAAATGATTAATGGTTCAATGCGTATAATGAGACGGCTAACTTATGAAATGTTATTTCTCTGTAATGTTCAATCTATCATGACATATTACTGCACTGACTTTGTTCATTCACAGACAGATGTGAACTCGTTTCGAAGTTTTAGAATTCTGAAGTTATGGGTAGGAAAATAAAAATAACAGATTGGTTTTGGAGGGGTTTTTTTAACAATAAATGACAAAAACGTGAACTTGGGAAATAAAAAGTAGAAATGTTTTTGATTTGGCAATGGCATAACAATAATTTATTTTATTGTAATGCAATCAAAAGTGCTAAACCCGATATTTGTACAAATTATACTTAATAACATGAGTTTTGTTTTTGTTTGTTTGCTTTGGGGTTTTTTTGGGGAGGAGGTGTGGTTGATTTGTTTCGTTGTAGCTTTCCAGGTTTCATTTTTATTTATTTATTTATTTATTTATTTATTTATTTATTTATTTATTTATTTATTTATTTATTTTTAGTTATTTTTATTTTTTGGATTGTTTATTTATTTATTCATTGATAAGCATTTATAAAATTCATATTTGCATTCACAGATCTATGTACATGTATGTTACATGTGTATCTTTGTTTTCCGTGGGAAAATCATTTTTCATTATTAGTTTCTTAATTGCAAAAGGCATACGTTTTATAGCAGGATTACAAGATTATAAGTGAACAAAAAAGATAAAAATGGAGGGTCAGTCCTTATAAATCTATATCATATACATAAATATAAATCATAGAATATATAATTTTATTATGTTTGGTCTCAACAATATCATTCGTTGTTTTAGTTATTTTCTTGATTTAATTCTTATATTTCATAACAGTCAGTAATGTTCTCTTCTGGATTATCCATATCATATTTCATTAATATGTACAAATATTCAAGGACCTTTTAAAAGTTCAAAATTAATTTACGAATAATTGTGGCTATAAATATTCCATATGTTGGTTTCTACAAAATGTGCGTTTTACCGAGAAAATATCAACAATGTTAAAGGATATAAAGTTTTTCAGAAAATTAATTTCTTTTTAATTTTAAGAACATTTTCTTCACGCCTCTCTCCATTGTTCGGTAAAAGGAAGAAACGCACCTGAATAATTAATCGAATTTTAATAGTGTATTCAAAATCTAGATGTGATGTGTACTTTTTTTACAGCTGTGTTTATTGTTTATATGTGAAACGCAAAATAAATTTGTAAGTTATGCTACTTAATCATAAACTAAAATAAATAAAATTGAGTATTTTGATTATATATCAATTACAAGCGTTTTCTCTTATTTCAAAAAATTATTAATGCGCTCGCTAATGAAGTCTGTAATCGTATTCGAAGAAAAATTCCATCAATCAAATTTTGTGTTAGCGGATTAATGAGCATGACCTGTGTGTTTTATTCTAGCAGAAGTTGTACGGATTTAGTTCTTGTGTGGTCGACCAAGCGACATCTTCTTCTTCGGAGTGTACGTAATTCTGACTTCAGTGGTAAACACATCGTCTGATTTACATAGTAACCACAAGATCGGTTTTGACACTTTAAATGTGTCATCACTATGTGTAATGTGTTCAGTTCAACATGAGGCTTGCTGCACACGAATTAAGACGATGTTTTCAATAAATTAACACCTTTCCTAGTTTAAAGAGTGCGTTTAATTGCGCAATTTTTTAACATAGGGCAAAAATTAAACACGTTTTTTTCCCTCAACATCGTGAAAATGAGGAGGTACGGAAAAAACGTAAACACGGTGACGGTTTAAGGCCAAGATGTCCCCTAGACAACAGTTATGTTGCTCTTTTATATACACTTTTTTTTTTACAACTGTGCACTTGGAATTGGTGTGAGAACAGCAATTCTGGCTAGTGGACGCGTATGTACAGGGCGGACATCTCCTAGTGTCCGGCATTATTACCAAGAAACTATACTGGTTGTAAGGACAGATAAATAAACGAGATCTATTTTATCGAACACGAGGCGACAATATTACCACAAACGATGTCTGGGACTTAATTTTAGCACTTCGATACAGTTAATCTGACGCCGTCGCCATATTCGTCGGTCATTAATGTCTGTTTGTCTTCGTCACCATGCCAACCGCAAAATGACGAACTCTCTTATTGAGAAAAGAAATTTTAAAAAAAAACAGTCTACGTAACAAAACATGGAAATGTATTTTTCCTTTGTTTGTCTTAGTTTCAGAAATTAGACACCATATTATTTTACTATGATAAATGATTTTGGATTTATTGTAAGGTTAGATCGCAGTATACTTTGGCTCGTTTTATAGCCTGATATTTGAAACCATTTAATTTAAAGTTAATTATCAAATTATTTCATGCGAGCGACAAATGTCTATGGTCTGTGGTCTATGTCTACAAGCAAATCAATGGTGAATGTAGAAAATTCTGGGTGATCATGATAGGTTTTCTTCATGGCTACCGAACACAAGAAGAGAACATCACTTATATGAGTCAACGTTAAAACAAAAGAGTTCTTGCAAATAACAGATAGATATAATAGATATTTAAAAGCAAACTTTTTCTGATCAGACGCAGATATGTGCTTCAAAATTTGATTATAGCAGGCTCGTCACTTATATATTGATGTTAATTTGACAAAAAAACACCGCATACGGGAAATAAAGCGTATACCATAACCCTAACGTATATGTATCATTTATCATTGGTGCAGTTAATTTGACTTCCTGTTTGACCTCAGTATTGACAACGCATGCGCATAAAACAGTGTAGATATAATGAAATAGTTATGTCAAAAATAGATGAAAATGATACAGTACATAATATATATTTACAGGGTACAAGTTCCTACACAGCTACATGTATTTTTTAAGAGTGTCCTTGCAATGTGTTAATTAGTCTATTTAAGAATCGTCAAAATTTGGACCAATTAATAAAGGTGTGTCTTTTTCTAGGAAGAAACGTTGAAATGGGTTTATTTTTTATGCATGAAAAACACTTTTTCACTCATCATTTATTTTCTTATAAAACTCTTTTTGATAATTTCCCTCACATTACGTAAAAAGTATATAAATTCCATAAAAGACAAATGTATCCTTTTATTCCTCGTACGATTGGTTGACATTTAGAGGTTCCTTGCATTACGGCCGCGCGGTCTGTATATAGACCCAACACTGTAAAGTGTATTATTTATCTGACTACGGCAACATATCTATATGACAGTCCCTGTTGATGAACATGATAATAATTAACAAGCCATTACGTTAATTAGTACGATTGGCGTTGAGACCGTCACCCAACACGGTTCGCCGATGGTAAACATGGTTTTGTTGTGTGTAGTTTCCGTGTATGGAGAGGAATTGTAGGGCCTAACCCGTCGCCGTCATTGTTTCTGTCCAAATCTCTGTGTAAAAGGGCGACCTAAATGTGCTCATAAATAAGAACGCAAAAAAGAATTCATTCTCTCTCTCTCTCTCTCTCTCTCTCTCTCTCTCTCTCTCTCTCTCTCTCTCAGAGAATGAAACATAATTATATCATGGATAGAAATTAAAAAAAAAAAACACAGTAAGTATATATATGAGCATCATGCATAGATTTTGTTATAACATATCAATGTATCAAAGATTGTTGGGTGCTTACACTTATTGTTCATTTTATTCTGCATGTATATATCTTATTAGAAGAAAAACATGCCAGCTACCTATGTTGAATTTTTCATTCTGAATTATTACATCTCTTGACAAAATGCATTAGGCAGGGTTATAATGAATAGAGAATTAAGCGATATTGCATGAGTGACATATTAAGGTAACAGTTGTGTTGTGGTGTTGGCCGGTTCGAGCTCTTGTAAGAATGGGTGACATCAACCATTTGTCAATTATCTAAAACTTTGCTCCATGCTTTGTTTCAATAAATCTGGCTTCCTTTTACAGGAAAACAAAACTAGAACATTGTGTTTTACAGCAAGTCGCAGCAAGAGAATTCAGGGTCGCGCACTAGTTGACAAATGAGCTTGATTAATATAACACGCACGGGCTTTGTTCCATGTTGGCCAATTCAGGAACTGAAGGTCATTTGGATCCAAAGGTCGAGTAGCATCATAGAGGTGTTCTTGAGATAATTCTATATTTATCTGTGGAGTATGTTTTGAATTGGACCTCGTCACAGGGCGTTTGACTTCATCAACAGTGTTGGACCTCGTCACAGGGCGTTTGACTTCATCAACAGGGTGTTGGACCTCGTCACAGGGCGTTTGACTTTATCAACAGAGTGAAAGCATTATATGGAAATCAAAATTCAAAAATAATGTGCCTTAATTCAGAAATACAACTTATATATCTACAGTACAACTGATTTTACAACTGTATATACCATTCACAAAGGTTATTTTGCGTAAATTTGGATGTAGAATTAAAATCACTTTGTTCATATTTCTTAGGAATCTGAAAGAAAGAAAGAAAGAAATATCCTTTTAAAAAAGACAAATACATACACCGGATTAGTGATGCCAATAATCTGCTGTAAAACTTAGATGAATGGGGTGGGGATGGTAAATTCTGCAGTGGCTACACCTGGTGTATAATGAATAGGACAGTTCTCAATATTGGTTAAAAATTGGGTGTCAGATATAAATCTTATACAAATATTCATACAAGGACAATTTACATCCTGTTTTTCGGATTGCAGTGATAAAGAATTGATAAAATGATTTAATTACACGATTGAGAAGTCTCTAAGACGTCTGACATACGGACGACCACAGATTGTACAAAAACTCAACTCTTTGGCTCGATATGACATACAGCTGGAAAATAAATGAAGACAAAAAATTGAATGTCATACAAGAGATTACGATCGCCAATTGTAATATTCACTTCATCTTATGTCAGGTTTGGCAAGGTGTTTTGGTGGCATGAAAACTAACAGTCTGCTAGGGCTAATAGGTCTAATGTATGACCATGTTATGTGATCCCATAGTTTTTTTTTTAAAATCAACCACAAATATCTGGCAATCAAATAACTGACACATGCCTCTCTCTCTCTCTCTCTCTCTCTCTCTCTCTCTCTCTCTCTCTCTCTCTCTCTCTCTCTCTCTCTCACATTGACAATTTCTGACAGTTTCCTTAACGAAAGGTGTGAAGATAGTTCCTGATTTATACTCTCTATTGACACGGTACTTTAAAGAACTGTGATATTTCCTTGTGAAATACATCAAGTGAAAAATAATGAAAGTGTATGGTTATGTAGGGTTTCCTTATCGTATTCTTGATTTGATCTTTTTACTTTCTTTTGATTTAATATCGTAAATTGCATTCTTTGCAAAGACTATAGTTGTCTTTTTATTTTTGAATCACAGTGTATTTATTTTTATCATATGGTTATAGATATGTTTGATTGAAATCTAAAAACATTGGAATAAATAAAGAAATGAAATTTTGCCGTTCAAATAGAGTCAATCTGAAAAAGTTTGCAACATTAACAAAAAATAGTATTTAATAACGTTGGAAATATGTGCCGGAGCATTGTAACGTTTGCTATTCTGTTTGCAATAGGAACAATATGGTAGAAGCTTTAAAAACTGAGCAATTCGACCTTCAAGCAACACTTTTTTTGAATGAAACTGCTTAGATAATGGGTCTCTTTACTTAACAACTAATGAAACAGCGACAAAAAACCAAAACAAGCATTGAAAGCGGCATTCCCGACCTTTGGTACCGTTGCCGCAAATCATCACATCTTGAAGTCAACGTGTTAAATCAATGAGAAGGAATCAGCTCCATCTCAAGAAGACTGTGGGTTTTAGCACCCTGGAACTAATGGAGATTTTAAAAGCAGAATTAAAGTCAAGTATTTTTAAGAAATATTACTGTTCCCCCATTGAGAGCCATTATAAAAATTTCAACACTTAAGAATTAGGAGTACGCCATAAGACTGAGTTGGCACTTAGGCTTCAAGATGTCACACAAGAGAGAGAGAGAGAGAGAGAGAGAGAGAGAGAGAGAGAGAGAGAGATCGATCAAATAGGTCTTTTTGCAAACATCACATTATTTTGCATGGATTCGTCTACTCGACACGGGGCCATCCATCATATATTACAAATATGTGGGGTTTTTTCTTCCTGCAATCGATACTTTGTGAATTGTCTAAAGAAAGATTGATTTTATTTTTCAACCTGATAGTGGGGGTGGAATGATAAGGTAAAAACCTGGTTAATCCTTTAATAAGATTCACAAATTGCATGACTGAAATAGATGCGCCCTTTGCATTCTGTTTTTAATTTATATATATCTTGTTTTTTCTTATCTCTCCCTCTGTGAAGGGTACCTTCTTGTACAAGAATCAGAAATAACTATACATGTACGTCTAATTTTGTACCATACACTGACAATTCTAAACTGCCGAATGATTCGAATTTTAACAGAAAACCACATATTTTAATAAAGGACAATAGAACTTGTGTTTTGTGTTTACTGAAAAGCGAGTTCTAATTTATGAACGAACTTACTTACACCTTGCGATAGTGAAAAATCTGTACATTGATGAATGAAACGTTGTTCTAAATGTGATATAGAAATTGTTGATTGATAAGGCTTCTTCCTTGGTTTCCCATTAAAATTTACAGGTACTTGTACCTTATAGTCTTGTCAAAGTCAACCCATCGGGGATAAAATAAACATTTTCATTAGTATCTTAAAACTTCATGTAAAAACTTCCATTTTTAATTATTATACAATTTATTATAAACATCAAGGTTGATTAGAATTTATAAGGTACCGTCATAAACGTAGTTTGCATTCTACAATAAAGTATTTCAAAACGCATGGTTCTCTGCACAATGATTTATATGTGTTTATACATGATAATTTTGTGTACTACTCCTAATTTTTCTCCTAAGTTAAACTGTCTTGGAATTGACTTTTAGTTACTGAAAATAAATTAGCTGTTATTTAGGGAGTGATTTTAGATATTACATGTAAAATACGAGCATAAGACCCCAAACATCGATTTCCTTCGCCATCCTCCGAAAAAAAATGGGTATGTCTAAAACATTAATATTTGTTAGATTTACTCTTAATCCCCGAGAAGGAAGGAAGCGTTTATGATACCAAATTATAGCATATTGCTTAAAAATCTGAAATATGCATGAGTAAATTTTCTTAATTACAGCAAAAAAATTTGTAATAATTATTATGAATAATTCTGTAATAATTAAGAAACTTGACCCCTGACTCTCGCTGATGGTGCATGTGTATATAATGCATGACTCGTTGACTACTCCAACTTCCAAGTTAATCATGAACCATTATTACTCCAGAAAATTGTCTCTAGAGTTGGGATTTTTTCCAGAAACCTATACTTGAACGTATTTGATATGTTTATCGACTTGAAGAAGTTGATTGTGATTTGTAAGAGGCGGTAAGAGGAAACGGGGGAAGTGGTGCGTTCGAGATCGACGCTGGAACTCACAGATTCTAATTAGTCTGAGCATAGAATGCATAGATTTAACAACCCGTCTAACTGTGGTATTTGGATTATTAATTTTGAAGAAAATTCACAGTCGAACTCTTATGCTAGATAGATTTGATAGCTTTGATGATTTGAACAAGATATATTGCATGTCTTAAATGGGCTTCATTTTAAGCTAAAATTAATGTACATTTCCCTCCCCAATGAAGACGTGTTGACTGTGTTGTGCATGTTCTTGAAATAAATCGATACTACAATTTACATGTACTGTCTCATGTAATATAGATCTATATTTATAACACAACACATCTTAAGTATTCACCCTTGTGAATAGTGCATGGATCTTCAATGAAGTATGTTAATAAATTACAATGAAATTTAAAAGAAGACTCCTCCCATTTCTTCAATACTCATCAAAAACATTGTATAGAATGTATGATTCTATAAACGTAAAGAGGAAGTCTTCCCCAGTGTTTGTATAGAATCATTCTATTCCGTTTTCCATCGACCAATGCCAGTAAACTGTCTGGCAGTTAGAAGACGACAAACAGAGAACTAGTCCCTCGCGTACAAACGGGTGCGTTCGATTGGCGTTCTCAAGAACTTGGTATGTTTCTGAGAATGAAGTGTTTTCTTTCAACACTTCAGACCAATGAGATAACATTGTGTGGCATTTTCTCTCGTCACTCCGCAGACACCCACCCTCATGTCCTCGTGGGGAGAATATCGAGCCAGGAATCCCTCTGTCTCCTGCACGCATTCTGCTCTCCATCCTCAGACGACCTGGGTTTAATTTGAGATTTTTATGAGGACTGGAGAGCTTTATGGAAGGCGAAAGTTGACAAAAGTTTACAAACACTACGCCCAATTCTCGCATACAAGGCTCTCGTCTGTGGCCTGAAGAGCCGGTAAACAGCTCGCTAAGTGTCTCGCGAGACGACGGCCCCTAGTCTCGAGAGCTGGGTAAATAGTCCTGACGCGTGCTGCTTCGGCCTGTATCTAAAATGATGTTTTATCTCTTATTTTGTGTGAAAATTAACTTTCTTCACGTTCACAAGGCGTCTATATAAAGACCAGACATGACAAAGTTATTTAAAAATGATTTATTTCTCCCGCATGATAGTGTCGTGAAAGCAGGATCAGGAGCACAGTTTTGTGTGGATATACATGACTTTGCATCGGGGGGGGGGGGGGCCAAGTCATTTGTCATTTTAATGATATAAGATTGTACATACATGTACCATTATGAAAAAAATTACGGGGGGGGGGGTCAAGGTCCCACATAACCTCCCTTTGAGTCTTTTACTGTTCACTGGATCGGGACAATTCAGAAAGAAAATATCGGTAAAAAAAAAAACTTGTGGGATTTTAGTTCTATGAGCGACAACTCAATCTGATGTCAGATTTCACATCGGGCTCGACATTCCAACTTGAACTAACCGGAAATGAATATAATGGAGGGAAATATAAGAAATGAAACTTCATAAGAAATATTGTTTATATTTTAAGCAGTTAGACTACAATATATGAATAAGGTAATGTATATATTTACCTTTTTCATGATAGAACGTACTAATAGCATAGTTGATGCACATTTCACCATACACATCTCTTCCCATACTCTGCAAGACCTCTTCTGGAGTATTGTTGCATCTCTTTGCATGCCAACTCGCTGTGTTTCTCATTTTCATCAGGACTTGACTATGTTGAATCACTTTTTTGTATATCCTGAAAGACTCATTCAAGAAAAAAGTATGATCTAGTAGCTAAATAAGATTACTTCAGATAGGTAAACAAAGCTACAGGTACGCAACCAATGCTACGCAGCTTTATGTAGTGGTTGTAACAGACCTGTTCATCTGCAATATTGTACTACAATACTATATTCAAATTATAAATAACATTCCATTATATTGATTTTATTCTCTCTAAACTTCATTGCAGAGCTGCCATGGCCACAGAAAAGAGGCAAATGATCCATGGGGTGGAAGTAGTATTCCCCTGTAAGCCGTACCCTTCACAGTTCAGTATGATGGAAAAGGTATACTGGTGTCTCTAGTACTCTTAGTACTCAGTGATTTGTTTCAAATATCAAAATTAACCATTCCCAAGAACAAAACATCAACAAGCCCAGATTTTGTTTCACTGGAAACATTACACAATTTTTAGTGTGTTGGTATAAAAAGGGAACTAAAACCATGCATATAACTTTCTTAATTTTTTGTATCAATTGGAATGATTTAGTCATATCATTGAGAAGAAAGATAGCCAAAAGTGACCACTATTTCTTGGTTATGATTAAAGCCATTGCCTTTTGTTTAGCTGATGCTTTTGTCACCTGGCAATGGCACAGAAAGTTTGGTATACGGTAGATGGCCTATCAGTTTGAAAATCCTTCTTGATTCCTTGCTTCCACCATTAATGATTTTATTACACGCAGTGTAATATTTTCTGGACCAGTATAATTTTTATTATGCTGCTTTTTTATTTTGAGATTTGATTTTGAAGGTGATTAAAGGAATAGAGAGAAGAGAAAACTGCTTACTGGAAAGCCCTACAGGCAGTGGCAAAAGTTTGGCTCTATTATGCTCTGCTCTAGCATGGCAGACTGCAGAATACAGTCAGTATTCCTTTTTGAATTAATAAGTATTCAAATTGCTTATAATTATAATGTAATTATAAAGAATAGTTTTTCTCATCTGCTTAAAACATACCAGTGGAGATTTTTGTGACTTTTGAAATGATGAAGTACGTGTTCATTTTAATTGTAGACAAAAGGGAAAAAGAACTCTCAGAATCGAGTGAAAAAGGTACCGGTATATTTAACCTCAAGTTATGAAATTCTGTCTTTAATATTTTCTTGTAAATTAGATGTACAATTTACAGTTTTGTTTCAGCAGACAGTACAAAGAATTGTACATGTATGTGTAGTGAAGATACCAAGGAAACTGCAAGCAAAGCTGCTGAAAAGAAGGCAATATCAAGTATGTAAAATGTATTAATACTGTAAATGTATTATATATAGTGTGTGCGATATTTGGCGGAAATTAATTTTTCAACAAGTAAGCATGGCTTTATATAAGCATATTTCAGAATGTGCCTATTCTTAAAGTATATGAATAGTATTTAAAGATGTAGTGGAAGTGGTTTACCACCAAAAAAAGCCAAACAGAATACGGTACACAGCCAAATGTAATACATGGTTTTCATTCAAGGATATTCACTTCCTCATTAGAATTACTGTAGATTGGCAAATAATCACAATGGTTTTAATTTCACTATGTTTGCGATTTATCATTTTTTCCGTGAAATTAAACCCATTGTGAATACTAAAATTAGTTTTTTCAATGCTTATACTTTGATCAATTGATTTTCTTGCAGATTGAAATTAAAACCATTGCAATTAGTACATTTTGAGAAATCGTGAAATTTTAACATCATGGAATTAAAACGACTTATGGTATTCTATTCAATAGTATTTGATGGATGTTCAGGGTTCAACATAAACTAATATATTCACTTGCCTTTTGGACAAGTTGTATTTTGTACTTGTCCAAAAAACCGGAAAATCATGAAAACCATATGATATAATTACTGGTATACCCCCGCAAACAAAGTTAAGGGGGGTATATTGGAATCACCCTTTCCGTCTGTCCGTCTGCCTGTAGACGCAATTTTGTCCCCCCTATAGACTTTTTTACTACTGCATGGAATAGTCTGAAAATTTGTACATAATTTAAACAGAGTCTGAAGATGTGCACCTGCAATTTTATTAAGATCAGACAAGATTGAATGATTTTATGACAGTTTTTATTTTCCTTATCCTATATATTATACACTGATGTTGAAAAGTAAAGGAGGTAATCCTTACAAATTTTATCAATTAATTAATAGTAAACACTCTAAAATATATTTATATAAATACATCCAGATGGAGGTTTTTTGTCCTTATTTCATAACTAAATATATGTTTTATAAGTATTCTATCAATTCACAATGCAGAATTTTGTTTGTCAATGATAAATTCTTAGGAGCTGATAAGAACATCGAAGACAAGTGAGGCTGAATTCAATTGTTCCAAGGGGGCTATTATCTGAGCCATGGTTTAGATGGAGCATGTGTTTAGGGAAAATTGATAATCTGTAAAATGGGCAGTGGTTTTTGGGTTAATACTGTTTCATATAAACCAAAGGTTTCTATCATTATAAGGAAATAAATTATATCATTAATAACAAAGAAATGAATTATTTTGAATAATGATACTTTAGTTAGAAGCTGTTTAAATTTAGTAGTCAAATAAATTGATGGAGTGACCCTATAGGGCATTAATGTAAATGAAATTGAAAATCATTGATATGATTGTAGTGTTTTGGAAAGTTTAAAATTGTTTGTAATATTAAATTCTCCTTTTTACATTTAAATAATGGAAGTATGCAAATATTGATAATGTTTTGCGAGTTTATCCAAGTTAATAAAATGCAAGCTCATCAAAGAAAATCATAGTCCTATGGGATCAATTTTCTGAGATAAGGAGTTGAATTGTACGATAGGAGAAAGTGAGGAAATTTTGAAATGACTAATTGCATCTGTCAAGACACAGAAACATATTCAAGGTGTTAACCACAGAAGAACTTTGCATGGCAATATTCATTTACTGCAAAGGGAGGGGCTATTGTCAATATGTGGTTTTTTTCTCTATAACAAATGAACAAATATCATTGGATACAGAAATTTTTAAATGTATTACATATATATTTACAAGGAGGTTGTTAACTAAAAACTTTTTTTTTACAATCTAAAATATTTTTTTTAATTTATGTATCACAAACCTTTATGATTTTAATTTTATAGTTTAGTTACTTTAATTAAATTCATATTTGTTCCATTTGAAATTAGCATTGCAGGGATATTAGTCCCATTAGTTCAGTTCTAGTTATGGACAGAATTGCTTTTAAGATGAATTATTGTAAATCGATTTTACATTATTTTGAAGGTGTCTTGAACGCAGTCTCTGCCAGTCCTTCAGCGTTTGATGATGATGATGACGACTTCAAACAGCCAGGGAGCTTTAGAACACCTGGAACCACAAAACAGGTAATGTCTAGTTAATTAATTAGTGTGTAATGGTGTACACTATTGAAGACATGGTGGGGGAGGATCAAGTTTCTTGTCTGTCTGTTAAAATTTGTGAGTTACTGTGAAAGACATATCAAGCCTGGATAGCTCTCTGTTTGTAATGAATCAGAGTGGTATTGAGAATATTTGATAGAATTGAACACATACTGTATCTGATAGTTAAATACAAAATAGGCTTGTGCTGAGACAATAAAGGCAAAATAATGATATATGAATGATATTGACATATTTGTTTATTTGTTTAGAAAAAATGCTGAGTAATATTGATAGACTAGAATTACCTGAGTAATATTGATAGACTAGAATTACCTGTAATTGATTGATGGTAGAGAGTAGACTTTTTAAATGAAAATCGGTGATGATCCTTTCATTTATGTTGCAGTAAAATTCAGAAAATTCAATTTCTAAGAATTTGAACCCATCTGTTGTATGGACATTGGTTTTTGAATTAATTAAGTTCTATAATACATTGCTATACTTAATTTGTATAAATGCCATCAAATGTCTTTTAATGTACATGTAATATCAGGATACATTGTATGCAGATTTGAATTTTTTTTAGAATGCTAGGCCCCACGTGTCTATTTCCTATGAGACTTCCCCGCCAGAATGTGAACAGTCTACCAATAGTGGCTCCCCAGACATTAGCAAACCTTGTACATGTGGAGCAGACTCAGCGCCCAAGGCACGGAAGTAAGTTATTGATTTATTTTATTTAAACAATACTCTAATATGAAAGAAACTTAAAAGAATGGGACAGGAGGCACTGCCTACTGGTGTATATTAAAGTCCTCTCTATAGTTCAAGGTCAAAGTCATACATGTACAAGTTATTAAGTTATACAAAATTGAAATACTTTTCTTTGTAACTAAGTTATTACAGACCAGGCTAGCATTACTGAATATCAGAACCATGGGAAAAAAGATTAATTCTTTGAAGACTGATGACAAAAATGTTTGGTCATTGTACATAAGCCTATGTACATAAAGAACATAATTCAGATGCTATCTTGAAGTCTTCTACTACATTTTTGATCATACAGTCAAAAACTCTGGACATTTTTTATGCCCCGCCATGTATATGTGGGGGCATAAAGTCTTTGACATGTCTCTCTTCCATCTATTCTTCTGTCTATCTGTCCATCACACTGGTTTTAGCTCAGTTTCAAAGGTATATTGTTCAAGATAATTTTTTTATCAAACATCATACAAAAATATGTATTGGCAAGAGCAATACAACTGTTTTGTAATTTTATGACCTTGAGGCAAAATAATAAAAATAAATGGATTGAACATTCTTGTAAGTGTATTAATTGTAATAAATCTACTACATGTAGTATATGAATTGGTATTTGATTTCCTCTAGAACAGATTATGTGGTACATAAGCATGAATTGCATCATGAATTTAAAAAAAAATCCCCTTTATCATGTTTATCATAGATAAATATTGTGAATTATGTGTATTGAAGTTTTTTTTCTTTTAATATGCCATAAATGTGCTCTGATGGGAAATATGATTTGGTTTCAAACATACAGCTACATTGCATTAATCTGTAAGATATCTACATGTATGTTTGATAATATCAAAGATACCAAAATTGATGTTGAAATAGTTTATTAGTTCCATATGAAAATATATTCCTTAATTTAAAAAAAAAAAACTCCCTAAAGAGTCAAGATGAAAGGTTTACTTTGTCTAAAAAAGAAACTTTATGTACTCTACAATCTTAAGAGCATTCCATTCAATTGTTAATCATTTTTATACAATAGGGCTTCATTGTCAACTGAATCTAATTTCTAAAAAAAAGTATGAATTTCAAGCTCTATGCATTTTATGAGCAGTCATTTTGTGTGTCTGATTAACTGTATGTATTCTAATCCCTTTCAAGATTCATTGGTCATTAATGCAATTTAAATAAGATGGATAAGTGTTAAATGAAATAGAAGTAATGACATATTTTACTGACTAGCTGGTATGTTGAATATATAATTACGAGACAAAAATTTTGATCATTTTGAGCATTGAAAACAAGCTTGTAAAAATTAGGATGCAATTTACCGGTATTGACAAATTATTTTCCATGGTGAAGGAAATGTTTCACCCTTGCAGTTACCAAGATTTATATGTAATAAAAATTATAAACCCAAGGAATATACATTCTGCATTCAAAACAGTGGAAAAAGAGGTTTTGACTATTACATTCTTTTTTGTACCATAAATTATGGAGACCATGGACCAGTTCACTGCCAACAGCATAATTTTTGGTAGACAATGCTCCCACTAAACTCAAAGAACAAGTGAGGCATGGTGTAGTCATCTCCGTACCTGTTTTATGAAAAGAATTATCTAATTCGAAACGTTGCCACAGCTGTAGCCTTAACAAAATTTCTGTTTGACTTGCATTCTGAATAATTTGCTCATTAGTAGAGCATTATCTTGTTGCAGGTTTGGATATAATTGTCAGAGTACTGTTTATAGCGTGACCAGTTTGTTGTAGAACAATTGCATATATACTGTTAGATTTACGAGGCAGTGCCACAGAGGGGAAATGAGCGAGAAATTATCACATGTAAATAAACGCGCGTTGAATTAATTTGATCATGATGAAATAAGTCTGTCGGACCACCCAGCGGTGAGAATTATTTCATTTGTAAACAATCTCTCACACAAAGCCTGAGACACTGGTGACAGATCTAGCAATAAATGTGCTATGATGAATATATGATCACACCTTGTCTGTCAGGTATCAGAGGGATTTTGTCCTCTGAGGTGCCAGGGTCCCGGCTGATTGATTGGCCCACCTAGGTGTGATTTCTGGATGGTACATAATGAGCCTTACCTGCCTCTCATGGGGACCCAGTGTCTTGTCTTCACATAGATGATGGGCTGTTACATTATTCATGTACTCTTCTTTGGCTCGATCTGTTTCTTGACAATGTCACCTAACTGTTACGCTGCTTCAATTATACATGTATATTGATCAACTTCGTTTGGTAGGAATGTCTTTTCCTTTCGCCTGAGTGTCTGTAGTGGAAATCTTTTATGGGTTGGTGATGCAAAGTTGCCATTTACATGACTTTTAATAGAACCTGTTCGTGTGTGATATTTCTATAAATAAAATCTATAGATATTCTGTCCTTTTCCTTTATTTTTGTATTAAAATTTTATTATATTAGGTTATGATTTCAAATTTTTATTTGTATGTAAAATTCTACTGTAACTGCATTTTGTGGTCCAAAATCTGGTTTTGTTGTCTGTGGTCAAAATTGGATAATTGTTTATTTAGATAATCATGAAGTCCATCTGCATCATGTAATCAATAGCATTAATTGTGCTCTCTTTTTCGCTAATTTTGTTTATTAGGGAGAAAAACTTTTAGTGATGTGAATTTGGAACAACAAGTAATTTCATTAAGCTAGAATAATAGAAGAAAGTATTTTGGAAAACCAAAGAAAAAAGCCCTTTTTATAGGGATGATTTGATTTTGGGGCCGTAATCTTGAAAATCAGTGTTTGGCCAACCAAATAATCACACAGATTGCTAGACATCGAGAATGAAATTGACAACATTATAGGTTTTAAATCCAATTGCTTTTTGCACAAGGCAGGGCAAGATTGGCTAGATGGGGAAATAGAATTAGGCCAATTGGGGAGTTTAGCGTGGTCATTTTCGCCAATTGTGTAAGAATCTTTGAAGATGCTCTTGTCAGGAAACGGCCAATGGATGTTTAGTGAGGCTTGTTACAAGAATAGTCCGATAAATTGCAGCAAGATCGCTCTCATCGTGGCATAAAGGAAATCACTATGACATTATTTAATTGAGTTGGTGACTCTGAATGGTGTTTTTTTCTTCTGGATAGTTTTGATGGATGCTGATGTGGTATTTAACTTGATCACTGTTGTCAGATGTATGGATAATGAACCTCGAAGAGAAAGTCAGAGAAAATAGAGAAGCCAATGGAAGTGACATCTTCATCTTCCTATCTGATTATATTTATGTGTAGAGCGGAATCGATGTGTAGATAAAGTACATTTAAATCTGACAATGTGTCTGCTTTTAAGCAGTGTATATCGGCCCCTGTGTGACACAGTGCTACGTAATATTAAAGTTTTCTCGTAAAACTCCATTTTGAACATTGTTGGTGGTTTTAAGTATCTGTTACTTCTCTTCACAAATAGTGATTTTGATCAAAATTTATTTCTGAGAGGAAGGGTTGTCTTAACACCAAGTTCTAACTTGAATTGAGATTTAAAGATTATTCACATTTTAATCCATTTTAGAAAATTGAAAGTTAATCAGCAGATTATATAAATTTATTGTCTGTTTGCCCCACTCAACAAAATTAAAAGAAGGCAATTAAAGAGATGTAGCCCCCATCATGAAATAACAGGGTCATTAAAAATAGCGAATCAGGCTGCATATCCAAACAGATGGTGTTATAAAAACAATATACTTGTATTTTAATAGGATTTTTTTTTATATGTTTATTTTCATAATATAGAATGTGTAGAATTTTTTTTTTCTTTTTTTGGCTTTTATAAAAATAATAAAATTAATGATTATTTGTTATAAAAATAAAATAATACAAATGAGAATGCTACAATAAAATTTTATTTAAGGTAGCTTTAAAGGGATTTAACATGTTTTGAGCTCAAATTTTTCAAGTTTTATTTTTCCATTTTTAATGTCTAGAACGGTCAATATATATGTTTTTAATGCTTTGTCAAAATTTGAAAGTCAAATATCGAGTTACAAGCAAGTTACAGAGGTTAGAATTCTTTGTTTTGTAAACAAAGCTCGAGTCATGTTATTGTTTACATATGTGTTGTATTGGTATAACTTTAATCTAATGTTGCTTTTTTTGTTGATAAAACTATTAATGAACACATTGAATAAGTTTAACTTTTTGCCACAAGTTATTTTGTCAAAGAAATGGTAATTTCCTTACTTTACATGATTTGTAAACACATACATGAGACTCGAGCTTTGTTTACATAACAACGATTTCTTACCTCTGTATCTCGCTTGTAACTTGACTTCTAACATTCAGATTTTGGTGAATCATTCAAAATACACGAGTTAACCATTTTATACATAAATATTAAATAAAATTTTGATATCAAACGTGTCTAGGTCCCTTTAAGTTATCTCTTTTGGATTAGTGTTCTATTTGCAACTCGAGAAATATTCCATTTTAATATATGGTTAAAAAAAAAAAAAAATCTTTTGAAATCATAGCAAAATTTGGTTAGTCTTTCAGTGATGATGAAATCATATAAAAGAGATACTTAAAGGTTAAATTTGACACTTTGAGATATTGATCTGAAAGAAAGTACAACATAAGCTTCTACTTTTTTGTTTTATTTTTAATATTTTACTCTAAAATGCCCTGCAAAAATGTTTTGAAGGGTAAACAGTTGGTCTTGAATTTGTGACTTGGATATCACCAATTCATTCTTCAACCAACTTAGTACACTGTTAGTTTGTGAGCTTGTGAAAGATAAATTCTATATATTTTTAGTAAATAGTGAATTTCATCATGTATTTTGAAAGAATCTGCAAAATGGAGGTGTCCCATTCTTCCTAAAAAATCAATTACCGGTAAATAAGATTTAGGTTTAGCATTCCTCTTTCAATAGGCTTGGGCAACAGGCATAGTCTGCCCCATCCCTCTCATTCCCTATCATAGATAAAAAGTAGATATAGTACATATTAAACTTTATGTACAATACTTGAAAAAGTAAAACCAAAACAAAAAATAGCTGTCTGATACTTTGATTTTTATCTGATTTGTATAAAATCAGTTGGGGTAATGCATGTACTCAGTATACACTACAACGTAAGCTGATGATGATAAATGCAAGGAAATTTTGTATCCCTCTCTCTTAACTCCATACATGGTAAATGGCCAAGTCTTTATATTTCATGACAGTATGAATGGTTACCAGTAAATGAATTGACTTGTCTGTCATATGTTGTTATATTTTTCTATGAACGTGAAATTGAACATTGTAATCCTGTGATACTAAGTAATTATTTGATTTGTTGATTATTTTCAGGGTCCCCAAGATTTACTTTGGTACAAGAACACATAAGCAGATTGCCCAGATCATCCGTGAGCTGAAGAAAACCGCCTATAGGGAAGTCAAGTAAGCTCTGCTGGGGAAAGGGACACAACTGCTATAGACTGTATTTATATTGTTTCCAATGATTTGAATTATCTTTTTTAAAATGAAATATATTTCAATGTGCTTTATTTTCTCGTAAAACTTTTGTACCAATAATGTAAAAGTGAAATTTTTGTACTTTATTTGAAGGCCTTTCCTCCCAATATTTTTATGTTTAAGGACTAGATACAGTGCCATGTTTTGTAATATATATAATATATATTTGACTTGACAGAATGACAATTTTAGCCGCCAGAGAACATACCTGTATCCATCCTGCTGTCAGTCAGATGAAGAGCAAGAATGAAGGATGTAAAGAGTTACTGGACGTAAGTTTAACAATGTGTACAGGGATGTAAGGAGTTATTGGATATAAGTAACACGTGTACAGGGATGTAGGTGTCGCATGAACAAGGAAATAAATACTGTACACATTTTATATTTACATGCATTTAGTGCATGTAGTATTTGGTAAAAAGTGATTTTCCAACAGATTTGCATAGATTGGATTTTTGCACTTTTCTGAGTTTATTTAGTTTTATATGAGCATGACATATAGCAATTTATTTTATATGAGAAAGCTGTTTTCCACCAAATATGCTTAAAATATAAACAACCTAATGCAACACTTTAACAGTATCATGTTGT
>WFKH01010931.1:18038742-18096282 GCA_016163765.1 Magallana hongkongensis | reverse complement strand
TCTATATACTTAATTAATATGATATCCATAATATTCATACTATTACATGATATGACTATAAAATCATCTTGTTAGAAAAGGGACTAATGATAATAAACATAAGAATATCCTGGGGGAAAAATGGATTCTTATTTATACACGATCTACATGTATTATACTACATTGTCCAGATAGTTTGTATTATGACTCCATTAAGCTGATTTTATCATACCTATTATTCCTCAGGTGAGCAATGTGGCCCATGGACCTCTTGTTTAATGTTTAGAATGGTTAATATGGGTATTTTTAATGCCTTGTCAAAATTTGAAAGTCAAATATTGAGTTACAAGCAAGATACAGAGTTTGAAATTTTTTGTTTTGTAAACAAAGCTTGAGTCTTGTTATTGTTTACATATGTGATTTATTGGTATAAGTTTCAATTAAATGTTTCTTTTCTCTGTTGATAATATTATTTATGAACACATTGAATCAGTTTACCTTGTTTGCCACGAGTCATTTTCCAAAGAACTTTACATTACATGTATTTGTAAACAAATACTTTGTTTACATAAAAATGAATTCTTACCTCTATATATCTCTCTTATAACTTGACTTCTAACATTCAAATTTTAGTCGATCATTCAAATTGCACAAGAAAATATTTTATACATAAAAAATTAAAAATTAAAACTCTGATCTCAAATCGTGTCTTTAAGGTATTAACTGGTGTGAGTGACAGGCATTGTAATACTTGTACTTTCAAACTCAAGTCAAAACTGTGAATACTTAAACAATAAAATGCTCTTTTCCACGTTATGTAAATTTTTTCTGCAATGATCGCTACCTTCATAACCCGCATGAATCATCAAAGAAAGCATTTTATTGTTTATATTTACATCTCTCTTTTAACAGGTCGGGGAAACTATTTTCTGTGACGTCGGAATAAATTTAGATACTAAATGAGGCACCGACAAAATCGACAAACTGACCAATCAGCTGAATGACATTCCTGAGTTGAAATGCATCATGGGTTACTACAAAAAAAATACAACGTTTAGAAACTGCTAGTTTTTCTAATTGCTTTTGGAAAGGCATAATTAATTTTTTCAAGCATTTTGCACACTTAAAACAATATTTACATCATCATCTACTAATTCCATGCTCACAATTACAAACACTCATTTTACAATAGTAAAAATTAGGTATCATCAGCTGCATTGTATAAGTCCATTTGTTGGCATGCCAGCGCTGATTTCTCAGTGAATACAGATTTCCCGTGAATTTCATGGTCCTAAGCATTCGACTCGGAGGTGTTCGTACATTGTCAGGCATTCAAAAGACCTCATGTGGCCATTAAAAGCCTAAGTGTAAATGATTATTACAAGATGCGTGTTTGGTGCGTACTTTTGATATTAATCCATGTGAATATTGTGAGAGGTATTTCAACATACTATTTAACATGGAAAATCGGAAATGTTTGTTAATGTGAGCATGGAAAATCTTAATTAGTACCTAAACTTTGCATTTTTTACAAAAAAGTTGAAAAATTTTATGAATTGACGTTCCCGCAGTCATTTGAAATCAAGTCTAAATCAGTCAAAACCAAATGTTTATTGTAAAAATGTAAACATGTAGTAAATCACATGTGTTGCTTTTTACTCACTGATTGGACAGTTGTTCGCGGTACGCATCGCTCTGAGCAATGACAACAATATCCATATAAGGTATTTTCCCCGACCTGTTTAACAAATTAATAAATTGATTGTAAAAAGTAAGTTAAATTAACTAAATTACTGTTAATGTACATCAGTACATTAGCTAAAAGAAACAGCCAAATAGTCTCCTATGGGAATTTGAGTCTGACATCATCATGATTATTTTGTGCAGTCCATGATTTTTCTTAGGTTTCGACCAATCGATAAACGGGGCGTGTAGATTTCAGTACTGTCAGTTTCAGTCGCTGTAGGTTTCGACCAATCGATAAACGGGGCGTGTAGATTTCAGTCCTGTCAGTTTCTATAGAGCTATGAATTAACGATAAGTTTCTGAAAGAAATAGAGGGAATCATACTCACTGGATATAAATATATTACAGTAATGTTGTCAATGAAATGTTTGCATGTTAACGTATCTTAAATAAAAGGTTTACAGGTCTCAGTGTGTGATTTATTGTGAACTGTTACTCTGTTGCAGGTCTGTCCGTACTTTGCCACCAGGGGATTGAGGAGTGGAGCAGACATTGTGTTTTGTCCATACAACTACCTCATAGATCCAGTCATCAGGAAATCAGTAAGATCATAGTGCACAGTCCTTGTTTTAATATTATTCACTCCAAGAATAGCCAGAATATGAACTGAGTAGTTTATCCATCAATGCCTGAATTATACAGAACTTTCCATAAAAACTTTCCAAAAACATCTTAACTACCGGTAAGTTATTTGTGGTTGTTCATGTGTATGTTCCATTATTTTTTTTTCCAGATGGAGATTAGTCTCAAGGACCAGGTGGTGATCCTGGATGAAGCTCACAACATGGAGGACACATCTCGAGACTCAGCCGGCGAGAAAATCGGGGATGATGCCCTGGAGAAAGCCGTCAATGAACTGGATGAGATGAGTCAGTGATTTCCTTTTTCTCAGAACCATTTTATATGTGTTAATTGCTGTTTGATGCAGTATTATTGTAGCCGGTGATTTAATGATGAAAAACAGGTCCAGTTGTGGGTTATCTCATTTATTTGCCTGACCCCAGGACTATAATATATAAGGGATCAACCAAACAATAATCAATATACATTTTAATATACAATATCATATATAAATATTTCATTTTCATGTTCACAGGTATTTGATATATAAATAAAACACACAGTCCCACAGCTTTAACATTTTGTATTAAAATAATTATGTTTAATATGTGATTGAATAATTTAAAATGATATCAGCAACTTGATATATTCAGTTACTCGTTATAATTAGCTTTAAAACAGTAATCTAGAATTACATATAATATCAATGTAACTTAGGATATCGTACCGATTTATGGAATCAAGCTGAGTTTACTTAAATATCTCTGGGCAATGTAGCTGTCATAATTACCTATATATAACAATGCCGTATTTCAATAAAAAGGTACATGAAATATTAAAGGATAGCATACAGCGTTACAAGTAAATTTTAACATTACATTTTCATTATTTATAAAGTAAAATAATCAAAATACTAAATTATTATATAAGTATGACAGACTATAAAAATATTCATTCATTCATTCAATAGAGGAAATATTAGTAGGAGATAAAAACTACTTAGAACCATTTTAACAAGACCTTGGACTTTCAATAGGGCGTAGCTATCTATTTCTTGCGTCAAAACAAGTTAAAAATGACGCGGTTTCAAGCGAAATATGCACCGATTGCGTAGTCGTAGCTCAAAAGCCAGACAAATCTTGTTGATTTCACAGAGCCATGGCTGAGTGGCCTACAATGAAATAGACATGCCTACATCACATTGCTGTTTGACACAACTACCCAAAGTCCAAGCTCTTGTTAAAATGGTTCTACGTGCGTGCTGTATATAAATATATATATGGCTAGAATCATGCACTTGCCTACGCCCTGAGTAATCTGAGTGGTCTGGTTATTCTCAGAACCTGTTACATGTAACTGGTTTTTATAAAATTCACAACCCGCCAAAGTGGCTAGGCCAATCAAATACGTTGATATTTTTATAACTGTGTCGTCAGTCAGGTCGTTTATTAATAGTAACATGTAGTAGAAGAAGATGAATAGAGAATGAAATGATGATTGGATGAAAACAACATGATCACATATTTTATTTTATTTAATCACACATACTGATCTTTTTATTTATACAATCACACGCAAAATCAACACTACCACATAATTACTATCCTTTAGCAGTAAATGTTTTCTTTGTCAGTAGCAGGCCTTATGAAATCTTGACTTAATATTTTTGATATGATTTTCTACAGTTAAGTACGAGATCCTAACAGCAGAACATCTAAGAGTCAGGCAGTTGGTGAGTGATTAAAATGTAGACAATTATTCAACAAGGTATAAATCCAAAATGACGATAAACTACTGGTTGGTCCTCAAGTTTATCGTAGAGATTACTTCAATTAACTTCATTGAGGTACCAAGAGAGTATCATATTCTTTTGATTCAATTATTTTACCAAAGACTAAGAACATTATATATACATTGTAAATAATGTATTATCGGAACCCTGTTTAGTGTGCAGGACTCTTAGGCTTGATCAGAGATAACCAGGACAACCTACAGAACATGGACTTTGACCATGAGTACAAATGCTGGTCCAGCTATGACATTGTGGTCCGACTGGAGAAAATTGGGGCTGGTCCCAAACATTTCCAGGATATGCAGGTATTTTTGGTGTGCTACCCGCCATCACAAACATATAGAATTTACTCAATTCAGATCCAGAGAAGAAAAGTGCAGGATAAAACCTCAGATTTTGAGGCTGAGAAGAATGAAGAAATTTGGTGATGGCTGGACCTGCACTCATGTCATGCAACCTATACTCACTCATGCTAACTGTAATCAGACTCTTGTCTTATGCATAGAAAGTGTTTCAGGCTTCTTTATTGCACATAAATTTAATTGTCTTCATTGTGGCTTATATTCATTTAAAGTACATGTATGTACTGTAAAGTATCTACATGTTTGTACTGTAAAGTATCTACAGGTATGTATTTCAAGGATGTATTCTACTGATGTATATATATATATATATATATATATATATATTTCTTTATTTATATAAAACAAGTGCATATGTTCTACTTCTTGTCCAAATGCAGTCACAATAATGCAAGTACATGTACCATCTTTTAAAATATCATAACCAGCCTTTGTTTTCTGCAGCAACACTTGAAGGTGGTGTTTGAGGAGGCCCTGGATAAAGAAACTGTCGTCAAGGACATGTCGGGTCGCGTGGTCAAGATCAGCAGTGCCACCTTACAGACCCTGGAACACATCGTTAAGGTGTTGACTTACCTGTACAAAGACGATCTGAAGTATGTCACAGATTACAGAATGGCCATTGTCAAGGCAACTGTTTACACCAGAAATCCAAACACTGTAAGAAATATCAAGTTTTCTATTTCTTTATTAAGTTAACAGTGGTTAATGGACTAATTAAACTCATTCACTATTTGCCAGTGTTTTCAACTTTGTATATTTTTGTTAGGTTGATGATTCAACATTTATAAATAATTGTATTTGTAGGATGATATGTGGTTGAATTCTAAAAGGAGAAGGGGAGGTAATTTCAATGAGTCATATCTACTTAGGAGCATACTGTTTAAATAAAATTCATTAATGTCTGTTTTGAATAGCACATGTTCTGAAGAGTTGTCCATGCTTTTGATAGGTCAATCTATGATCCCAACTACTCAGCTGACCTTGAACTTTTGGTGCATGAACCCAGGAGTGGTATGAATATTTATTCAGTTTTTCACAAATATTATTGAATAATGAAAATACATGTATATTCCATTTATCTAAATTACTTTCAACATTTGAGACATTAAATTGTAGCTTTGTAGTAAAAAGTTTTCAAATCCAATTGATATGTTTTGAATTCAGTCACTCTAAGTATGAAATTCATTCTAAGCTCCAATTTGACTGTGTGCTTGTTTCTCTAGGCTTTCTCTGACCTGTCGGTCTGTAGAAGTGTGGTCCTGACCAGTGGTACCCTGTCACCCATCAACTCATTCGAATCGGAGCTGGGTGTGCCCTTCCCCATCAAGCTGGAGGCCAACCATGTGATTGAGGACAAGCAGGTGTGGGTGGGGGCGGTTGGTCAGGGTCCACGGGGAGGGACTCTTGAGGCTGTGTACCGGTCTGTTGAGACTCTACAGTTCCAGGACGAGTTGGGGGATCTGGTCCTCAGGGTTTGCCAGGTGAAGCAACAGTTCTTTTAATCTATTATCATAAACTAAATTTTATTCCCCTGCAAGAATATTTTGCAAATCAGCTTTTCAGAGTCTCTCGTACTGGTTCAAAATTATCTGTAGGATGGGTCACAAAAATATATGCCACAAACCAATCCATCACTTGTAAATTACAAAATAAAATCATTGAAATAAAAATTGATTTACAGTATTCTAGTTGAATCTGTTAATAAGTCAAAATATATTAATCACTTACTTGCTGCTGAAATAGAAATAGATAACCAACTTTTTGCAAACATTTCAGCATGTTCCCCATGGAGTGCTATGCTTTGTCCCTTCCTACAGCACCCTAAGTAAACTGAGAAATCGCTGGGAGGTCAGTATGCTCAAAAAGCTCTCATTGGTAGGATAATGATAAATAAAAAGGAACTCGGTTATCAGAACATTTTATGTCTTATAGAACAAATTTCAGGTTAGATAATATCTAATGTCTGTTTGCCAAAAAGTTGAAGCAATGCTGCAGGAATCGCTATTTAAATTAAATTTGGTCAGTTGTAAAAGAAACTACAGAAAAGAAAAAAATCATGATTACTTACTTCTGCTCTTTGTTTATTACATGCATAAAGTTTTCCTTACAGATCACAGGTTTATGGGAGAGGATCAAAGAACACAAGGAGGTGATGGTGGAACCCCGCTCCTCGGAGAGAGTGGACTTTGAGGACATCATGAGGCAGTTCTATGACTCGGTCAACATGTTACAAGATCAGAGTAAGTCTGTATTGTGTGAGATTTGAGGACATTATGAGGCAGTTCTATGATTTGGTGAACGCATTACAAGATCAGAGTAAGTCTGTATTGTGTGAGGTTTGAGGACATCATGAGGCAGCTCTATGACTTGGTGAACATGTTACAGGATCAGAGTATGTCTGTATTGTGTGAGGTTTGAGGACATCATGAGGCAGCTCTGTGACTCAGTGAACAAGTTACAAGATCAGAGTATGTCTGCATCTATTAGCTTACTCATGAGATCTTGTAATTTGATAATTATACCCCCGCAAACGAAGTTTAGGGGGGTATATTGGTTTCACCCTGTCCGTCTGTCTGTAGATGCAACTTTGTCCCCCCTATAGAATTTTTTACTACTGCATGGAACAGTCTGAAAATTTGTATGTGTTGAACACCATATGAAGATGTGCACCTGCAATTTTTGTTAAGATCAGGCAAGATTTAATGATTTTATGACAGTTTTCATTTTCCTTATTCTATATATTGTACACTGATGTTGAAAAGTAAGGGAGGTAATCCTTACAGATTTTATTAATTAATAGTATTAAAACACTCTAAAATATATTTATATAAATACATCCAGATGGAGGTTTTTTGTCTTTATTTCTTAACTAAATTTATTTTTTATAAGTTTTCCATCAACTGACAATGCGAAATTTTTGTTTGTCAATGATAAATTCTTAGGAGCTAATAAGAACATCAAAGACAAGTGTGGCTGAATTCATTTGTCCCAAGGGGGCCATTATCTGAGCCATGGTTTAGATGGAGCATGTGTTTAGGGAAAATTGATAATCTGTAAAATGGGCGGTGGTTTTGGGACTATTTTAAAACTGTTTCATCTAAACCAAAAGTTTCTATTATTATAAGGAAATAAATAATATCATTGTTATAAAAGAAGTTGACTATTTTTAGAAGTTGTTTAAGTTTATTAGTCAAGTAAATTGATTAAGTGACCCTATAGGGCATTAATTTAAATGAAATTCAAAATTACTGATATGATTGTAGTGTTTTGGCAATTTTAAAATTGTTTGTAATATTAAATGTTCTTTTTTACAAATTTTTACATAGTATGGTAATTATGGTAATGTTTTGGGAGTTTATTAATTTAACAAGCTCATCAAAGAAAATCAGAGTCCTATGGGATCAATTTTCTGATATGGAGTTGCATTGTACCATAGGAGAAAGTGAGGAAAATTTGAAACAACTAATTGCATCTGTCAAGACTCTTATTAGAAAGATGTTCAAAGTTTTATAAACAGAAGAGCATTGCTTGGCTACCGGTATTTCCATTTACTGCAAAGGGAGGGGTTATTGTCATTTTGTTGGTTTTTCTTTAACATGTTTAAAACAATCAAATAAAAAAAAATATTCATCAGATACATAAATGTATTACTGTTATACATATGTATTTACAGTGAAGTTCTGACAATTTTGATTTAAATTTTTCTTTGTTAACTACCGGTAATTTTTGTTTTACAATTCTAGAATTTATTTTACTTATGTGTTGCAAACCATTATTATTCAATTCAATTATTTGTCCCATTTGAAATTAGCCTTGCGGGGGTATTAGTCCCATTAGGACAGTTCTAGTTTCAAAATTATTTTGTCATTTAAACTTTGCTATATCTTCAATCTTATTCCTACCTAACCTCTCTCTGCAATTATTTTCATCATTTGTTAGTGAGTACTTGAATAAGCAGAAAAGAATCTGAAAAAAGGCACTGGAATATGATTACCCCCAAATCAATGCTCAAATGTCCTGTAGTTGAAGAATGTTAAATAAAGTGAATAAGTTGTGTTAATTTTTATTAATTTATGACTCAATGTTTTTACGATGAACAATATGTGAATGTTTAGTGTTGGAATGTTTTTCAGCAGAGGGTAAGAAGACAGGAGCCCTTTTTGTGGCCGTGTTCCGGGGGAAGGTCAGTGAGGGGATGGACTTCGCAGACAACTACGCCAGGGCTGTTATCACTGTAAGATATAATGGTCTCAATGAAACCTATATTTACCATAATAAAGTAAGGGAAAACCCATCAAAAATGTTTTCAAAAACGATAAATTTCAGAAGATTGAATTATTATGCTGTAAAACTTGCAGTTACAGTTACAGCACAAAATTTCATGCATTGCAGAAACATCTAAGGAAAGACATTTTTGCTTGATTAAAAGTTTTTTAATTAAGATAATTATTGTTTATAAAAGAAGTTTGTGTACATTTTACCCTTCTTTTCTTCAGGTTGGAATACCCTACCCCAACTCAAAAGATGTACAGGTATGGTCTTTTCTATGGATTGATCAAATTAATGCATACAGTAGTATTTACCTTGCTAGGCTAGATGTTTTAAACAAGAGAGAAAAGTGTAGACTTGATATTTTCTTGTGAAGGTGAAGTATAAGCAGGAGTACAACAACATGTACCGGTTATCCCGTGGACTTCTGTCGGGGTCAGAGTGGTATGACATCCAGGCTTTCCGGGCACTAAACCAGGCCCTGGGGCGCTGCATCCGACACAGGTGAGTGCTCACGTAAACTGATAAAATTGACCAATTGCTGCATCAGACACAGGTGAGTGCTTGGATAGATTGGTAAATTCAACCAATCACCGGGCTTGTTATGTTGCTTGTTTGATAATGGTGAATTATGGTTTCAAATAAAACCTATCGTATGTTGCTTTTCAAAATAACAAAGGAAGTTGAAAAATTTTTGTGTATATACTCATACATACCGGTACATTTATGAAATACATGTATCTTATCATTGATGAAAGGAACTAGAACAATTTAGTGCTTATTAATGAATTAAAGGGGCATGGTCACGATTTGGTCAAAAATTATTTTTTTCGATTTTAATGTTTACAATGCTTCAGTAAGGCATTTTTAATAGACAACCAAAATTTGAGTGTCATTCGTTGAGTTATGAGCGAGTTACAGAGCTTACAATTTTTTGCTATGTAAACAAAGCTTTTGTTTACATTTTGAATGTTGACGTTAAAATTCCAGTTTTATACCTAAAATGAATGTGTTAAACGTTAGGAACTGTTTATTTATACTTAAAATGAATAAGAAGATAGACAAATCAGCTTGAAAAAGATTTTTTACTGGTATATTGAACCTATGTAAACAAAAACAGGGCACGAGCCTTGTTTACATGACAAAGAATTGTGAGCCCTGTATCTTGCTTATAACTCAACGACTGACTCTAGAATTTCATTTGATCATTAGAAATGCATTCCTAAAGCATTGTAAATAATAAAAACAGAAAAATAGAATTTGACCAAAATCGTGACCATGCCCCTTTAAAACCCTAAAAGACAAACGTTACTTTTGTAGAAAAGACTGGGGCGCCATCATCCTTGTGGACAACAGATTTGTCAGGAATCAGAATAAAGTTCAAGGTAACATAAAAGTCTAAAAATGAGATTTTCTCTCTGTACTGAAAACGAGACAGGGTCAATTTTGTTAAAAGTAATCATCTGATTAAAATCTTTGTAAAGTCATAACACTTAGTACATCCTTGTAAGTACATGTAAGGTTACATGTAATTGTCTATAGGTTTGTCAAAGTGGGTGAGGAGAAAAGTTCAGACCTACCAGACCTTTGATTCTGCCATCACTTCCATAGATAAGTTCACAAAGGACAGACAAGAGGACATGCCTGTTGTCAAGTATGGAATCTATTGTACAACCATGTAATGTTTGAATTGATAAGTAAAAAATAAGATGGTTGATTAAGGCGTGTAAAATGCCTATGTTAGGATGGATAAGATACTGAAAAATGAAAATACATGTATCAACAAATCTTATAATTCTTTTAAAAATTGTCCAAAATAATATACACTGTACATTAAAGAAGTCATCCATTTGTAACCCTTAAATATGTTTAATATTTGATAAATGTTGATTTAAACTGGTGTATATGTATCAAAACCTCCAAATAGCATCATTTTTTAGAACTTTATTGGCATGTATTTTATAGAGTGGGTCTGTGCTCCTTTTTTTTTTTTATCATAGTCTAATTTACAAGTTCTAATGGAAAATGAACTGATTTCTATCAACAAAAACTTGGAGTGAAGACCCACTATACATAAAAATATCATTTTGTATCCCAACAATTGAAAGTTTTAGGAAAATAATACAAGTCCATAAATTTGTGGCCAAAGTCACATATAGCATTTTGATAACGCTCTTTGTTGTGACTGAAATGGCTCAGTGGTTGGAGCACCAAACGTAAGGTAACCTAATAGAACCAGGCTTTTTAGGTTGAGTGTTCAATACGACCAAAACTTGAGGCAACAATTTTTTACTTATGGTTTTTTAAAATCTTCAAACTGAATATAGTTACAAATTGTGCTTTGCAAACTTGTACATGTACATGTTATAAAATTATCAAATAGATTTGAATGAAAAAAAAAAATGAAATTTGAAATTGTATTTTAAAATCTTCAAACTGAATATAGCGAGAAATTGTGCTTTGCAAACTTGTACATGTTATAAAATTATCAAATAGATTTGAATGGGAAAAAATTAAATTTGAAATTGTATTTTACGATTAAACCAATGGGCATTTGCACTATCTTATTCCCCCATCTTCTTTGCTGTATAAGATTAAAAAACTTGGAAGGCCAACGTAAAACTTTCTGTTAACAATAAACAACTACATTGAATTAGTCTTGCCTGGTTAACAAAAATAATATGGGTACAATAAATATTTTCTCAACTTCCAAATTTTCAGTATTCATTTAGCTTCCATTTAAATAATGAATTTAAACAACTTTAAGAAAAACAGAAAATTAACAAGATACTCTAGTAACAAAAATATTCATTTCTTTTTTAATATTTTAATTCTATCATTTTCTGTAGCCCTGACACCTCCTTCATCCCTGGGACCCCTGTCACTCCTGGTCAACACCTGGGATCACAGATGACCTCACCCATCACCTCCACCCCATATGGAGGAGGGTCAGAGACACCTATTGGGAGGGGGTTCCTTTCCGACACTCCGATGAAGTCTATCGTGAAGTCACCTAACACTCTGTTAGGATCCCCTGAACCAAACATGCAGATGTCAGATAAATGTGTGTTGATGTCCCCTACTGAAGTTCACAAAAACCAGAATTACCAGGACCTGGTTCAAAACAGACAAGTGGTTCAACCACAAGTGACCCAGAATAACCAGATGGCCCTTCCTAATACACAACCACTGGACCACATGTCACAGATAATGAAGGTCATTAACTCGTCCTGTGCACCCAAGGACAAGCCTTATTACATCATTATTGGACAAGGGACACCCCAGCAACAAATGTATCTGATTGAACCTCCTCCAAAACCAACAGTCCAGCCTAGTGGTAAAGTTGTTGTACCACAGCCCAACATTGGAAGGGGGCAGACTCCAAACAAGGCTGGAGGTCAAGTGAGTGGAAAGGTCACAGGTCAAGCATGCAGTACATTGGTAGGTCCAGGTGATGGGAAAGCTATGGGTCAAGTTCAACAACAAATTATTTTTGGTCATACCCCTATGAAGAGTTTACTTCAAACAAGTGTAGCAGCATCAGTCAAAGCACCATCAAAGACTGTCTGTACAGGGTCTCAAAAGCTGCAGCCATATGTATCCAGTTCAACAGCTAATGTTGAGTGTGTTATAGATCTTACTGAAAATTCTAAGATGCCACCAGGGGACATTAAGAACAAGAAAACATCAGGTCAGAATGAGCCAGTTACACAATCTTTTCAAAAAGATGTTACAGTAGTTCAAAATGAGAAGAGTTCTGCTGAGAAACCAAACCGGTTTTTCAAATTCTGTAGCATAAATGATCCCAGGAACCCTGAACCAGTTCTCAAAAGTGAGACCAAACCAGCTGAGCCAGTCACTCCTGTGCTATTTGGAGGAAACTCCCAGGAAGAAGACGTGGTGAAACTGGACCAAACACCCAAAAGTACAAGCAGGAAACCATTATTTAGAAAGATGGAAAAAAACATGGACAAGTCAAAAGAAGCAGTGCATAGTGACGATAGTGAGAGAGAATTTAAAAATTCTAGTCATGTCAGTAAAACAGCTGAGGCAGAAGAGGAAGCGACGGGAAAAGAAGAGGACTGTAAATTGAGGACTAGAAGGGGTCCTCGAGGAGTGAAGAGGACATCAACCTCGAAATCCAATCTGAGGTTGTCCAAACGTAAGAAAGGGGTAGAGTTTGTGGACGAGGAAGAGGAAAGCAAGGAAAATCAGGTAGCAACCTTGGGAGGTTTTCAAATCATTTTCAAATCCCCAACATTTATGAATTATTTTATCATTATGTTCGTGCAGTGTACCGTATATAGATTGCTTATAGCAAGTGCATCTCAACTTATAGACTAGTATATACGGTATTTCATGCATTACCGTGGAATAATGGTCCTCAACCAGTTATAAAATTTCACTGGTTGAAATTTGTACATGATTTAATAATATGGAATGAAATTATCCTACAGATCTAGGAAAGAATATCGCAAATAAATTAAAATGATTTTGATTGCAACTGTGAATTGACACTCATTGTTTGTTGTATGTGTGTTTCTTGTTTTATCAAGACTCAAAAACAAGCACAACTTACCTGTACAAAGTGTGGCCACAGTCTCATCAATCCACTAGGAGGTATGTTTATTGAAACATTTTCATTGTTTTTAGGGTCTTCCGTTTCCAGCGGAAGACCCTATTGTTTTTGTTAGGTTTCTTTTTCTCTATTTTTCACTATTATTATTATTATTCTTTTTTTTCTTAACATTTTTCTTAAAACTCAAATATCTCAAATATGCTTCAATGGATTTTTATGAAATTTTCACGAATAATACAAAGTATCAAGGTCTTTTATCATGTACATTTTTGTTGATGACGTCACTTCCAGTCGGCCGTTATATTCATTTTTCTTTTTGTAAAAAGTGATCTTGTCCTCCCTTTTTCTTAAACACGATTTAAGATAGAAAATTGAAAGTTTCAGGAATGATAGATTTTTGAATTCCTAGGGCCGATCAGGTAAAACCACGATCGTCCGTCACTTCCGGTCCGCTCAAACAGCATTTTTGGAAAATTGTGTTTTAAAAAATTTTCGAATTAAATAATTTACAATTTTTTTTCCATCAGAATATGTTTTAAACTTATCAAATTTTAATATGAGCAGGTCGTCCGTCACTTCCGGTCGTCACCGGAAGTGATTCCAAAATTTCGATTTTTGGAATTTTAAAGCATATACGTTTTGTAGACATTTTTGTACTGAATACAAAACTAAAAACCGTTTTAAAATCGGACAACGCATTGCAGAGATATTGAAGTTTAAAAATGGCCTTTTCCGGAAATCTTAATTTTGCAATGTAGTCCAAAAATTAGTTTAAAAGGGAGTTAATATAGTAACTCGTACTAAATGTCAACATTTTAATTCAACCCTATTATTAATTCATAATCAAACGGAAGACCCACTCGTTGCTCGCAACGAGATCGTGTCTAGTTTTCTTTATTATTTGAGCCCCCTTTTTTAAGTATTAAATATCTTCTGCAAATTGTTGTTTAAAAACTGTCACTTTTTACAGAGCATGAAAAAAGGAAGAGAGTCCCTAAGTTTCTGGAGACGGCTGAGGTCTTTAGGAACAAGGCAGTTATCTTTGTTTCTGACAAAGGAGAAAACAGTTTCCAGCCATACACAGCAGAGAATGGGGGTAAGACCACAATATCATTTTAAAAAAAAAAGGCAGGTAGTTTGATGTGTTTTACTTATAAACACCAGTTGCATTTTTTATGCAATAAATGTGATTTGTCCCTTTGAAAATTTTATTAAATGCAATTTAAAAATTACAGTTAACAACATTTTCCCCAGAACATGGCAGTGTGAACTGCAATTAATAATTCACTTGGATTGAAAATTTTTAATGTACAAGTACTCATCTAATTTTGTAAAGAAATTCATGCCAACTTTTGTAAGCCAGTAAAGCCAATGGGCTGGCTGTTAGTGTATTGAAGGTTCAGGAATGTAAATAACTAACAGCAAAATCTATCTGACAGGTCTTACCATGAACAGTATATGGAGTGAGAAGGACGGATGCTGTGTTCAATTTATTACATGTAAAGGGTGTCACAGACGTGGTAAGCCAGATCAGTTGATTGGAGCAGAGATTGTATGTGTGGAGAATCCTTCACACGGATTTCAGAAAGGACAGGTAAGGCCAAAAAATTTGTATAGGTTCTATTTTATATTTGCAAAGTGGAATAACTCATATTTTAACTGGAACAGCGAGAGTGCCAGAGAACCAGTACATTTATTTTTTAATTATTTTTTTTGGGCCCACACTCGTTTACTTTTTTCTTATCAGATGAATTTTGTACAAAAAGTATTGAACAGTTTTATTAGAACAGCATAGGGTGGTATGGTTATAAACCTAATTATTTTTACATGTACTTATACATGTCCGTGTATTTTAATATTACTTAACTTTTATAAAATTAATGGCCACATTTAATACTTTAATAGGCCTCGGTATGGAATTGTAATAGAACCTCCACGAGTTTCAAAACAAATTTTGTTAAATTCTATCATTCAAAGTTTTCATAGAGTGAATCTAATATTTGAACAATTTACAACCTTGAAAAACATGTCCGTGTCCTTCTACCATAGATCTAGTGATAATTTCAACATGTTTATCTGTTATCAGTGTCACAGTTACTTCAATAAAATGCATGTTCTATATACTAGTATATATCTAAGCTATTTTTTTTTTCTTTTTCAGGTGTGGCTAATTTCAGCTGCTGTTTCTATAAATGACTGTTAATGTATCAATCTTGTTAATGTTACTTGTACAATGTATATTATAGTTGTTATTGATATACAATTTATGAGAGAAATAAAATCTTACAGATCTCTAACCCTTTGACAAGTTTATGTGAATAAAAATGGTTTAAATGGTTCTTTTTAAGGACCATCTTAAAATACAGTTACATTTACTATAGGAATATTTACGAAGTTGCAATTTTCTGCTCTTAGAAGCAGATTATAAAAATACTACAATAGAGATTTTTCTCTTATTGTAGTTTGTGATTAGCAATATCACTTTCTACCTGATATGTAAGAAACATAAAAGGGATCATCTCAAAATATCAAAATGCACAAAATTTTGCTATTGGAGTATTTCAAACATGGATTGGTATAATGGATTCATTAAAAAATTACAGTAAGAAAAATAACCCCGAGGATAGATAATTTCTGTTAGTAAAATTTCCAAGGCATGCACTTTTTTCTTCTTATTGCATGTCAATTCTCATAATGGCAATGATCACCTACAGAATGGTGGGAAAAAAAATCTGAAAAAAATTATTTGTATTTTGCTTATCGTGTTCAGTTTCATAAATGGTATCAAAACAATTTCTTGAGAAGTGTAAATACACAGAATTTCAAAAGTACCAGTATGCACAATGAAAACTGAAGAAGGCCACCTTAACCTCCAAACAAGTCATCTTATCAGTATACAAAATTTTATTGTTTTTAAAACAATTAATATAAGGCAATAATCAATATACATGTATAAAAATTGTCTTCATACATGTACATGGTTAATTTCAGCGTTCATTGCATGATATAACCATCCTTATAGATCACAGTTTATAATCATCACAGACACATCATTGTTCAACAGTTTGAGTTTGTATTCATTATAATCTGGCCTTTCTGTACTCAAACTTGGCAATTTGCCTAAGATGAACTTCATCCGGTCCGTCGGCCAAGCGTAACACCCTTGCCCTAGCGTACAAATGAGCTAAACAGAAGTCGGAGGATACACCGCCGCCACCATGGACCTGAAAACAGAAAGGGAAGTCATAGAGACGGAACAAAATTATTAAAGTTCTAATTAATTCATTCAAACATAGATAAGCAAGTCTAATAGCATGCATATACATGTATGATTATACATGTATACTAGAACATACAGTAAATCGAGAAGAATCCTTCATTCTTTTAAATATTGTAGTAACCTTTTTTTGCAAAATTATTTTCAAAATTACTGAGACTGTAGATTCTCCAACAAATAAAAGTGACATTAAACAACTGGTTTGTAGCGAGAAACATTCCAAAGCTAGTGCCTCCCATATACCGGTTATGTGAATTTAGTTGGTTAACTGGCATTTCATTCTAATTATGAAAACTTATCCATAGTTTAATACATGTATATAAAGAAGATAGTCAATGATTTATATATATTTTTTAGGGTATTGACTTACATGAATATTTTAATTTTTTGTGATTTCACATTTAACACGCAATTTGAGAGTTCATTTCTATTACATGTACTTTCTAACTCGAGTATCTCTTGAAGTACCAGGTAATACTTGGAAAAATATTAACTTAAATATGTGTACAAACATATTTATTTATGCTTCTTAAAATAGAGAAAAACCTTTATTGAAAACCTTTAATGATTAATCAATCTACTCCACTGCTACCATTCTTGCAATACACTTTGTAAATAAAATACTGTAAACATATTATATTTGGCTGTGTATTCTATTCATGCATGTTTTCAGCAGAAACTAGCTTTATACGCATAATCAAGTACATCACAAAATGTCTTGTATAAACATAAATGCATAGGTACATACAGATATGCCCTAAATCAAATCTATGGTACCTTGTTGAAAAATCATGTTCTCGCAAATAGCATACACATTAAATTGAATATGTTTACAGTACTAAATAAAAACTGCTGGATGTCTCCTGAAAACTTAAATTTGCACCTTTCAAAGTTTTGCTAAATTATGCTTTCTGTACTCCTGACGAGCAACACTTCGGAGATGAACTTCGTCTGGGCCGTCTGCTAGCCGCAGAACTCGAGCCCAGGAAAACATTCCGGCAAGAAGAAAATCGTCGCTCACCCCTGCTCCTCCATGGGCCTAGAAGGGAACCAGTTTACAGTCATACCTCAGTTGTTTGTTCAAGTATTTAAAGGATATTACAATACAATTGATAATTGGATATAATGCAAATCTAGTTGTTTAGCAGAGATGGTTTTTTGTTGTCAATTTCCAAAATTGGGATGCAACAGCATTTAGATGAGAATGGTATTTTACCGTTAGCTTATTCGGTCTGTAAAAGATTATCCCATTATGTGTTTTAATTTATTTGGATGTGCTTTGTTCATGGGTGACCCAAATACCCTTCTTCAATCAATTCACTTTATACACCATGTATTCTTACTCTTCAAAATTACATGGAGGTTCAGATGTTAAAATTGTGAATAATTAAAAATAAATTTAAAAAAAGAAAAAAAAAGATAGATAGATATGTCCAAGAAGGACTCAACCTTAATAAAAAAAAAAGGTAAAAGAGTCGGACATGTTGTATCTCCCCCCCCCCCCCACCACCCTCCCAAACTTTTTTTAGTAGGGGTATAGATTCTATGGTCTTATTTAAACATTGAACTCTTAATTAAATTAGGAATACATGTAATTTTCTTTTGAAAGGTAAAAGGAATCTTGAATTTTCTAATGCTAGATAACTCTTTGAGTAATGAGCCCTAGGTAAAAAAACAACAACAAATGAAAAATATCAAGGTATTGGATGGTATTAATGTGTATAGATTTGAGGATTCGGGAAATGCCATATACAATTTATCCTGGTGCAATTGTGGTGTATACATGTAGATTCAAGCCCTCTACTATTGAAAGTACTGACCTGAATTGCACGATCAATGACCCGCTGTGCCATATTTGGACCTGCTACTTTGATCATGGCTATTTCTGGAGCTGCCACCTTTTAAAAACAAGAAAAGAAAGTACATGTAAGTTATTTCATGATGTAAACTTTTTTACAAGATATAGTATTATTGAAAACTTTGTTTACCTTGTTGCCATAGTTATCCATCATGTGAGCAGCTTTAAGCACCAATAAACGAGTCTGTTCTATCTCTATCCTGGACTTGGCCACATCCTGTTGTATGGTCCCTTGGGCTGCTAAAGGCTTACCAAACGCGACCCTGTTCTGTGTCTAAAATCAATAACAAATGGCTGCTAGGTGTATTCCTTTTACAATGAATTTTTTTTTAACTTCTATAAAATCTATTAATATGACATTACCATGGATAAATTTTTTTCAGTGCAGTCTACTTCTAAAAACTTGATTGTGACATAATAATGCATTTTTATCTATAAGTGAGACCTACTCGTTCTAGCATCATTTCCAAAGCTCGCTCAGCGTTGCCGATCAGTCTCATGCAGTGATGAATTCTGCCTGGACCCAGGCGACCTTGAGCGATCTCAAAGCCACGCCCCTCTCCAAGCAACATGTTGCCAAGGGGAACCTTTACATTCTCAAAAAGCACCTCTGCATGTCCAGCTGTCATATGAAAATGAACAGTTTATACACAATGAACTTATAATTCTAAGCTATTTATAGTCACTTTAAGTGTGGATCCATTAATATTTTTAATCAGGAAAAGTCTGAGAAAGGATTTTGTTTTTTAAGGAAAAGGGGCACAAGATCTATTTTCAGATATTTTACTATGTGAATTAAGTAAGTACGAATATTCCTGGAAGGCCTGACCCCCATGACCTCATGCACTTTAAATGCAGTTGTTGTGGTTATAATGTTGTGGTTATAAACAAAATTATAAAATTTGATGTTCAACTGACCTGGGTAGTCTAGATAACCAAACACAGTGAGGGGTCTGACAATCTTGACCCCCGGGGCATCCATGGGGACCAGGATCATACTCTGTTGTTTGTGGGTGGAGGCTGACTTGTCTGTCTTCCCCATGAACACACAGACCTTGCAGTCAGGGTGTAGAGCACCTGTAGAAATCCAATACATATTTCACATATACCAGTATTGGCTTTGAACTATGCACACTTTGTTTATAGGAGTTTACTAATTGTCTGTCTGTCCAGTAGTCATTAATCTGCCTGTTAATCACAAGTTAAAAATTTGCATGATTTAATCACTGTATCATTATAAATTTTGGTTTAAATCACTTGATAATCAATATTTCAATAAAAATATAAAATTTATCACAACTGTAGAAGATGAACATTAGTATGTTACATGTAATAGTAATAGAAGATAAGAAGTATACATGACCATACATTACCTGAAGTCCACCATTTGTGTCCATTGATAACGTAATGGTCCCCCTCCCTGATTATGGAGGCTTCAATGTTTGTGGCATCAGATGAGGCAACCTGTCAACAAAAGTAGTCAAAGTTACTAAACAAATTACCACAAAAATCTCTCTTTCTCTCTCTCTCTCTCTCTCTCTCTCTCTCTCTCTCTCTCTCTCTCTTCTGATGAATACCTTTGGCTCTGTCATCCCAAAGCATGACTTGATTTCTCCATTCAGCAGGGGAGTTAACCACTGTCGCTTCTGTTCCTCTGTTCCGTACCTGACTATCACCTCCATGTTACCTGTATCAGGGGCCTGACAGTTGAACATCTGGATGAGAACAAACAGATTTATCATAGATAGTTTGGGAAAAAAATAATACTGCTAACAACTGATGCATGCCAAATATTTTATATCGAAACAAGTCACCTTTGCTTTATTACTAATGTTCAGGCAGATTTATTCTAGAGTCACACCAAAAGTAAACAAAACTACATTGGAAAGAGAAGACTTATTAACAGTAAAGACAGAAGCTTACCTCTGGAGCCATTGGAGATTTTCCCATCTCCTCGCACATAAAGGCATACTCCAGATTACTGAGGCCGGCGCCGTACTTCATACCCGGGTCCGCTTCTTTGGGAAGAAACAAGTTCCACAAACCAGCTGCTTTGGCTTTTGCCTAGACAGACAGCAAACTTTGCTTTGATTTCAAACAACAAATCTGGTAATAAATTTAGAGATTAAATAGATCTTCATAATTATGTGCATATATCTGGTAGTTGCAAGATTTTACGCATTCATTTGCAATTTCTTTACATAAAATGTTAGGGTTTCATATTATCTATATGCATCACTTCCCTTTAAACACAGCACAGTTTATAATTATTATTCATAAATACCTTGAGCTCTCTGATGATTGGGCAGACTTTCCAACGATTCTGCTCCTCCTTGTAGAAATCTAGCACCTGATTCTCAGCAGGTTTGACCTCTTTCTCTATAAAGTCCTTGACCCGATCGTAAATGTTTTTAGCCCTCGGAGACAATCCATCAGGGGATACAGCCATATTACCTGTAAAAAAGATCATGCAATGGCAGACAGAGCTTCAGTGGACTTATATGATATAGCAGTTAATTTCAACCTATGTTATTTTATAGTAATAGGGATTAAATAGACTTAAAAGCTTTATATGTGAATATACCATCTCAACTTCGTTCATAAAGATTATGGAGCAAGTAAAACAGTAAAGCATAAAGAATAAATCTAAAGTCATATCAATTAAACTTGATACAACTATCAACTACCTGTACAGTAAGCATTATGTCCACAATTTCTTGAAAGTATCAGCAATTTCTCTGTTTTTTAATTTTGAAGATTTCTTACTAGTGGTTTCCCCTGGACCAGTGCTGTAGTTTCTCTTTCCCCCAGCATTTTGCGGCTGCATCCCCCCACCAGTAGCAGACATTGTGGGTGGCAGCTTACTGTTAGAGGCAATCTTCCACCCCTCCTCTGCCATCAGCTTGGCAAATTCTCCTACCAACTTGGAATTGGGAGAGCTACCTTGTCCTGTTAATACATGACCAACAGGTATTTCTAGCACATAATATTAAATAAAACGTATCATTGCTTCAAGGATCAGCCTCCTACAAAAGGGATTTCTGGTCAATCTTGTTCTTATTATTCCTTTCTCCGACCTAGAAATATGTGTTACCATTTACTTTGTAACTTCAAAACTTGACAATTATTTCAATCTTACTTAAGGTATTTTTCATTGCCCTTTACTTTCATCATTTCCTTCTGGTACAGGAGTTTAATGTATCTGACCAAATATTGATGTACATACATGTATTTCCATTACAACTAAGTAAAATTTCAGATGAATGATCTTTTGAACTCATCTGTACAGTTTTAATGAAAGAAAAAGTGAGCAAGCTCACATACCAAATGCTCCCCTATTACTTGACAAAGATACACATAATTAATCGAATTGGTAGGAAGTTTTTTTCTATTACCAGCAATAGGACACTTGTCAATCATCATGGTTGAGTTAGTTCTTCAGGCACCTAATTTTAGCACAGAGAAAGACCAATATAATAGCTGTATGTCTTACCTGAAGAAGGACAGCCTGATTACTGACATGACCTAGATATTCAACCCAGGTGAAAATTCAGGTACAAGTACAGGTAGATAACAAGATATGGTGTAATGGTTATACAGATGCATGCACATTATATTTACTCTAAAATAACACATTACTGGAAGAAGCTATTTAAATGGACCTATATCTGTTATCCTTTGAACATGTATCTAATTCCAACTACAAAACCTGTTTACTAATATAACCAGTATATATTACCGGCAGGTAAAATGGTGTTAGAGCAGAAAACTTCCACTTTGTCATAAGTAATACAGATATCATTAATACTTTTTTTCTTGTTGAAAGATAAAGTAGGCAAACTCTGCTATGAAATTACAAGTAGTTGCCTTGTATACAATATTATTTTTAATCAGGCATACAAGATTGTATCCATTTTGTTTTCTGCCAATATTTTTGCTGTATTTACCTCCCCTTCCCATTGTATAAAATATTGTGAAAGTCTAATTTCTGATCCATATTCTAATTTACTTCTAAACAGCTGTTCTAATTTGTTTGCACCACTATACATCATACAGTACTTTTAACTCATTTTTGGATGTGTGATTTTTTTATCATAGTTTGTGATTATCAAGTCTATCACTAGAATGCTTACTAATTTTGTTTTCATCATGTCTAAAGAGATAACTGTTGATTTCAACATAATATGCATGTATCCTGCAATTAAAAACATGTATCCTACCAACTCATGTATCCTTAAAACTCCTAGCTGTATCCTATCCATCAACTCACATATCTTATCAACTCATGTACTCTATCAACTTGTGTATCCTACCAACTCACATATCCATCAACTAATTTACTCTATCAACTCATGTATCCTATCAACTCACATATCCATCAACTAATTTACTCTATCAACTCGTGTATCCTATCAACTCACATAATTATCCTTTAAGACTCATGAATCCTACCAAGACATATATCTTTCAAATTGTTGCTTTCACCCTTTATACAAACAGTGCATTACGAATCATGCAAGACATCTCTTTGTATCTGAGATAACCCATATTAAGGATAACCTGAGATAATGAAATATTTCATTTGTAGTTATCCTTATTTACCTGAGATAGCTCGTTTGTAGACACCCTGTAGGATAGCTGCAAACCTGAAGAGTCCAAAGGCAATGTAAAAGTCCCAGGAAGGAACAGAGGGTATCCCCATCTTCTGACAGTAAATAGCATGGAATTCCTCAACACTTGGGATTCCCAGTGAAGGCACATCAAAGTTTTTAAAAGCTGTAATATAACATAAAATGTGGATATTAATACAAAACTGATGCGATTAGGTTTTTCGTCCAAATGTTAATGTCATCTGTTCACTGCAAATTAACAGAATCGTTATTAGGGATGTGACTATATAGTTTAAAAAATCTTACATTTGATCATGACAAAATTGAATGGCATATAGAAGTTCATGAGAGTTGTTGCCAGGTCTGTTATTGGATCTCCTATAGTAGAAAGCTCCCAGTCAAGTACTCCAATCACCTCAGGCTTCGTAGGGTGAAAAATCAAGTTGTCAAGTCTAAATAAAATATACGAAGATTAATATCTCTCTCTCTCTCTCTCTCTCTCTCTCTCATACATAAGACAGACTTAATGAACCTGAAATCTCCATGAGCAATGGTAACAGCCTCTTTCTCTGGGATGTGTTTGTTGAGCCAGTCCATCAGTTTGTTCATGGCCTCTATTTCCTCTGTCTTACTGGCCTCATACTGCTTGGTCCAGCGGATAATGTTGCGCTTCAGATATCCCCCTATTGCAGTAAATGATGAAACTATTCAATATATGTACATACCATTAGTGACTCAATAAAACAATGAGGAATACTCTCCCAATATATATACAAGTGGATTTAGCAAAAGAAAAAAAATCAACAGTTCCTAGTATTATAATTCAGCTTTTTGTACATCTGATCTTCTGTTGATTTAAAATGAAAACCAGGATAATCCTGTTAATGGTCCTATTACATGTATTGAAATAACGAAGTTTTTTTCTCCTACCTTTTTTGCCATAATCATCCAGTCCTGCCTTTGATATGTCCACTTTATGAATCTTACACAGTGTGTCCGCCATGGCCATGTAAATGTCTCGTCTCTCCTGCTTTGTCATTCCAGGTAACTCCACTGCTTTAAAAATCCTTCCTTGACAATACTCCATCACATAGAATGGGGTACCAATGACACTAAAATGAGAGTTTGAAAATGCAATCGAAAAAACTTAAATGACCTACCAGTCTATAGTCATAGTATAAAAGAAGGATTTTACTGACATTGGGTTCTACGTCACAATCATATGAACCTACGCATGTACAAATTCAAAATCTGGGGTATATTTTACTGACCCATTGTCTTCAATGGTTCAAGGGATGTTACAGCCAGAAAGGAAATTTTAACACCTTTTGCCTTCTATTAAGGATTGAGCTGTACTTACCTACTGTCCTCAGTCAAGTAAAGAGTTTTACTTACCTACTGTCCTCAGTCAAGGAAAGAGTTTTACTTACCTACTGTCCTCAGTCGTGAAAAGAGTTTTTCTTAGCTATTGTTCTCAGTCAAGGAAAGAGTTTTACTTACCTATTTTCCTCAGTCAAGTTTAGAGTTTAACTTACCTGCTGTCCCCAGTCAAGGAAAGAGTTTTACTTACCTACTGTCCTTAGTCATGGAAAGAGTTTTACTTCCATGTGTACCTACTGTCCTTAGTCATGGAAAGAGTTTTACTTACCTATTGTCCCCAGTCAAGGATGGGATTTTTTTTACCTACTGTTCTCAGCCAAGGAAGAAGTTTTACTGACCTACTGTCTTCACACAGCCCATACATCCTAGGGATGGGAACGCCACACTGTCCCACAGCTTTCATCACACGGTACTCTCGCTCCACGGCATGTGCTGAGGGAAGGAGTTTCCCAGGCTACAAGTAGATACAGGTAATCACTGGTAATTATAAAGATGCAGTGCTATTGTAACCAGTAAAACAGCATTTTTTTCACCTGCATAAAAAATAATCAAAAGAATACAGGAATTTACTCACTGGTTTCTTACGAAGAACAAGGTGTTTGTCTGCATAGTATACATAGTATGTTGGATTGGACTGGCCATGTTGGAAACATCGGATGACAGGAGGTTCTGAAAACCAAAAAGAATTTTTTTTAAAAACATCCTCAGCCAATTTATCTGATAACATAAAACAGAGTAAGTGAGAGCACTTTGCATGACTGAGTGTATACATGATATATGGAATACATTGAGAAATTCTTTACAAATTTTTACTAAGTGTAGCTACATGTATGTACCAGAGGAGTGTAGATTGAGCTGTTGGTTGAAGTAAGTTTCCAGTCTGTCAAGAGGAATCCTCAGATGTTCTGGTACAGTGGTGGTATCATCAACAAACCTCCGCAGACAGAGCCCGCCCACTTCCTGTTCAAGGTCAAGGACGGCCTTGTCTGGGTCCGATACCTGCAATAGTTTTACCAGTCTGCTTTTTATATTCTCAAAAGACATGGATGTAATGAATGTTACAGGACTATCTTTTATGCATAACTGACTGTTCCTAAAAGTTACATTACTAAGTCTTCAAATTCTTTAGATGAAATTGAAATGTTATTTGATACCTTTTATAAATGTAAATATCGTGTGTATTATTTATACTGCAATAGAAGAAAAGAAGTAAACATTTTATTTCCTCAGTTATCTTCATATTACTCATTTTGTGCAAATAAAACTCATATGCTTACACCATGTAAACTGTTACTCAATAATATTGCAACTTATACCGGTAGTTTTAAAGCATTGTGCAAATTTTAAAGTAAAGAGAATCCATAATAACACATCTAATTCAAAGAATGGTTCCATTTTGTGCATTACTTCTAACAAAACTACACATACACCATTGTGTATTACATTACTTTTGTTTTACCTTAATGGTTCTGATCCCTAATTCTTTGGCTGCCTTTAGATTCACACCCAGATCATCTAGAAACACAGACTCCTCTGGTTTAACGTCCAGCTGCTGCAGACAGATTTCGTAGATCCTTCGCTCTGGTTTTCTGGAACCCACTTTAGTGGACTCCACAACTACATCAAATAATTCTCTGCAATGAAGAAAATGGACAAGAGTTCAGATATTTTGAGGAAAATTTTATCATCAGAGAATGGGGTCTAATGCAGATTTTCTACAGTACATAAAATTATACATAATACAATTATACATTTTTTTGAAATTATACATCTACATGTACTGCATTGTGTCAGTTTTGATTATACAATAAATTGTTCCACTAGCCACACACAACCATCAGAATCAAGTTAGCTGTTGAAGATTTGTTTTTAATCAGATTGACATTGTATACGCAATACAAACAATTCTGAAAATAAAACAATGGTGATTTTAAATCTCAAGCCTTTACACAATCATGTACCTGGGCATATTCCAGTCTGATTCCCGATCCTCCCACTTCCAATTATTCGTTAATAAGGCCGTTTTCATGCCCTCAATCCTCAGACATTTTACTGCATCTATGATGGACTGGTTTGGTGTTGCCAGACTTTGTCCCACAAACTTCAGCAAGCCTGACATATCTGCTTTTTTCCCTGCCTACAATACATGTTCAATCTGAAACTGAACTGAACTTTATTTATTTTACAACGATTGATAAACAAGTTCTACAACTTAAATTAATATCTCTCATTGGCACTGATGTTAGCGCGAGGGGGTCATTGATGTGGGAAGAAGCCGGAGTACCCGGAGAGAACCCACATGTCCAAGCAGGGTTCGACACTAGCCTTAGTCTGTTAGTCACAGACTAATAGATTTTCCTTCGGACTAACAAAATTTCTGTCTAGTCAGTCCGGTCGGACTAACGAAAGTTTTGCTTAAAAAATTTGTAAATTTACGATGTGCGATTGTTGACATTTTACTGGAAAACCCTGACTATATTTTTATTATCTAGCATATGAAACATTGCGGTGATTATAGAGTCACCGAGCAAAAACAACAGAGGTATGCATGATGTTATGGGTGACTTGATTATTTCTTTGCCCTAATGGGATGTCCAAGAAAATAGGTGACAAACACACGTGTTCACAACAACAACCTTCGATAGGGACGCTTATGTGTTTTAAAATAATAAAGGTGAAATGAATCTTCTGTAAGTTGTTTAATTAAAATGAATTGTGTTTAAATCATTTGTCATAAATTGCTTATTATTTTAAACAGATTTTTAATGAACTTAGATAATGAAAAGAAAAAGGTAGCTCATAGCCTGGATCTATTGCACAGATCTATTTATAACATCTGTAATGGCGGCATACACCAACTACACGGAGATAGTGAATACGCAGCTCATTGCTATGTACTGCATAGCACAATACAACTACACAAGTGCAGCACCTATAAGAAAAACATTATGGACATTGGTGTATATTATGCACCCCTTTCTTACAAATTCTATTTAAAAAGTGCATATTATAAAAGACAAATACGGTAATTCATTTTAATTTATTCTTGATGGGCAAATAAAATTGCCTGTGGACTAGTTAAAATAAACAGGTACTAGTCCGGCTGGACTAATGCATAAAAAAGTTAGTGTCGAACCCTGCCAAGCGGGCGACATACAATCAGTTTTATGAATATCTAATGTGCTGTATAATCTTGACATAACAATTTTAATTTGATCATTCTATCCATTGATGAAATGTGTAATGCATGCATATACATTTTGTACAAAAATATGATATACCAAATAAAACTTGTCATATCACCTCCACCATAAAATTTTATTATTACAGAAATGTTTTTACCCTTTTAGAAACTTCATTGCTGAATTTTTCGGCAAACTCAGAGAGAGTGATCTCTCCGCGCTCCAGCTGATTCCATGCCCCATTGTCTCCACTTTCTACCACAGTCCGCGAGATACTGCCTCTAGGGAGACCCAACTTCTTCTCATACTCTATGTCAAAATAAAAATTGCTTTAGTTACTCTCCAGCTGAAAAAATTTTACTAAAAAGCCTCAACAGCCATATTCAGAAATGCAACTCTCATTTGAACAACTATATAATTCAAATGATATGGATTACTTTTTGATAAATGCAGAGAGAGTTTAGATACATGTAGAATGAACAAGGGTATATATTGTGACATTTTGTTAGATCATTGATGTCATGGTTTCTTGCTATGCTTTGCAATTCAAGATGTTTGACACATTGATAAGTTATGATAAAATATATTCTTAATGCATGATGGAATGATGCTGTCTTAATTCAGTTTAAAAAATGCAAATAGTGTTAAATTTTCCAATAAAAACACATCTAATTATGCAATATAAACAAAAGGAGAGAGAATTATACAATATAAACAAAAGGAGAGACAAAAAATAAAACATTAAACATCATATTAAAGAAGACATATAATTCACATATTACATATACCTATAAATGCTGCCAATGGGGATGGCACAACGACTCCACCCAAGTCAAATATAACTGCTTTAGTCGTCTTCAATCTCCGGTGAGCCATCACTGAAGAAGCTTGAATTCTGTGTGATAAACTACAAACTGACTCCGATAGATGTGGGGCCCTTAGAATACGTAGCGGTAATCTGTACATCCTCCCATCTATGCAATCAAAAAAATAAAAACAAATATAATGCATCTAATCTGTTCACTATGGTGGCATATTTCTGCCCCCTATATGCAAGATTAATTATGTCAACATGCAAGAAAATTATGTCAACATGCAAGATAATTATGTCGACATGCAAGATAATTATGGGGCACACATGGGGCAGAAGTATGCCACCATACCTGTACTATATGTTAGCGTATCTTATTTTCAAGTAATTTATATCATTTTATAAGTTATAGCGTTAACTGCCAACATGACAATGACGTTATCCTTATCAGTGCTTTTTAAAAATAAAAGTTATATCTAACTTTTTTATAAATTGGTGTCACATTAATAGTTTTACATATTTAATGCAGAAATTCGATATGCACTATAATATCACGGTTTCCTACCTAGCAAAATGCCACAGTTGAAAGTATCGCGGAATCTTGAAGTTGAGCCTCAATATAGGATGTCATAGGACGGTAATTAGACTTATCCCCCTTTTCAACATGTTCAAGGATGTATCCCGATTCCGATAAGAATTACAAGTTTTATTTTCAATATTTTGAAATTTTATGTGATGTTTACACAAGGATTTCGTGTGTGAGCCAAATAGTCAATGAAACAACCAACAGTAGGGAGTCATGGATATGCATAGTTTGACTGGATAAGCTGGAGAAAATGCATCCATCTGACCCGTACCCAACATCCCGACCGATTCAATATAGGCCATGTTCAATGATTAAAGTCTTTTCGAATGAAGGTATGATTTTTTAAATAAAGTGGAAACAGATTCAATTGATGTCTCAAAAGTACACACATTTTACTTTTCTGTTAGATCAACGTCATCCATAATAAGCAGAATAGCACATCCTCGCTCTTCAACACTGACCCAGACATGGATTTTGTACAAAAAAATACATTTTACCTGATTTAATTACTTTATAAATTTGACACGATAAATAGCCTAAAATAGGTATTTACAAGATAAATGTATTCACATACAAAAAAAGAGTGTTATCTTAACATTGCTTAGAAATATTAGAAAAATCAAGGTAGTGAAAGTACTCAAGGCATTTTCAGATGGCCTTCTTCAAAAGTATGTGCTTGGCTAAATACTCACATAATGTGTTTTCTTTTTTCATATTATTATTACCGATTTGATTGGGATTTTTCGATGGCGTCGCGTTTAATTCTATCAGCAACGTCATGCATAAACAATACACGCACCTAATCACAAACTTTTTTATTGGTGGATTCAGCTTACCGCTGATTGGCTGCTGGTTCAGACTAAATTATGCACGGACAGAACAACAACATATCAGAGAATGAAAAATTCACTGGGGTACTCGTGATTGTCGAAATCGAGGTATTTTTCAAAAGTGTACACTTGTGACAAAACATACATATGGTACATATAGCTGTAGCTCAACAAAGAAATTTTGGGTTTACTTAGTAAATATAAAGCTACGTACAGTGCATACGATACTTACGAAAAACTTGCAATATACGGCGCACGAAAAATACGCTAGTTTTGAAAAGTTAACATTTAAGCATTGAATGCTTATTTTTGGATGTCGTTGGTCCTATGACACACCAATGCGGTGCACACAAATTGAATACCGCGCGTTAGCGCGGTATGATAATTTGTCTGCACCGCATTGGTGTGTCATAGGACCGACGACATCCAAAAATAAGCACTCAATGCTTATATTTATATTCATACTGATTTTTTTGGTATGAAATATATGTGTATCGTCGCTGTAAAGCCATTATATACGCTCTCAGTCAGGGATATGAAACATACATGGAACAGCCATAATAACATGTTGTTTAGTACGCTTCCACGGCTAAAAATATAGTGCCATAAACTTTGTAGAGAAAATTCTTTTTAATTAAGGAGTAGATATAATTCAATGATTATTTTTTAAAAGTACATATCAAACTGGTTATGTAAGGTTGAACGTTTTAGTTAATCTTACAAAAATAAATATACTCAAAGCACGTGGTGACGTTTATATTTGTGCTCATGGCGCATGAATTAGCCAAGTGTATTCATAGAAAATTGAATGTCGCAGATTTCCAATGCAAACATAAGGGGAAATATACACTGAATGTAAATATATCTATCACTTCGACTGGTAAGTTAGTAGGTAATACATGTACATTATACATTTACGGTATATACATGAAATGAGCGCGGAGCACATGCAACTTTAAAATATTATATTTTGTTTAACGCCGCACTCAGGACCGTAACTTGAGACTATGTTTTAACGCCCGCTTACAGAGAGAGAGAGAGAGTTTTGCGCAGAATTTAAATGTAGGGGATCCTAGAACTCGATAATGACTCAATATTGGGGAATAATGAACTGTTCTGAGAAATCATTCAGCTCTGGCATTGCATAAGCGTGTACAGATAACTCCGCCTAAGAAAAGGAGTTGACCAATCATAAAGTTTTCACACCGGCGGCGTGTATTGTTTATGCTTGACATAGCTGACAGAATTGATCGTGTTGCTATCGGAAAATCCCAACCAAAGCGGTTTTGATAATAAATTCAGTGATATGTAGACATTTTTTTGCACTTTGATTTTTGTGCAATTTTGATAAAATAAAAGAATATAAAAAAACAATCTGCCTATACCTACTGACCCAAAGTTTACAAAAAGAGTTAATTTGCCGAATATAATATGCAACTTTTTTCTAGAAAATTTCTGTGTGAGAAAGGGGTGCGTATTATACACCCCAATGGAATTTCAACACTTTTTCTAACAGGTAAAGCATTGGCTATCGTAATTCAGTACATAGCCTTTATATGGAAACGCTACTTCTGTTTGTTTACCACATTTTTTAAACAATTGAAAATTATTGTTTGGGCGTATTTAGCAGAAAATGCTTTGCTCTTAATCCATTGATAAAAAAATTGTATTAAAATGGCCATTTACAATTAATATAAACTGTTTACTCGCTGTGCATTTCACTATCTCCGTGTATGCCGCCATTACAGATGTTATTAATAGATCTGTTCAATAGATCCCGATTGCGGGACTGATTGAGTTTGCTTACATGTACCACGTGTCTTTCGAAATTAATACGCATTTTAAGCACATGATTAATTACTATTAATTAATCTTGAAGATTCGTTTCACATTTATTTTTAACACCTCTGCGGCCCTATCAAAGCCATTGTTGTACACAAGTGCGCTTGCCACTTATTCATGCTGATTATTTCGGACATACAATGTACCCTTGGGGCAAAGAAATGTAACACCTTGAGTGAATACCCTGTTGTCTGTGATCGGTCACCCCTTCGAGCTGTTTGAAGATTACCGCTATGCAGAACGCCAAGACTTTTTTTAAAAATCTGCGTCAGAAACGTTACATCGTGAATGTAAAATTTTTCCCTTTTCCCTGACTTACCATGACATTTTGGTCTTAGTGCGTATTATACACCAGAACTGTGTTTTACGCATTTTCATGCCCAAAGTGGGGGGTGCGTATTATACACAACTGCATGTTATATTTGGCAAATTCCGGTACATGACAAAAAACTGTGACGGATTCGATTGCCGGTGTGCACCAGATAGCTTGGTTGGACTAATTTCATTAATATCATACCAATAGTGAAGTCTATAGTATATAATCGGGATCAATATTGTGATTACTGAATCTTAGTCTTGAATTGCCTAACTAGGATATCCTTTAAACTTAGGTCTGAAAAAGAGTCTCAATCAAGTAGATTTTGATTTGAGGTTAGGAGCAGATTAACAGGAGCTATTGCTTCTGACTTTGTGAAGAATGAAGATTGTAAATGTTGCACATTTAAGGGGTTGCCAGTCAAGCATGAAATAAAAGGCAGGGATAAATAAAACAAAAGAAAAATAATTCTAAATTTATGTTGAAAAACAAAAACAATTTTCCTCCTGAAATGAAGAGTTTGAGCCCTTTAGCTAAGATTATATATATCATATGTGATGTAATCTCAGGGAGATTAATGTGAGTTGATACTAGAAAACTTACCCGGTAGTATGGTAGAGTCATCATATGGTGATCACAGCCATAGAGAAGTATTACGTATACAGTATTGTAGAGTCATCATATGGTGATCATAGCCATAGAGAAGTATTACGTATACAGTAAAAAAAAATATCAACGGGGCCTTTAAGCCTGAGTTTGTACTTGTGCCTTGAATACAAAGTTTTAAAAATTGGCTACTGTTTTCTCAGGGCATGTAAATCTTTGACAGGGCTGACAACTTGAACTAGCTGTCAACTTTGGATGTTCAGCTAGTTTTTTGACGAGTTTCAAACACTGCATATATATTAGTGAGGATAAAAAAATTGCACCACTTAACTGGTTACCGGTATATCAGTCACTTTCTCAGATGTCACAAAAGTTAGTGTTAACATCTTTAATAATTAGATTCATTTATAGGTTTTGTAGAGTTAGAGATACATAAAATAAGAATTTCAAGGTCCTGTCTATTGGAATTTGTAAAAATGTTGATGATTACAATAAGTAAGCATGTTATTGATTCTAAGTAAACTACATCCACACATCTGCTAATTGCAGTGATTATATTATATTGTCCCAATTGTTGTTCCCAGTTTTTAAATCCTGTACATATGATATACGATATAATGATGTAACAGCCTTTATGGATTTTATTACAGTTCCCATTCATTGACACCACACTCGAAGTACGCCATGAGAAGGTTGAGCTTTCTGTCTCCTACCCAGTCCCTAAAGTGGATCTGTCTCTTCATTCTGGCCTTCCTTGTGCTGGAGTTACTCCTCTTTAACTGTTTCATATTCTATGCTCTGGGTGTATTGCAAAGAACTGTGGGGCCCTTGCTGAACATTGGAGATGTGGACTGGACAGAGGACCTTAAACAGGCCCCCTGGGTCCGGAGAATGGTCTACAGGGGCAAAGCGGGGGGATTTGTGTCCTTGATGCAGGAGACAGTGGAGAGAATATACATGTTAGAGGAGGGAGGGTCAGAGAAAAAACTGAAAACTTTTGGAATTGATGTCTCTCATTCAGGTGAATTTCTATACATCTATAGGCATATCCTGGCCAGGAGAAACTTCCCCTATGCTCAGTTAGTGATTGACATTGGTGCTAATGATGGCCTCCTGTCCAGTAACTCATTCAACTTCATCCAAATGGGGTGGTCAGGGCTTTTAGTGGAACCCCAGGCCTCACAGGCTGAAATGGCTGCGAAAAATGTTGTCAGGTACAAAAATATTTGTTGGTGTAGTTTAATGTGCATAATATTGCAATTAATTTGCAATAAAAACCAAATATTTGAGCCCGATAAAAAGGGCTGTAAAATTTTATGAACTCAAGTGCATAAACATGCCTACACACCCTTTTAGTAGCAGAGTAAATTGCCTTATCGGTTGTTCGAAATAACTAGACATGTTTATAACTTAGATATCAGTGATATTGTACAAAGTAGTTTCTAACATGATCAACCAGATGTTATATATCAAATTCGAATTCACATTTTTTTATCAAAGCAAAAAAAAACCAAACTAAATATAAAAATATCAGCTAATGTTTACTGTCTGTATGTTTGAATGATAAAATCATTTTAAATATTGTGTACCAATATTTTATGCATTTATCTAATGGAACTTTTGAAATAAAGCCTGTTATCATACCAAAATAATTTAAATAGTCATATGTATATAGCCATTTAGCAAACATGAGATATAAAAGTATAAGGTGATGACAATTGCCTTAAAAGGGGGGAGGGACATGATACATTGTCATTTTTCTTGTATAGAATGTATAAGATTAAGTAAAAATTAAGGTTTCTTAGATTAAAAAAAAGAAACTTCTGCACTTTTTATGACAACAGTTTGATAACAATATTTTAAATATAGTCTATATATACTCACATTTTTGCAGTGATTTTCCTATTATCATCCTTTAAGTACATTCAATGATTTTCAACAAATTTTTTTTGACCAGGTATGTGAATCCATATCGTGGAAATAATCAGACAGTCAAGGTCATCAAAAATGTCATCAGCAAGAGGTCAGGGGTCGTGCCCTTCATGCGAAGGTCGGACATAGCTGACATGGAGGGTCACATTGCGGCCGAGGAGGATTATTATCCAGACGGTCCGATGGACAGAGAAATCATCCAAGTACCCAGTATAACAGTCAGACAGTTCACCTCCAAATATAATGTCCCAAAGTACTTTGGAGTCCTGTCTATTGATGCTGAGGGCACTGGCAACCAGGTGTGATATTATTCAGTATACATGTATATACATGTACTTCCTCAAAAAGGTTTCATTCATTAATTTTTGGAGAAAAAAGCTAAAATAGGTTAATATAGTGTACAGGTTGAGGCTTACAGGTCAGGAAAAAAAAAAGGCTGCAGGTCTGAAAAAATTTGGATGGACAATCTGGGTATTTTTTTTTATTAGACCGGGAGCAACAGACCTGCAACTAGAAAAAAAGTATCAACATACCTATATATTCTTAAAAATACAGTACTCATGTATTATACAATCATCCTGTTTATGTTGATATAATATTGTATTTCCTATTCTTTCTACAGATTTTGCATTCTTTCATTGACCTTGGATTTCGGCCGGGGTACATTATTTACGAAGACTTACACGAGAGAGCATTTGAACTTCCTGTTGTCACAGAAAAGTACATGAACGACAGCGGTTACGTTCTAATGTCCAGGCGTGGATGGAACCTCATCTTCTGTCACCGGACTAGGAAGTGACATATACAGTGGTCCTTTTTATATGTAAACATGTTCTCGTAAAATTATAATTTTAATAAGGCAGAGAAAAGAGCATTATTTGTTGAATATTGTACATACAGTATTTTTTTTATTCAATTGTTGGGAAATCCAAAATGATAAGTATTGATAACACTTTAGTGTTAGAGTGGGATATATATTTTGATATACATTGTATTACATGTATCTGTATACAGGTAGTTATGTATAGTATGGTTTCTGAAAGTATAGGTAGTTTATTTTAGTGTTGGAATGTAGTATAACACATAATAGATAAATCTGAGCCTAGACAATGTATGGTGCATATTCTGTAAACCAACTTTGATTTAGAAATGGGTGTAAGCAAATTTCATGAAGTTTGTGAGAGCCTCATTCATGGGAACATTTCTTGCCTCAGACCAGTCCTTTAATGTTTTTTTGCATTTGATTTAGACAACATGCTCGAACTAATATATCACAGGTAAACCATGAAATAATGGTAAATAATAAATGAGGCGAATAAAAAGTTATATACTGAATACATTAGATGTATTGGATTTTACACCATAGATATCAATGAAAAAATCTAAGGAAAGTTTAACCCTCAATTTCCAATGGGTCAAGCAAACTATATACATATGATTTAGCCAGCACCCTAATGGGTAACATTCAAACATCCAAGACCACTGAGCCAAACCTATGTCAGAGTACATTAGCACTTCTATGCATCATACATGTAGGTATAATTAAAAAATAGACCACAGTGATAGTGTGAACGCAGAAAGCTTGCAGAGCTTATATCTGATACCAGCCCCCTCCCTTACTTTTATATCTTGTTTACACCAGTAGGTCTCATTTTACAGGAAACATATACAAGAGATTCTTGTCAATTTCTTTGATATTAAATTATATTGGTTATGTAATGGTCATAAGACTTTTATCCAATTTATCACGCTGTATATCTATTTTGATCGTTCATATCTGTAGTTTTTTCGTAGAGGAGAATTTTAGAGTGGATTATTAAGACACGGAGAAGAGTGAAAAAAATATGGCAGCATTATGATAGCTTTGCCCTGGATCATTTTTGTTGGAGAAGAGACCCCATTATTTTAAAGCATTTCTGCAATCATTTAAAGATATATCAGTGCATCAGCAGATTAAAAAATGAGAGTAGATCTGGCTGGGTGTAAAAGTAATACTCAAGATAAATGGGGGAAAATCCAACGGTTTCAGGCAGGTTTTTTTTCCTTCATAAAAATTATTTGTTGCATCCCGATGATAAATCAGAGAGTGATGCAAGTCTTCTATGCTCCTGGGGTCTTTTTATTCTTAACCAGGAACTATCAAGTGCCTTTATACATTTTCATCCTTGAAACTCCAGCTTTTAAGATATAAAAAAGATTTAGCTAGGTTTTTTTCTTTAGGTTAACATTTTGGTTTGTAGTTATGTAGTTAATAGTTTTCAGATTTGGTGCTCTGGAAAAACTGGTACATGTTTATTTTTGTTGCAACCATTTATGATTTATCAAATGTGCAATTTTATTAAGTTTATTCATTTATTAGCTAGACAACAATTATTTTTGAATACCTCAAATTGAATTTATTCAATATGTGTGATTTTGATTTTTTAAAATTTTGGTTTTGAGTTGATTTGAATTTAGTTGTTACAAGGTTAGTGAGTTGTTTTTTTTTTTTTATAACTTTACGTTAATTAAAAATTTGTAAGAAGATATGTACACTTCAGCATTAGGTGTTTTTAGTTTGCAGTGAAATGGATTTATCCCAAACAAAGTGCAATTATTATTTTCCTATACCAAAGGTTAAATTAAATCAAACATAATTATTTTTTGATTGCCAAAATCAGCGTTTTGTTCAAAGTTGAAATATCTATGACATTGTCTTGACAACTGTGCAGTTCTTGGCAACCTCTAGTATTTTGGGGGGCTATGACAAGAATAGCTCCTCCCAAAGCCACTGTTTTTTGTGTTACATAATCAATTGATGCATTTATCTCCCTTTTTGTCATGGCGTTGCTAAATACAAATTATATAACAAGATTTTTTTCAAATGATAAACAAACAAGTTGTACATATGGATCACTGTTTCTCATCAGCTGTGATATTCGCCTAGGAGGAGTCCAGAAAAACAAGATACTCAGACAGTATAAACGCATTCTATTTATCAGATGAGATTGTATGAAATAACGGTTATTGAGATGCCGGTCTGTAATGTCTTCTGTCACAATACGACTCGATACAGGACAGATCAGACTAAAGGATATTTTCAATTGATTTCTGTAATGTTCTTACTTTTGATTGTATGTAGTTAAATCCTCCCTTTGAGCACGGCAGGGAGGGTTTCCATGAAATAAAGGACCATGTTGTTCAAATTTTCCCCAACTGCTACTTGAAACTCTTTCATCATGTTTCAATTTTTTTATGAATTTGAGAATTCTTTAGATTCATTATAAGTATTATGATGCCCTTTTAGTATTATGGTTCACTGCTGTAATGCCATGATATGAAAAAAAAAAAATTAAGCCTACATTTTCACCAAATTTAAAAGTATGTACTTATTTTGACAAAAATGTTACATGGACAAAGGTTGAGGATCAAAGTTACATGTTAGTCATTCTCATATCTTGAAATCATAGACGGAGATTTAGTGTCTTTATGAGTCCTGACTACAGGGTATGCCGTAGGAATCAATTTTGTATGTTTGATGTGCAATTCTGCTGACAAAATTTTAACAGTTTCCGTTCTACCTAACAACAAGTTTTGATCTTGATACAAATTATATTTAAGAGAGCTGGATGGTTGTGGCCATTTTTAGACTGTATTGATCTCCTTTATAAGGAGAGCTCTGTATAAAGATATAGGAAAATGCTTAAAATATAAAAGCTAAAATTTATGAAATTTAATAGTTTACAGCTTAACAGATCATATCTGAAAATTTAAGGTAGATCTGATGGGTAACTTGTTGACCATCCAGCGTCCTGAATTTTCAAAACTGATTTTTGCTTCCCTTTCTTGCTGAATGATAATTATGGTATTCCATCCATGGACCATTTTATTTTTCAAGGGTTGTCTTTTTGTTTTGATTTTTGTTATTTTTCTCTTTGTAAATATATGATACCTATTATATATGAATATTTTTTTATTATTTTATGCTGTGATGTCTCTCCTGAATATATTTTCTTCTTCAATCTGTTTGTTTCATATTCCTGTAGATATCAAGTGCATAATGTGCTGATTAGTCACAGACAAACTGAGAATTTTTATTATTGAAAGAAAGAACAGGACACAAAATCATATAACTATTTTTGCCTATAAGTTTATTAGCCCTGACTACCGTATGCCATAGGAATCCATCTTTTATGTTTGATGTGCAATTCTAATGACACAATTTTATCAATTTCAGTTCAACCTAACAAACTCTTTAACAAGCCCATTTTCTACAAAAATATTTTGATTGAAGATGTTTACCATTTTTCTACATAAGAATAAGATGATATTATATTGAGAAGGTTGGGTTTATTTTATAAAAAGAGTTTTCTAATAGTTTGGTTGTGATATATTCAGATATACCTGTATGTATTAATATATGGTTATTGTTTGTCAACACATTCATGCATTCCATAAACTACTACAAATGTCATTATATGTTGATATCACAGATGTATGATATTCAAGATACATGTAATTAAAAGATATAAGAGAATAACCGTTATAGATTTTCTTTGACTTTTTTTTGTATGAATAAATTGTACATGTGCTTAGACTTCCTAGCCCCAGACCCATCATTTGTTTCTAAGTGTTCATGATATATATTTTTTCCACAGAATATGTTCCAGCTTTTAGCAATTTGGGTTTTTTTTTCTTTTTGAAAAAAAAAATGTTTAACCACACTGAGACCAGAAAACTCTTTGTTAAGTGGAATAGTAGTGTGTAATGTCCATGACAAGAAGATATTTGCAATGTTGGAACGCATTATCAACCAAATATTGCGACTTCCCTTGTCATTTCCCTGTTAAGATTTGATTTATTGTGCTGTAAACTCTGCCGCTATGCTACAGAAATCAGTCAGCAACACGTGGCCTGGTGCTGGGTATAAGATTGATCTCCCCTGAGTCGGTGCCCCTAGTATTTTGACAGTTGATCTATAGGGTTTAATAACCTCGTCTTCCCTTTCTGTGCGCGATATTGGAGGTTCTATTAAACTTTTCATTTTCTCGGCTACTAAGACTGTCTTTGGCATGCATATTGATTGATGTTTTCACAGAAAATGTTTCTTTTCATTTTCGCGGATTAATTTAGAAGTGTAATGTTAGACGGCGGACTGTTTGGAGTCTTGCTCTCCGTAATGTAATAATCGGAAAAAAGTAAATCGCGCTAGGAGAAGCACTTTCCGAGTTTCTTTGCTCCGATATTATCCAATTATTGGCGAAACAATCTCAGAATCGGCAAAAACCTCGGTGGTCGCATAAAATCGAGACGAACAGTTTGTTAAGGTATTAATGATGTTGGAATTGTATAGATTCCTTGATTAATGAATAAGTAATTAATGCTTTTCAGGATTTTAACATTTTGTTGTTTGCAGTTGTCGTACTATTTGAAAGAATTTTGAATTTTACAGTTGAAAATTTCTGACTCTTGAATTGCATATATGCATTTTTTTTTAGCTAAAACAATTATTTTTTCTTTTAATTTTCCCTTGGACATAATTCATTATTAGGCTGAAATAAAAATTATCATTATTTTTAAGAATGTAGGAAGACATTGCAGTATTTTGATTTTTAAAGAAAATAATTTATTGCAATAGTTACGGTATGTATTGTATACCATCGAGAATTGTCAACCCGTTCTTCTACTCTTTATCGTCTCCGTACATGCCTTCATAAAATCAAAAAAATAAAAACAAAGAAAACAACGCAGAAAAAAGACCACAACAATTAGAATGCGTTAAATTAGAGTATATGAAAGAAATAACAAGATCTTTGAATTTTGCCAAGAACACCTATCATAAACTGAGTTATTTATTGTTAAGATAATTTGATGTTAGAATATATAATTTGTTGGAGTTTTTTTTATTCTTTTAATTAATACTGTTTTGGCACAAAAATATGGTGATTACTAACACCTCTCTGCAAATTAAAGCAAAACTTGTTTTACTTGTCCCCTAACCAGGAGGCTGCAGGCACGTAGCAACAGAATCGGGAAGAGGGGTAGTGGTCTGGTCCCTTTCCCTTTTTAAAAGACTTTTTTTTCCTTATAGTCATACATAGAAAATAGTAAAGGAACTGGCCTCTCCACTTTTCGGAGTCAGTATATACATGTATATGATGTTTGAAAGTTGGTGTTATTTTGAGGTCAAGCAAAGTTTATACTGTATTTCACTTTTTTACTTCTTTTGCTTGTCAAAATATTTGGGGGTAGGTCTGACCCTTTAGATTGAAAAAAAACAACGATGTTACATTCCTGAAGACTTGTCGATGAAAACAAATCTTTGATTAGGCCTTCTTTCTGTGTTTTTTTTTTTTTATTTTCAGTCGTAATCGTGATATTTCAATAAAATTAAAGGCCATAAACAAATTACGTTTTATTGCCGATATTGTGCAAATGTCTCTAACAGAGAAATCTCTTAAAAATTATTTATCTTCAGCGTTTCAAGCATAAAGCAGTATCGATGTTCGGTCTTGCCAAGAAATCTATATCTTGTACATGCTTTCCTCGTCCTTAATATTTACGAAAATTAATAAAGCTAATAGCTATGCGTTCGAGTAATCAGATTTAATACACGTTCCTCTCTAGCGAGCATCCATTGAAAGCGACGTGCTTATATGAATAAAATGCTTGATGAAACTTTCAGAAAAACTAATTACGGAAAACTCTAAATAGGGTTAGAGAAGGGGGAGGTCACGTGATCTTCACACAATTTCTAACGACTGCAATCGGCTGGAATTAGATTGTCTTGTCAGAAATAAGAACTGAAAGGGCCGGGATTGCTTCAAAGGCCGCTTTCTAATTAGATAGATGTCGTTCGACGGATTACTTACATTTAATGAAAAAGTGTCGTTAGCGAGCTACTTTCACGTTTTGGCCGGCGATATTGGCTTCATCGACCAATGGGGTTCCGGATAAATCAGTGTCTTTGGAGATAAGGGGTTACTGTCGAGTTTTATGTATTCCCACTGTGTTCTTTGTTTCTGGCCCATTGATCAGGGCTGTGTTTTATTGGTAACCACAGGTTTACGGACGTTTCATCAATCTCATCAATACACAATATATCCAGATACAAATATTGTATTCACTCTATGCATTCTGTGATAGTACACAAATAAATCAATAGCGGAGTTTTACACAATTCAGTCATAAAGGTTTATTTCTCTGCATACTTTTTTATTTATCGACTTTATTTTGTTGTGATATACGATAGATAAATAGCAACTACATGTAATGTTCATTCATTTTCTTTAAAAAAAAAATAAAATAAAACACAATATTATTTATAAAGTACTCTTGGATATATCAAATAGTCATAAATAAATTGCTGGTCTAACAATTTTCTAGTATGCAGGAAAGACCAGGTACGGTTATCGCTCTTTGTGTTGTTCACCAGCAGAACAGTTCGAAGAACGCGGTGAAACATTCGGTGAAATTTTGCCAAGACATTGGAGATGTTTCATCTAAAACCCATCATAAAAACATCTCTTGATATTGGTTCATTTTTTTTTATTTTGGTTAAAAGTACTTTCCCAATAACTGGATTAAGTTTACATCAAAGAGGAAACTACGGCATCCATAAATCAGAAAGAAGTCTGGGGCTGGTACGGTATCTCCCGCAATCTGCCAGTGGTCTAAACACGTACCATTTTGTCTAAAATATCTCCACCAAAATAAAGTGAATCAGTGTCCATTAGCAAAAACATAGATCTAAATTGAATTAAAAGAAGAAAAACACAGCCTTCTGCGATCTCAATAATCTTTCGGTGAATTTCTATTTGATGCGAAAACAATGTCTACCAAAACATTAAGTGGCGATATTTCGACCTTCTCCAAGACTTGACGGATTGGTTTTATAGTGGCCCGTACATGGCCCGAGAATTCTGTCATTTCTTATTAAACCAAGTTCAAACAATCTCATAACTAACCAGAGAAAACCCAAATGAAAAATATAACCTCTGCATTTCCCCATTCCGCGCGATTTGATACCAGATAATCGATGAAAATGCGATCCTATCTTAGCACTTCGGCATCCCTAGATTTCCCTTTGCCGAAAAAAGTTACTATATTCAGTTTTCATGTTGGGAAATGTTGAGACTTGTATGCTCCTTTAATATTTGTAAGCAAACATGTTTCAGTGTTTAATAAAGGTGGATGGTATTTAGTTACATTTCGTTTAACCATTTTTCATGTTTCACTTGGTTTTATACCAACTGTTCCCTCTGCATTTTATCTGTGTTTTCACCCATGAAAAGGCTCAACAAACAAAAACTTAGGTTTAAATCATGTGTTCATCAGATACATGTATACATTTTAGAGGGAATTCTTTCTTACTTTTATTACAATTTATCACAAAATTAAACAAATGAACATATATCTAAAGAAACCGAATTCAGAAGATGTTAACTTTGAATTTGCAGAAGACTGACTTGTTTGTAGTCCAATTTAAGTCTGTAAAATTTAATTTCAAGTCAGTAAATAACGCAAAACGTTTGTTCAAAAGCACAAAAACATAATGGTAACCTAAACGATTGCTTAAATTGCTCCAGCCTATTATAAAGTAAAGCAAAATGCCCAGGGAAATAAACAAATTGATAATTCTTGTGAATTCACTATTTGATGAAATAAAATAAAGTAAACTCTTTGTTCTGTTTTTTTGCTCCTAAATTTTAAGTCCATGGTATTAATTTTAAACCCAGTATCAAAAAGTGGTAAAACTTTACTACTGTATAAAACAGGGTTAGAAACCCCCAAACCGGTTATTTTGGCATTTGAAATTCAAAGTTATACTAGTTGCATTTGCTTCTCTTTAACACTTTCATCTTTTTATAACTATTTTATTTTGTTATATTCATGACGAAAATCTATTTTGAAATGATGGCTCTAAACTCTAGTTATTGCGATTAATTGTTGAGAAACTAGGGGTGTCTGCTTCCAAAGTGAAAGTTTAACGACAGTTTATCAATACGATATATCATTAGCTTTACCAAAGCAGACAGGAACGCACATTACACGAATATAAAACCATGCTTTTTAATTTACAGTTCCCAAAATTGATAAGTTATTAGAAGCGGTAGTCAAAAGTTTCAAAGTAAAGGCATTTCCACGGAGCTAAAAACAGACCTAACGAGCTATTATTGCATATCAAATATTTATACACTCCTCTCCTGTTGGCTACTTAGAGCCGGCTCGTGTTGTATTGATAGTGCTTATCTGTACATCTTGTTTGCAAAACTTTTTAATTAACAATCACGGCAGAGGAGATCCAAATGTGCAAACGCCTAAAGAAACAGAAGACTCAATATAACGAAGGAAACTAGTCTTGTGCTACCGGTGTTAACAGAAACAAGCCGCGCGGGCGAGTCTCAATTCCCGGTCAAATTTGATTAATCTGTTAACTTTTTCTCTGGGTTCAAACTTATCTGTATATATTTTTGCCATCAGTGAGATATCAGCTAGTAATTAGGGGTATACATCCGGACCCCGTGTTTAATAAACTATATAAGTTAGCTCTCAGTTTTGAAAGCCGAGGCCAGCACCTGAAACACACGCGCCTCGTTTAAGGGTTGATTGGATATTTATTTATTGAATGCCAGATAAATGTTGCTGAAATGTCTGCGGGAATTAGGGTAACAGTCAACATAACTAATCCATAAACATCTTAAACATTCCTTGTCAACAATTAAAAAGACTACTATTATTTTGAACAATAAAAAGCTTGGAATTTCCACCACACAAAATGGTTCAGATTGCGATGTTATCAAATTGTACACCGATCGTATCGAAGCAGTTTTTTTTTTCAACATCGTCTAATCTCTGACATTTTGAGTTTTGGCTGCAGCATAAAAATATTTTGCCGCTAATCAGATAAACGTTTATGATGGTGAACATGCCTTGAAAGATCCAGCATCCCTGTCCAAGACAGGCAGCCATACAAGATAAAGGCGACATCAACCAGCCTCGCTATCGCTGCGGTGGCAAGGACGATAACTCACTGTGACTCTGCCGCTGCAACATTTGATATCGTAACTAAATCTCTCATGACGTCAGTAATTTGGCTCACATCTGTATATCACCAAAATCTTTCAATGGGTTCCAATAAAAGGACATCATCTGGGCTTAACTGGCAATAAAAGAAGTAGCTGGATAGCGCAGCATTCAGCGGCCCGGTTTGCGTTTGGTTTGACCTTGTTGGCACAGCTTTGGCCGAGGAGAAATCGAGTAGTACTGCGCAATATTAAACTTCTTTTCAAAATAAGTTTATCTCGATATTGTGTCAATACTCTGTGATAGATTAGATCGCCATAGAATCTTTATTAATGGCTCATGCACTTCGGCTTTTTTAGCAATTGTGTGGATCCCAAGAGCCCTCAGTGAGTTAATTTGGAAAGCAAACTATTGATATTTCGAGCAATCTTTAATTAATTAGTTCTTTTTATAGAATATATATTAGATTTACATCAATCAGTCTCCACATTGAATTTCATTCTCTTTTAATATAAAGCTTATGTCAGCTGCGCCACAAGGTTTATGAGCCGATCATGAAAAGGTCACTCGATTTTATAATTTCTTAAGTTTATTAACATTTTAATACACATTATGTTTTGTTATCTAATGTTTTGCCCCTTGCGAAAAATTCTTAATGTACAGAGCAAAGTCCTCAGATCACGGGTTATCTCTCTACAAAAACCGGCGCCAGTCTTGACCCCCGAAATCCTCAGGGTCAGATTATTGACAGCTCAATATATAGACATGAACTGGCGAGCAAAGCGTGGGCACAGGCCTTCCTAGAGATTCGCCTATCGCCAAACCATGACTCTACTGGGTTACCAGAAAGAAGTTTATCGAAAGCGTGCCAATTGACTGTTAATTTAACAGCAAACAAGTTTTGGTAGCACAGTTAGAAATTGCGCGATATCGTGCAACCACTGCAAAAAGCCAAAAGATGACATACAAATCAATCTGCATTGCTGTAAGCGTATTTGGAGTATACGGTGGAAAAATCAAAATGAGAACGTGCCGAAATCGTATGCAGGGACCTAGAACTGTTTAATTACTCATCTGGGCATGTACCGATTTAACTATCTCAAGGATTGATATTAAATAGACCATGTTTAATTGATTGAATATAACACTATTAAAGTAGTATTATCATGTTCAGATACATAATGAATTGTTGGTACTTGCACTTTGAAATTTTTATCAAATTGCAGTTTATCTCGATAAGTGATTAGTGATTTTTAAATATTTATAAACTGAATGTTTTTGTAAAGGATATAGAAAGACTCGTAGAAATTAATGTATTGTCTGAACTGCTTAATTCCGATATTGTACGAGATTTCGAAATTACGGTGCTAAAGAAGCGAAAACCTTATGGCATTTATAAGGAAACCATATATATTCTATAGAATTCTGATGGTCTTGGAATTTACAAATAGACAACCGTTAGCGTTGGGTTCTACAATCGTCGGATGTCTTATAATCCTGTAATTTCATGTAAGAGCCAACACAACTCGATATTTAATTGATTGCATAGGCAGATTAGGTGAATATGATGCGATCGAGATGTAATGTTGTTTGTTATGTACAGTTTTTAAGTCCACGTGTAATATATACACGTCGATCCCTCCAGCAAGCTGTGCAGTCGTCGTGCAAACACCTCTTGTCACGTTACGTGACATTTTCTTCAAAATTCTGAACTCTCTTCAGAGAAAACAATTACCGGCTAACAAGATGGGACATATGTTTATCTACTCCATCAATGGCTGTTGTCGTAAATCAGCGAATGAAGACACAGTCATCAAATCCGTAAGGATGACATCTATACAGATTTTATTGACCAATTCAGAAGTTGACAACGAGGAAGCCTTTAGAAAGCTGACTGTCTGTAATTTAACCACAAGGCCACATTAAACCTGATTTATTTTTTTAATCGAAAATTCTTGAATTTACTTCATCCAGCGGATATCCAAAGTCACAAGATTAACGTTGTAAAGAAGGTTAGAATCCGACCTGAAATTTGTCCGTCATTTGGATTTTCAATGTAAACTAAGATGTTTCTGATGTTCAAGTTTGCCTTTACTTTTCATGCGTAGATTTAAGAGAACATGGAATTCAAATGATACATTTGTTTCTCTAATAAGCATTAACTAAAAAGATAAGAATATCTAGAGATTGTTCTCTCCGTGGTTAACGAAAACGGACGGAAGTTCACTTTTTAATACATGTCCTTTGCCATTTGAGATCATACAATTCTATGTTTCTCTGTGTGGCAACGTTGTGTATGTTTAACATGTCTTAACGCCGTACGAAGTTTCCTGATATTCGATGGAGACAGGTATTCATTGAGAATTCGATGTAAACAGAAGCATACCTAGACAATTTATGTTTGTACATTTTATCTAGTACACAGTGTATCTTCTTTAATTATGCAATGATTGTTAAGCACATGTTCATTAAGGCTTACTCTGGTAATCGTATACAATAGTATTTCTTCTGTCATTTTAAGATTTTAAACTTTTTTCAAATGGAGGCCTCTTTGATAACAGAGGACCCAGTTTAGTTGAACAGATTCCATATTGAAGGACCATGAACAGTTCTGTATGTTTGAACACGGTAAATATATGCTTTAAGTTTTATTTTTCTTCGTGGTTTCAACGGTTAAAGTTTAACAAATCGAAAACACAAAGTTTTTGATAATATTTTGCGCTTCAGATTTGCGTCATTTCTAACCTCCCATGCTTATCGACAACCGAAATTCGAAGGTTGTAAATTATTATGTTATAGAGTCAGATTGGCAAATTTGTCTTGATCTTCAGAATTTTATCTTTCAACAATATCTAATCAACGTTCCACTTAATGAAGCCGAAATAAGCATTAACATATGTAATCGGAGTCATGATTGAAAACATGCGGTCGGCGCTATTTTGGTATGGAACTTAATCTCGAGATTTCAAAAAAACTAATAAAGTGATAAACCGAGATGTAACATCAGTAAAAAAAAATGAAGAGTTGCGTCAGAAATTTATAACTTTTGCGGCATTTGACATCACTTTATCCTCACCGCCTCGCTTTCGCTGCATGGAGTCTTTGGCGGAAGTGCGAGATTCGGCTAATTTGAGGGACATATTCGACAGCTGCTCAAAACATCAACATTTTCATCGCGCTGTTTCGTAAGCGTGCCAACTCCCCTATTTCGAACTTCATGGTATGGCAAGGATACAACTCTAAACACTCGACGTTGTTTGAAATGATCGTCGAAGTTCAATCACTTTTAGCATTGACTTAAACCATTTCTCTCGTCACTCCGGCTTGATATCCCGTCCTGCCAATCTTCCTGTCACCCAATTCACCTGCATCGCGAACATTTGATCAAACCAGATCCTACATGGACGGAAAAGGGAAAGGGAACTGATTCAAATTACACAATTGTTTAGTTAAATGAACTCAGAAGTGTGGAAATGCAATGTGTTATCCAAACTGACTCCTCTATAAACAAAATTAAACAAGTCATAAAAGAAAACGAATTCATGGCTTCTGTCTTTCACCCTGGCCTCGTTCAAAAAATTAAAAAAATAAATGTATTTAGTCTTCTCCAAACTAATGGGCCTATTTTGCTTTCTTTCATTATCTTTGGTGTTCCTAAAATAATTTTTGCATGCTGTGATGTCGGAGCACCTATCCTGGAATAAAAGACTCAGAAGTGAAGTGTAGGAACGCCTTAAATCGTTGATCGAAACCCTTCAGATATAAACTTCCACCCAAAAAGTCTCACGTTTTCACAAAGAAGATTACATAACGTTGTTTATACCGGTTTTAACGCGACGAACAGAAAACCTAAATAAAACAAATAACAAAAAACAAAAACAAAGAAAGAATGCAGAGAGATTCTGAAATAACCCCAATGCATTACATATAAACTATGAAAACAATGTTTGGATTTATATTTAATTGTAAGTAACTTGAGGCTGGAACTCGTCACAAATGACGAAGGACGTCGTAAAATCACGTGCGCCAGAAACAGGAAGTAGTAATTCTACACCGATCAACTTCCTGGTACTGCGCTATCTAATAGCTGAACCATTCGACATTCACGACTCTCTACTTGCTTTTTTCGCTCTCGCTGTATAAAGTTGTTAGAGGATTTCTAAGATGAGTTTATTGGAATATCTCTTTAAAAACAACAGTTATAAGAGAGTTTATCAGGCATGCCAATGTTATCAGTTTTAAGACGGATAGAAATACACCAAAAACAAGTGTTTCGTTTCCATCTTATAATGAAGAGATAGTGCTATCGTTGCATAATTTTCTCCAGTATCGTGCAAAGATTTTATCAAAAGGCATCAGTTCATCGCGGTATGGGTCTTCATTTTATCAGGTCAGCTACCCCCATACATTCTCACTATCTTATTCCGAGTGTGTTCGAGTCAAATCACAAGTGCACTATCTTTACATTAATATGCCGAAATATAATATCGCTTCTTGTCAGGTTCAGTGAGTAAATATTGACTTTCTTTGCTTGCCCATGGGTTAAGAAAGAAAGTAAAGTCATATGCAAAAATTTTTATGACAGCTTTTAATTATTTCATTGACATACATATATATCATGGTTACTTGATTCAAGTTATATGTTTAGTCCATTCTATAATACCAATTGCTCTTGATCACGTGTTGGACATAAAACAATACCGTATTACAAGATTTTATTACGTTTAAGCTCTGTTATATGCACCGTACACAAGTTGTACTTTAATTACAGAATCAGTGCATGTTAGCTTAAATCTGCGTCAGATCGTTGACCGATTTGCTCGTTAAAAGTTCGACGTTTATATTACGCCGTAATTAGACATCTTCATAAACTACAATTTTCTTTGAAATTTTAATGCTGACCTTTCTTCGTAAGGAGTAAAATTCAGCAAATTTAGGACAATCTGGATCGAAATTGCGTAATAATTGTCAAGTGAAAGTGGATAATTCCCTCAATGTTGTCATTCGTTACGCGAGCAATAAGGACTCCCAATCACGCTTTTCGACATTTTACTCTTTTTTTTTTATCAGACGAGAAGCCAATATTGGAACAACATAATCAGAGGTGAACTGTTCCGAGATTTGGCGAGAAGTGGCATCAATATTTGATGGTGGTCCTGACACATTAGAAGATTTAACCTCAGAAAACATTGCAGTTCAATCACTTTCTTTCCTCGGGGATAGTCCATATTATCCTTTTTTGTGCATGTTGTATTGCACATATCATGATATGATACGGCATGGCAATCACTTGGAAAGTCCTGAATTCCCAATATGTACTAGTTACACATGTATACGTTTGCAATACAGATTGTCAGATTGTGGGGTAGCAAAGTCTTTTTGACAGATTAAGTGTAATTCGGACAGCCTACATGTATATTAACGCCTTAATGTCTTTAATTTTTTTCCTTTAAATATGTACTCTTGGAAAAATAATGATAAGCTATCATGATCAATAGCGAGATAATCTGTTGAATTTGGACAGTTCTATGTAGCACGAACTGTTTTACATTTCCTGTGAACATTGGAATTATAAGCAAAGAACAGAAATGATGTTCAGAAAAGACCATGATGCCTGGACAGCGATGTTGTCATTACGGATTTGAAGATTGCCACAAGTGCGGGGAAAAATGTCTGAAAATGAGCCCTGCCACCTGCAGACGTTTCGTTTCCCTCGCACATGGTTAAATAGTCCTAATGGAGTCCATGCGGCCCCTAAATACACGTAAATGTCAGAAGATAGGACAAAACAAGACGAAACAGAGGCATTTGTGTCCCCGCCCCTCTCTGAGTCATCAGAGAAAAGTTACAATATTTATCATCGATTTCAGCCATTATATCATTATAAATCAGTAAACGTCGGGCTTCATTCGCTTGATTCAAGTCAATTGGGATCAATTCATCGAGTTATCGAAAACATATTTTTACATTGCGCTGAAAGATTATACTGAATTATAATGATGTCTTGAAGTCTAACTACTTGCAAGAAGGACTGCAGGATGTATACTCAAGTTATGCAAAGTATTGACGGAAACAACTTTTTGTTGCATAAATTTAATTGGTACAAAACAAAATTTTATTATTTTATGCAACTCACCTAAATGTATTTCGAATTGAATTGAACATACGGTTACCAAGTACTTTTATCCGACAAGACATGAGTATAAATACATGAAAATACAATTGAAATATACTGCAGTAAACACGGTACATTGGTGTGCAATAAAGCCTCGTAGCTGTTAAAGTACACGTCTAATTATGTTATAAGACTTTGAATACACCGTGTACCTCCATCTATTCACTCATTCATTTCTTTTTTTTTCATTTATTTTCTTTTCATTTTTTTCTTGGGGGTGGGGTGGAGGGGGGGGGGGTGGGGGTCACTCATGAAATTGATAGGATGCAAATAAAACCAGAGACATGATTGAAGCAACATAGTTCCGGTTTGGAACGTTGCATATTTGTACTGGGTAGTTAGTACATGAAAGTGGTGAGAGGTTACACTGGACGTATTGCAACCAGACCTTGCGTATAGGGATAAGTCGATTGTGATGATTGAAAATGTTCTTGATGGGAACAAAAACAATACTACAGGTCTTTGATGAAAGTTTGTGATTCGCAAACTAATGAGATAATGAATTATCATATTATAAAGGAAACCTTATTTCAATAAGCACTCCTTGAATTGGTATAATGATGAATTGCTATTTGCAGAATAGAAGATGTTTCGACTGCAATCAAAACGACGCTTGGTTATTGCAATATGACAGATTACAAATTACATAACGATGGATGGTTTTGTGGTAGGGAGTACTTAACGCATTTACTTTAAACTTTGTATAAATCTTTGAGCTCTGAGCTCTGTAATTAAGAAACTTGCATTCTTTTCATCTTCTCAGGCACATAAAATATTTCCGAGAAAATTTGATGTAATATTGTTCTCAGTGTCAAGCAGATATGAAGGAGAGAGTGTGATGAATATAACAGCGATGGAGATGAAGGATCACCCCAAAAGTCTGCGGTGAAAGTAAAATACTGTATATAAAAATGGACCCCTGGAGGACCAGTAAACATGGCAGTACGGAGTGAGGAAGAATAATTATGATTATGACAATTTCAGAATAAAGAGAATAATTTCCCACGTACACTAGTCGCTGTCAGATTCAAAGAATTCCGATTAACCAAAATGAAAAAGAAAACAGAGAGTACATCAGATCACAACCAAATCTATTAGCTTTAACATTCTAGTGTTGATTTTTTTTTTTGTATCAGGATATTGTGACAATGTTCGTTTTTGCAAAGTTTTTATTGGTGCTTTCTTCTTTCCAATACCAAAAATAACATGGGAAGAAGCTAAATGTTTAAATTCGAAGTTTTATTAAAGAACGTTGGCCGGGGTCACGTTCATAAGCACTTCCTGACCAACTGGAGCCTCTTTGAACGGATAGACAATCTTATCGTTTGAAGGTTAATCCAAAGGATATTACCTGTCTTAATTCCGGCGGTTTTTATAAATATTAAGATAATATCTACATGTACAATCCACTAAATTAAATTATATGTGTTCAATTCACGGCGTGGCTTGCGTTTGTAACTAGACATCACGTGACTCGTTTGAATTATCATGCTGGTTCCATTTGAAAATGTTGGGATGTTTCATTTATTGAAACAATATCGACGATTCTTTTCATGATTGCGTGCTTCAAACGTTTTCTTGTTTTTTGGCATCTGATGATGACTAGCATGTGAAAACGCAATTATACTGAAGTACATTTACACGTTGTTTCTCTAATTCACGCAAAATCATTACAACACTTTGGGTGCAGAATATGTAGAATTATTTATACATAGCTAATGACCCGCGTCCAGCGGCAATAAAAGAGGAATGAAGATGCAGAAAAGAATATTGAAATGCACGATGGGGGCTCCATATCACGGTTAGCTTTTTCCTCGGTAAAATCAATGATTTTATTTTTAGACAATCATATAGGAAAGATGCACCAATGTTTTGTTCTCTCTCTCTCTCTCTCTCTCTCTCTCTCTCTCTCTCTCTTTCATACTTGTAAACAAGTTTTTCTCTTTTTAGATGTCGTATTGAAATCAATATGGATTTGTTGGTATTGCACCAATAATAAATTTGCTAATGTAATGTAAATATTATCAATATGCTTTGATCTACCAACATTTTGGGGGTGTTTCCACAAAAGTATCAATCTTTTTATTAAAAAAAAGAGATAACATAACAGATCAAACTCGTGTAGATTTATGCTATTTCATCCTCTAATTGTTAATACATGCAATGCATATATAAGTATTTAGCATGTATTTCACATACAATTAAGAAATTTATGCAAAAGATCAGAAATGATAAATATTTATACAGATCCGATTACTCGACGTAAACCACTTCAACCTTTTTGATGCGGAAATGTAGAAAATATGGACAGATTTACCGCAGAAGTAAACTATTGATCAAATATACCAGTTTATCACAGGAATCAAAGCTCTGGACACGCGCCGTTCAGAGTATATTTATAAACTTCTACTACTGCGCGCATGCAACCCAGGTGTGCAAATTATCGCTCCTAGAAAAGTTCAAAGCGTATACTCTAAAGCCTCCCGACTAACAACGACCGACGAGAAAACCATGTGTGAAACATATCGCCAATTTCATGGCAGTTTATCATATTATTATCTCGTTTATATAATTGTTAATAGAAGTTCGAGCATTTATACTATCTTAAAACACAACCGAAACAAAAAGCTTTTTCTGTTTATCTAAACATTTATGGCCATCTTGGATTTGTAGCTTCAAGATCCGCAATGGCTGAAATAGGCATTGTTATCTCTAAAACACAATTGAATTATATTGTTTTTAGATTTTCTCTGCAGATCTTGCACAAACTTTGATAGAAAACATTATTCTGACGAAGCGGATACACTTAAGTCTTGGGGAGTTTTCACGGCATCTGGTGTAGCAAGCAGGCCTTGATTCACAGTCAACAAAATTGTTCAGATTTTATTATTATTACTTCTTTTAATTCCTTAAAAATCAGGAAGATTTTGGGGGGATTTGCAACAATACCTTTATCATGCCAAAGATCAGTTATATTGATAAACGTCAAAATGAAGGCAAAAATCGTGATAGAGAAATAAAAACCGTTCCACAAACGTTAAATATAAAACAGACTGAATACTAGATGTAAATCAATTCAAGTCTCTGAGTAAACAGAAGTAAAATTCTTATCATTGATGATAACTTAAAATAGCAATCGGCCTACGAGTCAAAGATTAGGTTTCGATATGAAAACGTTTGATATTGATTTATATTAGTTTTTCCAATTTCTTATAAAGTCATACATATATAAATATACGTTTTTTAATATAATTGTCAGACTGTAGCCATATCGTATTTATAAAGCTTCTTCTTGCAAAAACCAAATTTCAAGTATATACTGCAACTATGTTGGCTCTATATAACAATCTATTAATAATCTTTCAAGCAGCCCAACACAATTTATCAAACTTTATCACAATGTTTGAACATGTATATATGGTTTCCTCAATCGGAAAAATGCAGCATGGAATCTCCAACAGACAAAATTGCGCGAAAAAATAGGGAATTTGCTGTACTCTTATTATACTCACTGGGATGAACGTCTCGCTGTAACAAATTGGAAAACGGATTGATTTTTATTCATTAAGCATGGATTGCGGTAGATCGTCACAAATTACTAGGGACACAGTGAGCTTATTTGTAGCGCCAGGCCGCTAGCCGGTTTGTGAGAATGCGTCCATCACAATTTATCGACCCACCGCTTCAAGACATCGCTGAGAGGTCCAAAGATATGGAGACCAGTTTTTTTTTTCTGTTTCCTTTTTTTTTTTTTTGGTTATCATAGGAAAAAAGGAAAAGATACAGCGAAAACCACTAACATTATGGTGAAGTCGAAAAACATAGATTCCGTTACTGAATACATGTACCTTAATACATGAATTGTTTTCAACCATTTTGCAATTTCAAGCGTAGCAAACTAAGGTCATTGCATATACTTTTGAGTTTTAAAATTGTAACCTTGTAACTTGTAACATTTTAACCTTGTACCTCTTGTATATTAGTTTGCATCATGTTAACAAGATGATTGGCTCACTGATGTGAAATCTATTATATGTGAATGATTTTTCTTTGTAATGAATCTGCAGCATAATAGATCTGGATGGTTGTGGTCATTCTGAGAATATAAATAGTGTTACATGTATGTATAAAGCTAGAAGAAAAAAATTCTTTAGCTAAAATATGAGAGAGTTTTCTTTACTAGATAATATTTTATGGTTAGAAATATTATTTCCAAAATTTTAAGGTAGATCTGATGGTTAATTTGCAACTGTTGACCATCCAGCCACCTTAAATAATTCCGAACAGAAGCTAAATCCACTACAGGAAAAAAAAGTTTGTCACAGTGAAAAAAGAAATGGCTGCTTAAAAAAAATACCCAAAGCGAATCTGTTTAATGATATATATACAAGGATTGTAAAGTTATACCAGACGGAAAACAAGTTTAAATAAACATTCAACATAACAAAAAAACACATAAGCAGTATATTGGGGTTTCTTTGCCATTGACATTATCAAAATCAACAAAATAAGGGATTTTAGATTTAAAAAGACCCCACTTCCCCCCTCCCCAAAAAACAAAAACAAAACCAAAACAAAAAACAAAAAAAAAACCCCAAACAAACAAAACAAAAAACAACAACAAACAAACCCACAAACAAACAAATTAATTAAAATTATAACAACAAATAGATTTAAAAAAGCAAAAGACAAACCAAAGAAAACCAATACAAAGCAGAATTTAAACAAATACCCGGTAAATGATAGGTGTCAGCAGAGACATGTTTATGCATGCCTGATTATAATTTTATATGATATATGATAATAAGGTTTTTTTCCTTTACGTCCCTGTTATACATGTACGGTCTTTGAGATATACACTGGTCTGTGTCATCCATGTTCAAAACTGCAATAATATTGCAAAGATTTCTTTTAGAGCATAAAAAGAATCCCCCCCCAATAAAAAAAAAATCAGAAGAAAACTGGACTTAACGTAAATATGAATGTGCTTTCCCCTTTATATATTTGTTATTTTAATCTTTCATATGCAGATTTCAAAATAGATAAAACCTTGTAGATCGAAATATCGAATATATATTAATACATCAAGCACCTGACGCGATAAACTTATCTGGGATACGATTTTAATGAAACATAAAGTCAACATTTAACATTTTAAAAAAATACGCTAAAAGTACAAAAATCAAGGCTTGTCTGTTTATTCGAACAAATCTGATGCTATTCCATTTGTTGAAAGCTAGTTTTTTACGACAGCTGAGCTTGCAGGAATTGATGACTAGAGGTCTTTGGGTGAAGTGCAGGTATGGCGGCTGTTGATTTGTACTTACACCCCGCTCATTTTGTAACGCTTTAGTAACTCATTCAAATCTTGGTATGGTCCATTGTAATTAATCAAACGCGCCTGGACTCAAAATTACGGACTATCTGATATTCCTTGCCAAATCACGATCACGTGACAAGCAGTATACATGAACATAAAGTTTCAATAGAAGTTATATAATTCAAATGCACTCAAAACACTTGTAAAAGTTTTAAAGCTTGAAAGTTTATTTATTTTTCTCGTAATAAGCCCTTTTTTTGGTGGTATACTAACTGACAAAATCGAATTACAGCACACATTTTCCCTTAAATCACAATTTTCTACATTATAGAAGATGCAAATATAAAGGTAGGCCAAAAACTCTGGTACGCTGGTGACATAACTTTGACACATTGATCAATATTGTTTTATTTATCTCTTAAAATTCGATTTCTATCGCATTAAGGTTCCCGTGCTGTCTATCAGAAATCGAATTTTACTTTGAACTTAATGCCTTCTGGTTTACACGTGTATTACAAATGGTTTAATAACTTGAGCCTCTGCACAGTTTACAATCTTCAGAAGCGTTTTAATTTAGTTGTGTAACATTCTGATGGCACATCAATTCTCCAAATCTTACGTAATTTGAACAACGATTGTCAAAAATCCGCCATGTATCTGTTTCCACGCGAAAAATACATCGGTTTGCTCAAAATTAATTGTCTAAAAGAAGACACCACACTCGAAGTGTGTTCTACCTAAACGAGGCTTTAATGATGTTATTACTAAAAAGTGAACCTCTTTCAATAACATCATTACGACGCATACTGTCAAATATCAAACCAGGAACTTCCTTCAATTCTTATCGTTGGGAGAACATGTTAATAATGGTGTAATTTGGTTATATATCGTCTGGTGGGGTTCTGAATGCTGTCTAAATATTGCACATAGGTGCTCGGTTCTTCCAGAGAATCCAAATGCATAATCAAACAATCGAACGTGACTAAAACACCTTATGTTAACTTGCATTAAACAAAGCCTCTCTAAATTCTAAAAACACAAAATAGCTAGGCAATAAAAGTCACATATACATGTACAACTTTAGTTTTGGTTTATGGTTGGAGAAATGAAAATGTGCCTTGTCAAGCAAGTTATTTTCTGCAGCCCAGTCTTCTGTTTTCCCATTGTTTTGTCTCTTAATTCATTTTTGGTTTGAAAGGTTTTGGAATGGAACTCCAATATAGACAACTGCAAGGTGTCGATGGCTTATATTTCTATGGTGGATTTTATTTAGGCTACTTAAAATATCAAAGTATATTATTAATCTCTGAAACTGTAAAGTACAACATCAAATATCTTCAGTTTGAATACACCCATAATTGATTCATAATGCCATTAAATCACTGTCATAAAATGATGTATCAACCAAGCATATAATTCTCTTTTATATCATCACACTCCTAAAAGCATTCGTACAAAAAAAGGAATATATGCACTTGTTTATATATATATATATATATATATATATATATATATATAT
>WFKH01010931.1:18026145-18035232 GCA_016163765.1 Magallana hongkongensis | reverse complement strand
TGCATGTATTTGGGGAAGCTTTCGTTCCTCGATCAGTAAAAGGTCGACGCTATCCCTCAGAAAGAATGAGGGATTGCAAAACACGGTTCGCTGCTATTACATGTTGTATTTTTGGTACCAGAGCCTATATATTGATTCTCTTAAAGAGATTGGGGGAGCATTTCTGAAATAATGGTGGCTTATTTCTAAGACTTCGCACTCGTCTATTACGTCATCAAATTGATAAGTGAATTAGTTTCCGAAATTAGAGAAATGGATGTTTAAAAGAGGAAAAACGAGAAAAACCATTATCACTCTACCCCGCCACTGTCAATCTGCACAAGACATATGAAACCCGGACTTGTACGAAACTGGTTTACCCCCGCAGTTGAGTGTAAATTTAGATTATGACTATACCCAACACAAGCCCAGTGTTGTTTTATCCATACCCCGATGCTAAGTGCCCGTTTTATTTTGTTTGACCTCTCCCCCTAACTCGTTTCTGCTAAGTATCTGTTTTATTTTGTTTGGCCTCTCCCCTTAACTCGTTTCTAGTTTTTAGTAATTTGATTTCAAACATTGATTTGATTACCAATTAAGATTGCTCTTATGAAAGATACCCGTTGTTAGGGTTTAACTTTTTAAAGGAAAACAGAGAGGATAATACTGCATGTAAACATGTATGTAAAGTGCCCGAACTTGTCAAGTTATGGCAGATTCTGCTCATTTTCTTCTGGAGTAGATCACGCTGAATGGGATAGTTCAGCTGTAACCATTATTCTATTCTATCAACTATTCTACATGTATTTTAAGAACCCCAGAAACAAGATTGTTAATTTTAAATGTATTTTGAAAATGTTCCACAAATATTCTATGGTAATTTTTGAAAATAAAAAAAAAAATCAGGAATGTGTATTCATAAATTTTGATTTATTCCAAAATAGAGATTTTGTCTTGTAGTGGCAACGACCCCCTACCTCCGAGGACGGACAGAAACCAAGCAAATATAAACAATAAACGTTTAGATCATATGAAAACGACACACAAGATTAAGATGGATGAAACAAACTACAAAATGTACAAAAAATACCTTATTTTACTTGGCTTCAACGTATGACTATTGCACAGGCACCTAACGTTATAATTATAATTTTTCTCATAATAAAAAATATATACCCTCTCGTAATAAAACACAAGGTGTATTATCAGGTAGATGGTATATATTTGTAAATTATGAGAGAAATATATATAACGTCAGCTGCCTGTTGACTATTGGTATAACGTGGGTTTTTTGTTTTTGTTTTGTTTTTTGGTTTTTTTTTTAAGGGTAACAGTGTCTGTTCATGTGTTCAATTTTTGGTCTCAAGTACTGAGATACACGAAAACACAAGAGCTAACTAGCTAAAAAAAAAAGTCCATTGATTTAGTAATATTCAATCAGAAAATAAACAAATGGCAGCACTCATAGAATAGATCAATCGTTAAATGTAAAGGTGTAAATTAACATAACTATATCTATTCACAGTCACGTCGGCTAGAGATCCTGGTTCTTTCAATTTGTAGCGCCGCCCTTTGATAAAGGATCGGTCTATTTATTTTTTCACTTTTGTATTTATAAAACAAGGATTTAAAATATTGAACCAAAAAAAAAAGTTGGCAATCCTGTTTTGTTACTAATAACAACAGTAAAGTATATCTGTGAATGATATTGATTTGAGAGAGAGAAAATGTCCAGTGTTTTTTTTTTTTTGGTTTTTTTTTTTAATGTTTAGAAAAACATGAAATACTAATTTTTTTTAAATAAGATTATTTGTCTTCCATAAAGCAGAGAATGATATACCGAAAGGTTTTGTCCGAGTGCGAAAAAATTGTATACATTAATTTTAAAAAATTGAAGTCAGTATAATACTTCTTTACTTTAAATTAATAATTGATAATTCATTTTCAATTTTAAGATAATTCATAAGATTTGATTTCCCATATATTTAACATGCAGCATCCGCGTTCATCGTAAACCAGTCTCGACAAGTTCATTGTAGATACCCGGCCTTGTTTTGCATTACAAAATCGATTTTGGACATGATTTGACCGTAATTTTAAATCAACAAAATGTTTAATGACAAATTAACTCTTTGTTTGTTTTATGACAATCTCCTAAGATTTCCTGTCAGACATTCTAAATCAGCGTCGTCGCATTTATCATGGCCGCTGATCCACCATGTAAAGCCATGATAGAAAGTCAACAAATTGTGCAAAGAAAGCGTGCCTTTCGCGATTGCCCTTTCATACTGTGGTAACAAAATAATATTTGTATCTCAATAATGTTCCGTACAAACAAAATGGGTTTATGTTTTCGATACCGACTATTAAATTACATCAACCGGTATTATATGAAAAGTCTCGAAAGAAACAGCGTTTTACTGCCTTGTTTTGGACATTAGAACCAATCACCCAAACTAAATTATGGAAGGATAAAAATGTTTTAAAAGATTTTTAAATGATTTTAAGTTTTATAAATTATTCTTATAATTTTAAAGAGAAAACTTTGGTTCCACATAATTGAATAACATTGCACACCATCGGTTTTTTCTAAACCATCGAAGGTCATAAAAAAAGTTTATTTGAAATACTTGGAGTAAAACAAGAATGAATTTACACTTCCTTTTGCACATGATTTAACGCTTGATACAAAAACCATAATGTATTAAATTTTAAAAAAGATTCCTTTCTGAAAAATGCTTAATTATTCCAGTGTGAACGTGTTCTCTGTCTTTTGGTCTGTCCGTCCGTTCTCCTCTCCTTCCCTCCTTTAGACTATATATTTATCTTTTATCCCCATTTCTTAATAAATCCGATTGTGTTCATACAATCATTGCTAAAACCGAATGTCCTCGTATGGATACTATAGTAGTTTAGTTCAAATAACTTCACGGACTGCACGGGCTGACGACATATGCACGGATCAAGATTATTTTTTTTATGTGAATTTAATCAGTTTGAATTTTCCCGGGGGGGGGGGGGCGAACCCTCCCGCCCCCCCCCAAACCCCTTATAGATTCGTGCATTCGACATACATGTACTTTCAAATAAGTTGTGTATAGTTATTTTAAAATCTGTTATATCTGAGAAAAAAAAGTTATCTCTTTATTGTTATAAACTAATTGACAAATACGATTATTAAAATACTTTACTTCTACTCCAGCACTTAATTTGGATAGTTGTCTTTAGAGTATATTAAAACAGATTTTTTTTCCTTGGTGGTTCATACACTGTACGGGCTAAGAAAGCATTTTGTTCTGAGCAAATTTCGGTCTCTTTGTTTGATTTTCCAGTTAACACCGTGACAGCTTCTTTGAGAATAAGTGATTCGCTTATCACTCGTAACTAAAACTTTAAAATCAAATTTTTAAATTCCTTACTGGCCATGGACCATTTTCCGCCGTTGCAATGAAACGTACAATTAAAATAAAAGTAAGAAAATATGTAGCTGCAGGTCTGTAGCTCCCGGTCTGAAAAAATTCGGATGGACGACCTGGGAGCTACAGTGCCTCCCATAGTAAAAATCTGCAATTTACGGCGCACAAAAAATTGCGCTAGTTTTTGACTAATTAACCTTATTTTCACAAAAATTTTGTGAAAACAATTAGTACCATTAAATTCTTCAAGCAATTTACTACTGAAATCGGTACTTTACTTGCCTCAAACTTTCTCTTAAACCTTTTTTACATGTAAACAAACTGCACCACTTCACTTTACGGAGCTGGTGATGGTGTTTAAAAGAATATCAGAGGCAAGTAAAGTGATGATATTTGTAGTAAAATGTCCGAGGAATTTTTTTGAATAAAAAATTTGTATACAATATGTTCGGAAAAAAGGTTAATCAGTTCAAAACTAGCGCAATTTTTTGTGCGCCGTAAATTGCTGATTTTTACTATGGGAGGCACTGTAGCTCCCAGGTCGTCCATCCAAATTTGTTCAGACCGGGAGCTACAGACCTGCAGCTAGAAAATATGCGGCGGCGAGAACGTACTTGATGAATGTAAGACCAGTAGGCACCGCGATATCTTTCATTCTTCAGTCTTAGCCCAGCCAATCAGGGGCCTCAGTTTCCATCACAAATCTACCACAAATCTTCCACAAATTGTATCACTTTTTATATAGCTCTTATTATTTACATTGTAACAAAACAACTATGTCTCTTAGGTTTAGGACCTTGTATAGTACAGTTAGCTAAATTAGGCAACACTAAACTATTTTTGTTTGTTACAAATATTTATTTTAAACAAATTACATGCTTAAATATCATATCAACCGTTAAATACTAAATATCACATCAAGTATTCCAATATTTATTCTATTCAGAAGCATTATTTCATTTGTCATTTTAAATATATAGAAAATTTTTGAAACGTTTGTTGGCTACTTACTGGCTTGGCTTAGACTGTATCAAGCCCCGAAAAAACGCTGAGGCAAGAATGGGGGGGGGTCCTATATACAACTTGGCGCTCCTCTTTTTTCTTTGCTGATTTGAGATCATATTTCTTCCCACTAATTAATGAGCCTCTATGTAAACACATTGCTTATCAAAGCTGCAGTATGCACATACCTTTATGAATATTGAATATATATGCACAAAATCGAAATAAAGTGTTTAAAATTTATGTTTTTTCTTGCACTTTATTTTAATTATATTATGATTATGTAGCTTTAGGGGAGGGACTTGTTCTGATTAATAAGACCCCCCCCCCCCCCCCCCCTCCCCCACGGCGGGGGGCCCCACCCCCCCCCCCCCCCCCCCCCCCCCCCAAAAAAAAAATTAATTCTCGATGATTGTCTGGAAATTTTTGTTGAACGTTTGGAGAACACTGAAAAGTTTTCCAATTTAGATTTTCCATAAGAAACTGGAAAAGATATGGAGATACTTGTTGTAACGTGTTTTCGATAAAACATATATTTTCCTCATATGCTCGAATAATGGAATCAATTGTTAATTCTTGTGAAGCAAATTAAAAATTAATTTCAATTGCTGTAAAACGCTACAAATAAATAAAAATACGCATTCAATATTATTATCAGGAAAATTTCTATCGTTAAACATATATACTAAATCAAAAATTTATTATTTCAATCAGGATCTCATCATGTTTCTATCATTTAAATATTAAAATCGACAATGTTGCAGCTCATGCATGCATTACTTTATCACGATAACATAATTCCATAGATCCTATTCCATACTTATTGACTTATTGCATGATTATTATGAATTGGATATGGCGTCTGTATTTTAGCCGGTTGTGCGGTAGTGGAAAATCATTTATTTATAAACTTAGAATCAAGGAAATATTCCTTTTATTCGTAAAACATTCGATATTAATTTTAAGGTGATTTATAACATTGAAATTGGAAAAGAGAAAAACTGTGTGGCTGTCAGCCGCCGGATTGTTCCGTGCCGGAACCCGGGATTGAACCGGGGGCCTTTAGATCTTCAGTCTAACGCTCTCCCAACTGAGCTATTCCGGCTGACAAGTGTGTACAATTTAACTTTTTCCATATCCTTTGCAATACTTCAGTCTTGCCCGGGCTTTGCTTCGTTCTTCAGTCTAAGCACAGCCAATCAGTGGCCTCCGTTCCACTAAAAATATACCACAAATCTCACACAAATTGACCTGTAAGATGATGCATGTAAATACAGGAGTTAAAATCCGCCATATTGGATGTAAAATATATACATGTTTTTATGGTATTTTAGAGTAATTAAAAAAAATCTTTGTAATCCCCAAAAAGCTTTAACTAGTGCTGCCTGGTTTAGCAAATTTCTATACTGGAAGGCCCCAAGCCTTTGTCGACAATGTAAAAAAGAGCTATATAAGAAAATGTATATACAATTTGAAGAAGGTTTGTGACTTTGTATATACTGAGTAGTGAAAATGAGGCCCCTGATTGCTGGAGTATGATATAGATCTACCGAGTCAATCCAGCGGCTGACAGCCATACATTATTGATTTCACGCGTGGATCTAGAAGGGGCCAGGGGACCCCCACCCCCCGTAACAATTAGAATTTATTTAATATAAATTGAAAAGTTACCGAAAATTGACCTCGGACCCTCCTCCACGGCATACAAAATTATCCCGGACAACCCTATGCATATTCTCTCTCTCTCTCTCTCTCTCTCTCTCTCTCAATCTTTCTAAAGATATATGAAAATGATAAAAATATACCGTATATAAAAAAAATTGAAAAAAAAAAATTCTTTTCTGGATAGAATGCTTTTTTTTAATTACGAGCCTGAGGTGGGTGGGTTTTGGTTTACGTGACAGCATCGAGATTTTATTCAATACTGCACAGCACTAAAACCAAACATCCTGCCCGAACTAATGCATGGAATACATATATAAATATGAACATGTCAATAAAAATTGAATAAATTGGCCATTGCGCATTGGGATCTATATAGGGAAGCTGTATAAGTATACTATCGTAGATACTTAAAGTATTTGTATTATGAGCTGCATTATCTTCGGTTGCAGCTTTTCAATGGAAATACAACTGAAGAGACCCTGACAGAAATAGAGTTTGTCATTAAAAATGTATTTCTAAACCATGTTCAGGTCCATTTTTTTCTACTGACTACTTTGAAGTAGAAAAATTCCCGTAATGTGATAATATCGTCATTATAAAAGAACTTCATGTAAGTTATAATAGTATTTTTTATTATTATAACATACGGAAAATTATATTAAAATCTCGTAATAAGAAATGGTTTTAACGTCAAATGTCTTTATTATAATTCTTGATAAAGGTTTACTTACATGCTAAGATATCATATCAATTTACACATTTTACAGCAATTAAAACTAATTGCTAAACATGTTTTTAAAATGTATTCCATTATGCGAGCATGTTAGAAAGATAATGGTTTGCCCAAAACACATTATAACTGCATCAAAAATCACCTTGACACTTTTCTGTTTTCATTTTGAAGGTCCTTATTTATTGGAATTTCTTTATTCTGCAAACGGAAAGATTTACACAGCGGGAATTACATGGGTTTTTTTGCGGGGGGTGGGGTGTGGGGTGTTGCATTGGTCAGTAGATTCGGAGGGATTCTCATTAAGAGGGCTCGATGGTCGTGGCCATTCTTAGACTGTATTGATCTCCTTTAGAAGAAGAGCTCTAGAAAAATATAGGAAATTGCCTAAATTTAAAAGTTAAAATATAGATTTTTTTTCTTTACTAAATAATAGTTTATATCTGAACAAATCATATCTTGAAATTTTATCTAGATCTGATGGTTAAATTGTTGACCATCCAGCCTCCTTAATTAGAACAGGTATCCCCTCCGAAAATTGCATAACATAAAAATACACACTTCATGCAAGAAAATACATGATTTTAAATACCCCCCCCCCCCCCCCTCCCAGCCTCTGGTGCAGAAATGCACTCGTGCAGTGCTAGTATATTGCAGAGATCGCGGATGGGAAAAGACAACATTGAATAAACATCGTGATAGCGTGCAGTTATTTTTTGTTGCTTTTGATCAACTGATTATAATGATGTTTGATTAACAAAATTTTAAGAATTTTCAAACATGATACATATTTGATAATATGATAACCGATCGTTGATAGAGTGGTGTTGTTTTCTATGCTATCGGTGTATGTGTCTGAATCGATCAATAATGCATGTATTGGAACATGTATCATGTCATTTAATCAATAAATAATACGTTCTCTGAACATTCAAGTTTATTCAAACAATAAAAAATAAACATTTGTTTTTATATTTCAAACGATAAAAATTTCAAAATGGCCATGCATGAGAGAGAGAGAGAGAGAGAGAGAGAGAGAGAGAGAGAATGAGAGAGAGAGATGAATCGATAATGGTAAATAATATTCGAATTCCACATATTAATATTTGGCATTCGGTAGTATCTTGGTCGTCATCTATTTCTTTATCTTATATTATTCATTTTAAAAATACTTACAGATATACTTTGAAATCAATATATGCTCGTGAGGAGGCACTTCAGATGTGTCTGATTTTAAGGTAGGGTGTATATATATGTGTTGATCAAAGTTGTTTATGCCTCCTTTTAATTAATTTTTCGTAACTTTCCATGAAATAAATTACATGTGTATATTATTTCAAGAAAATCGATTTTGCAAGAGGAAATGTTATTTGAATACCATGCATTTTGTTGGGGAAAACGCAATGAGAAAACTGTTATTTATTTTTAAACTGAAAATGATATGATCATATTTATACTCTGCTTTCTCCGTATAAAAAGTAACTGAATCTGAATTTTGTAAAGCTGAAGCCTGGAAAAACGAGTTCCCCCTTGATATTTCCCCATATCATACAAATGATAAGACAGAATTTCACGCGCAATGCCAACTTTTTTATCTAAGAAAAGCTCGCAGAATCAATGGTCAGGCACTGTGTTCTGAAAACGTCACACCCTGAGAGATTTTGGCATTTTGGAAACTTCGTGGCTCGTTGATTAGATAACTGTTATATATGAAAGTCTTTCATGTGTATATCGCGGCGTTTTATCTATTGTTTTCTCCCGGCCTCCACGTGGTATAAACGTGTACCCCTTATCTATTTAATCTAATTAGCTCTTAGACAACTATGGCACGCAAATATTTGTTTACTTTATCGTCTCACAAATATTATATTTTTCTTATGCTTAGAGGTCCTATATTTAAAGCATTTTATAAGCGCAATGATTATTCCAATCAATACGTGAAAAAATAATTTTTCATTCATGCATTACGAATGTTGTGGTTTATCTTATGGGGCGTGTTTGTTTTCATTGTTATCGTTTTTACTCAGAAAGGCGGTACCTTCTATTGACAGGTGCTCTCAACGTCAGAAAACTGATTACCGTTGCTATGGCGACAACGTCTTAACCAATCGATCGAAGCAGTTCTATGTCAATCAATGACACTTCGCGCTTTAGCGAGGCGCGGGAATTGCCCACCCACAATGGTTCTAGTAGATCTTTGAGCTATTCCCACGTGCAGGAGTTTCTTTACAGTGTAGTGTTAGTTAGGAGTAGTGTACAGTAGACAACATGAAGATGGACCCTACAAACCCTCAA
>WFKH01010931.1:18006145-18018645 GCA_016163765.1 Magallana hongkongensis | reverse complement strand
AACTTTCTTTTTGGAGATATCTGGGAGGAAACATGTTTGACAAGATGACTAATTTTAGTCTAGTTTTCTGCAGCGTAAGCCCTTCTAAGACAAATCGACTGTAGATGTATAAATACATATATATATAAATTTGACCCTGAACCACTTCTAGAAGTACAAGGTGCAACCCATTTGATTTACAGCATGAGAAAATTGTCACTTGGATGACTTATAGAATAATATACTGTGGGGAGAAGGTGTTCAGGAGGGCCCTAATGTATAGTCACTAGTGCTGCCATGTGACCATTCTGATGTAAGGTTGCCATAGTTAAGCTTAGTGGCTGGCACCAGATTCTGAGAACCCATTGTCAGGTTTAAAGCCTGTCACTAACCATGTTTGATCTTGTAGGAGAGAGCGTCAACATTGGTTATTGGGAAGTTTTCATAAATTTATGTGGCTAGCAAACAAACACTGAGGCATATTTACCCTCTGTCAAAGAGAAATTTTCTGAATCAATATCACCTATAGAACGGACTGGCATTGTAGGTCCTCAGTATTTGCATTTGTACAACCCATAACCTGGACCCCTAGTTTTTATTTGTAGCCCGACCCTTTCATCCTCTGTTTATTAATTCCCCTTGTTAGAAATGTACAAATATCTATTCGCAAACTGTTGTTTAATTAGTAAATACTTTTTTCAGAGGTAAACAAGATGTTTTTATGACTATATTAAAAGCTTAAGCCAGTTTGGGCAGGTCAGATGTTGTTATGTAAAGAAGGGACACAAATGTTCATATGAAGTTTATTCAACCGCTTTGTGTGACCGTATCAAAGGATATAATGTTAGGTTTTGTACAAACTGGTTATTCTGAGCAAGTTGTTTACATATTTACAAAAGTGGTAATTTTTCTAAACTATTGGTGCTTGGTTCTTGGGACTATAGTTGTGTGCATCTAAAGCCAACAGTTTCCTATTAACAGAGCTAGGACATTACCGTTGTGGATCTCGTTATTTGATTTGTTTAACAGGGCCAAAGTTTACTCTCTGACTGTCATTTAACCACAGCCCAAAATCAGTTTAAACATCTCATTACTAATGAAAATAGCGCTTCAACATTTGGAGTTAAAAAGTAAAGAGATGATTTGCATACATGTATTTACTAAGCTTAAACCTACTCGCTAGTTGCATTTAGTAATTTTGCGAGCCATTTCCCAGTGGTAGATTTTCAAGCAATTATTGCATTCTTCTTGAACTGACAAAGCTTAGTGACAATGTTCCCCTCTCTCTTTTGTTCTGTTGTTTGCACAGAATGCTAGAGGTCTCCATTTTGGGAGAATTGTATCAGTTCAAAGGAGTATTTCCATTAGTGCAGTGTGTGACTTGGTGGTTAGTTGTGATTCTGTTCCCCTCAGAATGCAGAGGCTTACCGTTGGTCAGTTAACAGGCACAGGGCAGGTAAGATGTTATCCCCAGGGAATAGCCACAACAAATGACTTCACACTTTACTGGTCCCCAAAGGGCATCAGTTTATGACCAGAAAGAATTAATTGCTGACTATAATGTGTATTCCTGAAAAGGTTTTAGTAGGTATGGCGGCACTGTTATGGACTATAAATGTAGGATTATCTTGTTCCTGCAATGAGCTTTAATCTGTTTTGCATGTTCCACATTTTCCAGACATTTTCCCTGTCTTTCCCTGACATCAAGTGTATTTGCATTAAATTGTAATTAGGGCAATGAAGAACCATAGAAAAGAGTAAATTCAATTAGACTTAAATGCTTCTGTGGGGATGTTGGCAGATGTGTCATGATGAGCTACGGGTTCTTTTAAGAAAAAAAGCAAAAACCTTTGCAAAGTTCAGTATCTTGATGTATATATATATTTTTATGAAGTAAATGATGCTGTTGAGGAGGCAACTTGTAAGTAGGTGTTAGAATTTTACCATTATGCCAGGAAGGGTGGAACTCCTCATTAAATATTACTGGGACTGTGAATGAACAGTTACTGGGTAAATCAGGAGAAGTGAGTCTAAGGTACTACAGGACTATACTGCACTCAAGGGAAACTCCATTGTATTACTGCACAGCATGCAATTCAACAATACCGGAGAAACCAATTTATGATGGCTTTCTTTTTTTTTTTTTTAGAGGGGGGGTTACACTATGAATTATACTCTGAATGGCTCTAGTCCTTCTCCTTCAGGTATGGAACATCTTGGCATCAATTGCTCTCAGAGAGTCTTGGATTGCACGTTTATAAGGTCAAAAGGGTTATTTTAAACATAGAGGAAGTGAGTTGCATCTGTTTACAGGGTAATGCCAAGCTTTTGCTGGGGGTTTATGTTAGGTAGATTACCGAGATTAGGAAAAGGATTGGAGAGACATCATGCAGACAGCTGCTAGGCATCCACTTGTTTGGAGAAATTCATGCAGTTTGAGGAGATAAGTATGGATTTGGGATTTTTTTGGGGGGTAGCAATATACAAGTGACAGGGAGCATGGCGAGTCTGCTCGTGGTTCTGGTAAGGGCTTTAACCAGGTAGATACTGGATTATGACGAATTATAGAAGAGGCTAAAGGGGACTTTCTCTTGCTAGAATGTAACAAAAAATTGATAGAATAGGATTAAGCAGAGACAGGGGAGAAACAAGAGGGTGACCCATGTAAGGGAATTTCTCACAGGTGTCATTCCTGGTCTATTTTACCCAGAGGAGACCCAGGTATTAGGGAGCCCCATTGAGTAATTGTGTGACTGTCAAAGGCTAATTTGGAAAACTCCCCCTCCCTTTCTCCGTTAGCTGTGGGATACCAGTCCAGTTGAAAAAAAAATTCACTATAGCTAGGATAGCAAGGGTACAAGAAAGAGAAGAGAACTATACAATGTGCCTTGTCAATAGGTAATAATGTCCTGCAAGTTATTGCAAGTTGGTCTCTGATGACAGTAATTCGTTGTTCAAGCAAAAAATACCAGTACCAGAAAGAACAGCCCATAATCTATCCAATTGTAAACACAGACACGAAGGCAACAAATGCCGTTTTATACAGATTTGCAGTATGAAGAAAAAGATGTATTTTAAAAAAAGTAATCTATCAACTGAACATTATAGCTGTGTATGGGGCTGAGAAAAGTAAATAGGATTATATTTATGCATCAATATATATTTATCTATAGAATTCATGTGTAAATATAACGGCAAGTCCTTTATACTTCAATGATCATTTTAACTCCAAGGTTTGGTTTGGAAGCTTTTCTATGTACAGCAAATGAAATGTAAGAATAAAATCTCTGACATTTCAATCATTTAGCATTATAAAGAAATTAATTACATCCTATATTAGGAGGTCTTTAAAGGTCTTTAAAATTGTGTATGTCAGATGAAGCAAAAGTGAAGTACAGGATTGATCAAGGTTTCACAAATGTTTGAATCTATAGTAGGAGAGTTTTAGTGCTGCATTTTTGTTGAGATGATGAGATCTCTAAGGCAATAGGTACATATACATCCCTCTCAGAAAAAAAACTAGATTTTATTTCTATGTTTAAGAATTTCTGACAACCTAAAGAAACGGTTGTGCTCATCAAAGCAAGTATATGGAAGAAAAACTTCAGAAGTTATTAGCATTGTCATAAAGAATTTGATTTTTAGCACAGATGATTGGTAACCTTATGATTGAATTGTGTCACTTTAAAAAGTCTACAACTTTTCATGTAGGTGAACAAAGACCCTTTTTCTTTTGAATTCTTTATACATAAGGACTTGCTTCACAAGTTTTTCATGGGAACAGGGTTCTTTCATAGAGTAGAATTCTTTTTTTAATCATAAGGCTTGTTTGTTTCCATGCTACATTGAACAAGAGTTGGATAAGAGTTGAATAAAAATGAATGATTGTATGAAAAAATCTTAATCTAAATTCTTCTTAAAAGATGTCAGCATTAGTTAAGGTTATTGCATGGGGTGATGTAATGCTAGAGAAACTGAAATAAAGAGGATATTGTGATCAATCAAAAGATAAGTGAGGAGTAACAGATTCAAGGTGCACACATTGCCATAAATTTATTCCCCAGACAGAGAGTAGATGAAGAATGTAGAACATGTAATCGATATTACAAAACCTGGCTTATTCAGTGATGTATACATGCATTGTTGTCTAATTTGTATGCCAATATTTGTGTGGAAAATGACAAGCAACTTTGTGAAAATGTGAAACTTCATAAATTATTGATTGAGCACGCTCTCAATTGGAGTATTTAACAATTGCTAATGACAGTTATAGTTTGTGCTCTGAATATGATAAGAAGAGTTAGGTAATCTAACCACTTCAGATAATAGAGAGAGAGAAGAGAGAGAAAGACAATGAGGAGAGAGAGAGACAGAGAGGAGGGAGTGGGGAAGAGAGAGTGAAATAGAGAGAATGGGCAAAAGGAAAAGACCTAGGATAGAAAGGATGGATTTTAAGAGATAGAGAGAGGAGGTTAGGGTCCATTAAGAAAGCATCATTAACCCTTTACAGACCATCCACATTCCATCTTCTGCCAAGTCCTAAGCAGTTAACTCCAGTCTCAAGAGGCTCCTCTGTAGTTGGGGTGTGAAACATCATCTGCTAAAAAAATGTGAACGATGCTAGGCGACATGAAATGGTCATATTTTGTCTATTTCAATTTGCTGTGAGTTCTTTTAAGAAAATAATCTATAGGCTCGGTGATACAGAGAAAAACAAAATTCTATCAGTCCCTCCGGTTTTGGCCGTGATCATTTTTCAGCCCAATGAAACCAATTTAGATGAAGATATGGGTCAGAGAGGTGACTTGACTCATTTTATCCAGCATATTTAAGATATTAGTTTTATCAGGAATTCCTTGCATCTGCAAATTTAGAGTACAGTAGTTAAGCTGTACCACTTTATTGATCAGATTTTTTTGTTGTTGATGCATTTGGTTTGCTAGAGAAATCTCAATAAAAAGAGCATTTCCATGTTAAAATTTCAACTTGCATTGTAGATAAGACCTGATTTTTCATATGGCAAAGTCCCAATGTAGCCCCTTTACACAACACTTGTATGTAATAAAATTCTGTCAGTGAAATTGCACAGAGAAAGTAACTTCCCAATCTATTACATTCTCGGTGTTGATGTGGAAACAAGAAGTACAGGAAAAGATGAATGGAAATTAGATTGTCTGAGCTAATGATCATTCAAATGTCTGAAAAAGTCCTATTGATTTTTCCCCTCTTAATTGATAAACCTAAGAGAAGACGTCTTTTTAGATTTTTTGATCTGAAGGTTTGCCGTTTTTTGTCTTGTAGATGGTCACCAGGACAAAGAAAATATTTGTTGGAGGACTCTCAGCAGCCACAACAGTGGAAGACGTCAAAAACTACTTCTCACAGTATGGAAAGGTAAAAACACACGTTTACACTGTTTATATATATATGCAGAGTCGTCTGGAAGGTGATAGTGCAGTTGTATAAATGGGGAGGGGGGTTCTTATGTCATTTATATCCATAATTCAAGATTTATGTGCACCTTTAAATGCATTGCAAGCAAAAATTATTGGAGAAACACACAGACTGCATAGAAATTTTGTTTGATAAGGTCAGGGTATATTGACCGTAGCATGAGAACGGCACATAAGCATAGGTGTACATCACGTACCTGTTTACTTAAATATCATATTGGGATAGGTAAGAAAGAGATATTTTTGATTGCCAAAAAAAAAAGAGACCTGAACCTGTTTGTCGTGTTTCATTGTGGCAGACCATGTGATTTGTCTCCTTTAGTCTGTCAAAATTTACATGAAAAAAGATTGAAAGTTGGGCCAAAAAATGGAAAAAGCAATAAAGTCCCCCAGCAGGTTATCAACAGGTTCTAGATTTACATGAAAAAGTAAAACGAAAAACCATGTTATTTCTCTCTCAGCTATGCCCCCTGAACATCATCAATAAAGATCGAAATACTAACCACAGGGGTAAAAAGCCATTGCAAATAAGTTATACATGGAGAAAGAGTGATAAAATCAAAATGCTCTAATCAGACTTGACCCTTTGACCTGTTTCCCAGATAAGAATGTACATGTGAAGTCAGGTATAGTAAGAGAAGTAAACTATGAGTCATCCTAATAATAGTTCTTGTCCCAGTGCTAATGACAGGCTCTACATAACAGGTGTACACAGCATTAGACTGTGTGGGAATATTTGTAACGCTCTGTCCATTGGTACTAGATCTCTAACGTTTAGAAAATTTGAGTGGTAAATTTCGTTGGCAATATAGAGTAAATCTGTCCAATGGTACTAGCTCTCTTGCGTTTAGAAGATTCAAGCGGTACATTTCATCGGCAAAATCTAGAATAAATTTCTTTTCTATCTAAGTTATCATTGTGGGGCCCCGTTCTTTATATTTTTTTTTGGGGTGGGAGTCGTAAAGAACCTCTAATCTATACACAAGCTAAATTGGTCTGAAGAAACGTGTAGAGATAAGAGGAAATTTCTAAGGATTATTGTGACATTTGTACTTCATTCATTAGCTTTTTTTGCTCCCGCTTTCAATTGCTCAGTAAGTGTAGGTATAAACTTGTCAGGGCTTGATGTATATAGATCACACACACAGAAAGAAAAACAAAAAATTGTGACTAAAATTATCGAATTGTTGCCAGGCACTCTAAACTTCAGTAACCCGAGTATGAAATTTGGGGAGGGGGGTGTTCTAATAATGTACATGGGTGTAGATAAATGTACGAAGATGGCCTTGGACTCATTGAAGAATGACATCTTCACAGAGATATTTAATATGGCTCATACATGGAGGTCAGTGGATAGATAAAAGGTCGGGATATTCAGGTGTACACTGTCAAGAGATCATTATCACACTTGTCAATAACTGTGCAGACATTCAATTACACTAGGAAATACAATCAAGTACTCGTGTAACATGTAGTAATTAACAAGTTGAAATCTAGGTCCAGCGGTCATCGGTTGTATATTTGATGTATGTATGGTCAGCCTGGTTATTGAAGCGAAACGTGGCATGCGACATTAGGTGCAGTTTTGTAACCAGTGGTCGAATTCAGGGGCCAGGGGTCATTATTTCACGGTGCATATCTTGTATATATATCTCCTCTAACCCTGGACGTAGTGGTGACCAATTGATAACCCTCACCTGGTCTTGTTTTGATGAGAAACATCCCTCGACTTAGTCACATTGTTATGGCTCTATTAGAAAAACAGAGATACATAAACATGGCTCTTTAATTTCTATTATTGATGATTCTTTGATCACCTGTGCCTAATGAATTATGAATTAACAACATTGTTTGTCATGTGTAATACCTTTTTACAAGATTATTTATGATTACTTTAACTCGGAAAGAAATTCAGGCAGATTGTCCTCAGGTTAAAATAAGCTAGAATTAACTTTAGGTTGTTAAAGTGTTGATGTTTTAATTCCTTTTGGCCCTGACTCATATTAAATCATTTTTTTAAAACGAACATCCAACGTGAATGAAAACTATTACATCTACACAGTGTAGGTTTAAAAAAAGGCTGACATTTTAGATGAGTTCCGGTTGTATATTATATGTATACTGAAAAGATCAACTGATTTATGAGAAATAAAAATCAGGAAATTAAATAATCATCTATAGAAAAATCTTCTGATCGAACATTATGTGGGTTCTTTCTAATGCTTTCACCTGTGTTAATTATCAGACAGGCATTCAGTGTTGTTCAAGTGAGGAATTTTAAATGGCAGTGAACAGGATTAGGAAATGTTCAATTTGTGTTATAAACCAATGGAACTGCCCTATATGAAAAGTTTGTAAATCATTGCTGCAAACAGAGAAGGGCTGGGTTGATTTACATATACTGTAACTTTTTGGAATGTGTCTCTGAATCAGCCTTTATTCGGGACAACAAATAAATTGGGGGTGGTTGCGTAATTTAATTTCATGTGATGTGGGGAAAAAAACAGGAAGGGCTATTGACAGTTGGAGAGTTTTAAATGAAAAAAGGACAGACACATGACACCTAGTTAGATCTCGTCATCATGTATTCTTAAGATTGCACTTTAGAATGTTGGCCAGTCTTCATACTTTCTGTTGCTGGTCATTGTCTATCTCTTTTTGCCTGTTATTTTTGTAAGTTTTTTAAGCTAGTATATATTCAGTGGGGTAGTTTAATGGATGACTGTACCAGTTCAGGTTAGGGGTTGTTTAACTCCCTTGGAATAAGGTTACATCAACTGATCTATAAACTTAATTGGTGATCCTTTGCATTTTTCCTCACATCTCAAATCAGATAGCCATTTTCTTGCGAATAAAATAGGGGCTTCCTGTGCCCAGGCACTGTAGCTGATTGAAGTATAGGAATTCACTAAGATAAGGTCTGGTGCAGTGTTATTCGGGCTTTGTGGTTAAAATGCAAAGCAGTGTGTAGCATGAAATCAACAATGTGCTTTTAAAACTGATAATATCTTAATTGTCGTTCAGTTGATAGAATCAGTAATCAGCTCTGAATGAAGCTCCTTATCATCCCTTTGTTTGCAAGGGGGGAGAAAAACACATGCAATATTCATGCAGTTTTCAGACCTGCAATTCCTGGAAGAGTGGATTAAAAGTGAAAAAAAAGAGAGTAAAATTAGAGTTTGAACTTGACACCTATTGATTAGGGAGGTAGAAACCATTGATAAGCCTCCCAGAGAAACTGCCACCAAGGTTGGTAGAATAATCACAGGGCAGAGAGAGAAACCTGGAATGACCTTTTGAACTGAACAGAATATCTACAGCGCAACCTAAAAATACATCATTGAAAGGAAAACTGAAAGAATCTCTCTTTATCTGAAGCTTGGATCAAGGTCATGTTGTGTCTACTGGCATGGAAAATATGATTAAAGATTTCGGTAGGTTTTGTAAAAAAGAAAGTCGAATTACATTTATTGAAGCAGCTCTATTTGAGATGGGTATATGCAGTATTGGTCTTCGGTTGCAACATGCTACTGATAAATTCTCGATCCTGTTGCATCATGTCCTGAGTGATGCGATACTTGGTCTTTGTTCCATTACAATGTTTAAAAAAAGCTTTCGATTTCAGGCATCACTAGCAACCCTGTACCTCTACAGCACAAATTTAACATTCCCTTTGATACTGGCATTAAAACTTAATGTCGCTAATATATTATATTCCTATTACACACCAAAATCAATAGGCAATATTGCATAAAGGATTTGAAAGTTGAGAACAGCAATTGTTATTAATAAACAGTAGACCACTAAACAAAATCACTAACCATGGCCGGTTCTATGCCACTATGTGCAAGGTAAGGAGGGTGGAGCTCGGAATTTATTCATAATCAATTGCCGGTGTATTGAATTTCTGTAAGAGTTAATCGAAAGGTAAATGTTGGAAGTACGTGTACATAAATAATATGGAAAGAAACCAATTAGTGCGAGAATACACGGGAACATTTATTATGTAAACTGCGTGCAGGGACCCCATTTATAACAACCATGACAAAGACTGTAGTAATAACTCCGCAGTTATTAATTGGTCATCAGGCGTGTCATTAAGACAGTAATTTTGTTTGTTTTTTTTTTTTAACAGTAGACCCATTCCTTTTGAAATACCCTTATTGCACCCTTTTTTTCGGGTATAACAGATTTGAACAATGCTGATCTCCTGATACAAGGCTTCGAAAAACCTTCATACATAATTAAATGGCATTCTGTGGCCTTGGACCAGCACACACAACCACCTGATCATTTGACCTGGCTTTTTTTTTCTGCCATGACTTAAGGTTACTCATGTGTGACCATATTTTAACAATTGCGATACTAAAGCGACAGGTTTGATAAACATTTTAACTATTACGTTAGTTGTTTTAGCTGTTTGTAGGAAGGCTAATACCAACCCATTGTTCTGGGGGTTAAATGTGCCGGAGGCATGATTTCATAATATTCTTAAAACGGCCATTTAATTAATTTGAAATGGTGACTCTTTTGAAGTCACTAGATATGTGTTTGAGCATTTGATACATGTAAATTATGCTTTCAGTTATTTTTGACCAAAGCGGATAAAAAAGTTAAGTTCTTGTACAAGAAAGAAGCAACTGATAATGGTTAAGTCCTATCATTAGTGGTATGTGAAGAAGCTAACATCTACATTCGCTGTCACTACAAAGTAAACCGTTCTTGTTATGTCGTAATTTAAGAGACAAGGACCTAAGTAACTTGTCATCTTTATGATAGTTAAATTATTAAAATTTAATGACAGCACCAGAAAATGAGATGGAAATTAAGGCAGCAGTCACCATAGGGCAAAAATGAAGCGCTGTCATGCTAGAAAGTGATGGTATTACTGCAGGAAGACAAGTTGTATGGCCTCTGAGGGGAATTAGATGAGTAGTATCCAAACGATGGATTGCATCTTCTCAGCTTTACAAAGTTATGGAAAACTCCTTGGTGTTAATTTATTGAAATACAAACTTGATGAAAAATTGCCTTCTCAATCCAGAGGAAATTTTCCTGTAATCAAGGGTCTTAAGTATTTGAGTTGCTTTTTCAGATTAAAAATTTTTAGTGCAAAAAAATTTGCCATGTGGATTTAAATAGCGAAACATGATCATTTAATTCAATGCATTAATATATGTCTTAGCAGTTTGGGTTTTGATATCAAATGTGAGGGGTAAACTGAAGATTTTGCTTTGAACACTTTTAGCCTGAGTAATATACAATGAATAGTTGAACTTGATCAATTACAAACTAAGTGCTGCTTTTTGTTAATAGACAAGTTGTCGGTGATTTGAGCCCTGTTGACGTAAAGATCTTACTATTTCTTATTCTATCTGATGCAAGAATGGTAGGTGATGACAAGTTAGGATACTATTTACCCAGAGGGAACAAGTACTTTTGTAATGAGTAGGGCCAGTAGTATGTATGCCACTAATCCGTTTAACTTGATGTGTAGAAACAGGGTGGTGGGGTGCTATAAATGTCACTGTTATCACACACACACAGACAGGGCAATCTTAGTCTATCTTCAGACACACAGAGATTAGTCTGACATTCAATTGTTCTTCCTGTCTGTCAAAAATTGTTACTGTGTGCAGACTTGTAAACATTTTACACTTGGGGAGGCAAATCTATAAAAGATGCACCTGCAGTAATGAGTTCCATGCTTCCATGGAAAAAGAGGAAATTATTGGGGGGTGAGCTGCAGAATTTTTTTTTCCAGTTCTGTAGTCACACGTTTCTCTAGCGGTCAGCAGTTTGTGAAGAAATCTATTGATCGAAGAACCTGTCCAATAAAAATGAACCGAGGTTAGGTTACCGACCAACTGGAATAGATCCTTAATTTGTACCAAGCAACAAACTGCTTCCTTATCGGGGCTGGTCATTCAGTAAAGCATTGCCTCCGTAATGAGAGTTTGTTAGAATTGATTTTACTTATCTCAGCGGTCCTTATAAGAACACTATCTACCAGGTCCAAGATAGGGACTTTCCTGTTTGTCCTGTCTTTGGGGAAATGCGTAATTAATGGCGGTGTAGCCCTGTGAAAGGTTGGGGGAACTCGTGGACAAACACTGCAATTACAAGGAGAAAAGAAATTACCAAAATCTTTATGTCAAATGTCTGTTTATTTGGTCAGTATCAGTGATGTATTATCCAAAAACAAGCCAGTAGACCTATAAAGACACCCTATTTTCTTTATTGCATGGTACTGATAAAGGGAGATGGACAGTTATACATCAAGTACAAATTGTATTGCTGTAAGTGAATACCTCAGTTGTAATGTACACTAATTGTATTGGAGATATTCCTCACGCCCTGTGTTCTATTGCCATCTTCCAGTTCTGTTGTTTGAGCTGTGTAAGGTCATCAATATTTAATAGAAATTAAAGAACTGTTTGCTAATTTCTACATGTTTCTGTTACTTGATGAGCAGTTTCCATACATATTTCAGAAGAAAAATGGGGCTAGGATATGATTTCTTTGGAAACACAATGAATCGAATAAAAGCATCCTTTAATTAATGACAAATTCATTTCTTCAGAACTGACAGGCATAGAAAAGGTGGTTAAGTCTTGGAGCAAGTTATTGGAGATGAAAATATTTGCATCTATCCCCTTGTGTATGGATTGTGTTAACAAACTTCACAAATAAATACTGGCTTTTATGACAATGTTCATGTCCCTGAGTAATTATTAATGATTTTCATAGAAAGTAGTTTGGGGAGAGGATAAACTTGAATAAATAAATGTTTTAGGTTATAATTAGTTATTGACAAGTTTTGTTGCCACCAAGACTGGGAGGTTTCTACTAATGTATAAGCGTTTTTCCTTCCAAGTAATATTAACTCCCCAGATCCCATCCCTCAATTGGAAGACAGGGGTTTACATTTCTCTGTGTAACAGCCTGTAGATCAAGATAGGGTGACATGTAAACATTTCATTTTCTAATTAATATTTGGTGCTGAAAAGATTGTGCCTGACACAAAGCAAAATTGATTGGGATAAATTATATGCATATAAAGTAGGG
>WFKH01010931.1:17966145-18003645 GCA_016163765.1 Magallana hongkongensis | reverse complement strand
TTTAACTACAAGATGTCAACAGTTAATAGGTTTTCTCCCCTTTCCTTCCAAAAGAGGTACAAATAGTTAAAACGAATCGTGTGTTGGGAGAGTCATGTAGGTCTTGGGATTTTAATAATGTGGTGTCTCGGGTGAAACATGATCCGTCTGCTTCTTGTTGTGGGTATGGACTGGGTGAACCTTGAGCGGTGCATGCTACTGTATTGGGGGGGGGGGGGGGGGGGGGGGATCTGCACCTAGTCACAGATGGCTGGTACCTATCAAAGGCAACCATGCTCAAACTGGTTCCCAACACAATCAGATCAGTTTAAGATGAAATGTTAATGTGTTATGTAATGTTCCGAACCAAAGGAATAGATGTTAAGGATAGTTCATAATTTATTAATCAGGCGTTTCAGGTGTTTTAAATTGGTGTCTGAAAGGCGTATTGGTTTTCATGGTCTTATAATCAATTGTAGTCGGTGCATAAATCATTTTTATTTCATAATTTCCAATATATATAAATGATATTCAAAATTATTATGTTTTGGTTTTGTCAAAACACTGACTTATTTCTCCACTGATTGACAAAAACATGGACCTCACTGTCTGTATTTAACATTTTTTTTTTGTCTTTCTGTCAAATCCATTTTATCTGACACGAAAACAAGGACAGCATTAATAGCGGAAGTGCAGATACCATCCAAACAAAATGTTCCTACCAACTGCCATTGTTTCGCGTCTTTCTCTCGTCTGCTGGAAGACTATAGTCACTTGGTGTTTGAACAATCGTTTTATCAGTGTTAGATGGGATTTCAGTTTGGCACCTTTGAATTTTTGAGAAATTTTTCTGGGTGAAAAGTAGATGGTGAAATATCTCAAAAACAACCTTACACCTTTGTCTGTGTGTTTTCTCCCAAGCCTCTTAAATTGCAAGCAAAATTATTTTGTCATTTTATTGCCTTCTCTAGTCCCCATGATTGGTCCATAAAACCCACAACTTGCCTACTATAAATAAAGAGAAATTATGTAACATTACTCTTTTCCTTTGTACTTAATTGCAGGTTAATTGTCTGGGGCTAAATTGTTATGTTTTTGCTTAGGAACACTTTTTTATTATCTTGAATACCAGGGGAGCAAAAAAAGAAGGAATTAAGTTTAGAAACCAAAGGTTCATGGTATAATTTGGATTTTGGTATATGCAAAACAATAAAACTCCGAATCGGCTGTAGGTAAGATTCAGCAAGATGAGTCGGAAAAAAAATTACCCTTGCCCCCACAAATGGAAATGATTTGTTTAGAAGTGTCCTTATTGATTTTTTATAGGCAGCATTGATGCTCAGATATTTTTTGAATTTAGTGTATACCACAATCACAAAGGACACACTTGGTGTGTTAATTTTATTTGGTCGGTGATCGATTCCAATCAAGGCCATCTGCATTTGAATGCTGTGGCGAGCAGAATTTCTCTTGGAGATAGCGTACATCAATGGTTCATTGTTACTGCTTATCCAAACTTTTTTCCGTCTCCTCCTCATTAAATGCAAACAGCCTAAATCCTTAATAGCTGCACCACAAAGCACATGCATCCAGATGAAATTTTCTGTGAGGGTTTTTAATGAGCAGCTGAACTGATTTTGAACTTGAATTTTCTTACAAAGCTTGGCCATTATTTTTTGTCGGCCATCATGTCTTGTTGACTTGCCCCTGGGGGTGAAATAGTTATGTTGTGAAGATCCTATTTAGATTGTCATGTCTGGTTTAAAAACTCGGAAATGATGTTTTAATTACCTTCAATTGATTACTATTTTACATAAAAATAAAATCTTCTAAATCTTAGGTAATGTCAAAAAATGTTCACGGTGGACAGCTTTTTAAAATTCTATTGAATACCTTTAAAGTCTTAATTTCCCATGTATTGCAAGAGCTCCATATATTTTGTGGTTAATTTTTAAAGTTAATGTACTTTTTCCTCAAATATATGGTCAATTTAACATTGTTATAAGAAACTTCCATCAGTCAATTAAATAATCCCAAGTGAATGTGATGTGAAATATTATTACTTAGTGTTGTAGAGGGGATAGCGCTCATTAACCTTCTCTAATGGCTGTTATTTAAATTTGAATTTGCCAAGGTTACTTATGTTTATTATTTATTTCTTTGTAGATTGAAGATGCCATGCTTATGTTTGACAAGACAACAAATCGCCATAGAGGTAATTGAGGATAGATACATCCCAGCTAATTTAACTGGACTGAAGATTTAATTGTTACAAAACATGGTTATACTTATTCTGAAAGAGAGGCAAAACTTGCTGGTTACCATAGCAACACTCCCACACATTATTTACAGCTATTTTGTCAAACCCAAAATAAAATTCTGTTGCAAAAACAGATGAGATATATTCATAAAACATTTCTTCTGTCTTTGCAACAGACAAGCTTTCTGCTAATCAGATTCTGAAACTCCATTCATTTTTACGTCTGATTGATAAGACAAGACAGATGAAAAAGAAACTAAAGCTTATCTCTGTTAGTGCCGGCTGCACAGTTCCTTCTTTTTGGAGGAAAATTTTCTTAAATAACATCCTTAAGAAATCATAAATGTGTTCTTTATCATTCTGCTTTATGCTCTCAAGTTTGCAGAATCGTGCAGTGTTAGGCTACATGTAGACTCATCCAAACTGCAATTACCAGATTTTTAAAGTCAGATAGAGGGCAAGGACAACGTTTATAACATTCTGGAAAATTCTGGCTCATAGTATGTAAAACAGTTAATCACTACACACCAAGAAACTGTGGATCTAGAAAACCTATTACAAGAGGCTACCTCCGTGTTTATTTTCTTTGGCTATGTTACTTGTAGATACTGGCCATACTGACTGCATTTTTTTTGGTACCCCCCATAATTAATGACATTAAAATGACACCATCAATAAACCATTTTGCAAAAGTAGAGAGCATTTGCTGGTGGTGGAAATTAGAATTGCAGTTACTCGCATCTAACATGAATTCATTATTTTTGAATTAAGCTGGCATTCTTGAAGTGTGTGTAATTGCTGTGCTGGAAAAAGTAATTTCACTGGTGCCAAAATGCTTTTCCCAATCAGACTGCAAAGAAAAATTTATATTTCTTTCCTTTTTTTTTTGAAAAACAATTCTCGTTCTCTACACAATGCGCACAGCTTCTGAAGAACTAGTTGGTGTGAAGGAGGAATTTTGTGCTGTAATTCTTAATCGGCTTGTTAGTAAATTGCATGCATGTCTATAGTATAGAGTTGTATATTCTTAGTTGATCATAGTACAAAGTCATTTGTATTATTAGTACAGTCTTGGCTGTGATGATGCAGTAGAGCTTTTAACCAAAGTAGATTTTTTAAAAGTGAAATATGCTTATGTCAAGAGTCCTAAGCTCTTAACTGTAATGTCACTGTTTAGTCACAATACTCTATAGTTCAAATGTAGTCCATTCTTGGTGGTATGGATAGTGTCTAGATAAATGGTTTAGCACATCTTCTGAGGATGTCCAAGGTAGCTTTGGTTGGCTGTTTGTAATTGCCTTTAGAAACAGATATTAGAAATTTTAGTGGTTTCAGGGGACAGAAAAAGAAGAACTGGTGAATAGTTTTCTACAAGAAACTGGATTTATTTCACCCTGATTTCTGTTTGTCATATGATTTTGTGCTATTGGATTATCAGACCTTTTGTGTGTGGAAGTGTCATCAAAGAATTGAATGTAATGGGACAGCTTTTAGTGGACAAGTAAGACTAGAGGAAGAAGGTGGGTCTTAGAAGCTAGAACAGTCTGGTAGAATAGGCATGAACATTAGTAACTAGATAGATTAAGGATAGATTAAGGGAGAAAAAGGAAGTTTAGAAGCCAAGTTCCTATAGGAGTGGTGTAAAAACTCACCAAGATTGTCTTTTGAACTAGAAAAAAAAGTTGATAAAATTTAAGGAATGCCAAAACGTAATTTCTCTCTAATGATGTGCAAAAGGATAAAAGTCATTGGCTGAACGTGCTGAGTTAAGCACTGAAACACCAGATTGTAAACACATCATTACAGTCAAGCAAAAGAAGTTGCTGGGTTCAAACTTTGTAAACAGCTCAAAGAGCACAAAGAACCCTTTTCTCCGACATCATGCAAGTTCAAGAATTGTTAAACCAGGTGCCTGGCATCACAGTTCATTGAAAGCTCTCTGCAGAATCGGAGTTGGCTGTTTATTTTTGCACCACTTGCTGCAGAAGCTGTTGTCATTGTTAAGCAGCTGAAGCCTGTCTGTCGGTGCCATGCAACTTCTGTTTAACAGCTGTCTTCCTCATTGCTTAGAATTCAGAGGGGAACAGAATTAAAGGTTTATTTATTATCGAAATGCATTTCCATTGCTAAAAATTCAAATGAAATCATATGTGTGCATAGCAAGATAAAAGAATTCACAAAGCTAGCCATTTTGGAAAGACATTTTTATTTCATTAGAGGAATGGGTCTTCTTTGCTCTATAATAGATGATGATTGCTAAGGAGGTGTATTTTTCTCCGTCTGTAACTAGGTGAAAAATGACTGGCGCTATGTGAAAATTGTACAATTCTCACCAGACCCTGCAGCTCCAGTAGGCAGTTTTTGACAATCCAGTGATAATGGGGCTAGTTTTCATAGCAGTTTACACCTATAGCACAAAGGAACAATGCATGTGCTTGGGAGATCTGAGAACTACAGTTACACACCACCCCCATTAAACAGCATTAAATAGTAAATACCTTCTATATATACTCTCCATCCCCATGATCTGATTGAAGACTAATGACCTGTGATTGAGCAAACACATTCCAAGATCTAATGACAGACACTTTAGAGGGTAAACTACCTTTTTCTCACTGGTAAAAGGGTTTTCTTCTTTGGAAAAAGTTGAATTAAGCATCAAAGTTAATATGCTTATGCAAACAAGAGATGATTAAAAAACCTTCCATAGACCTTCAGACCTTGGTTCTTACACCAAGTGATTTGATATTTTGAATTAGACTTAAAGGGGGGTCTTAAAGGAAATCCAATACAGAGAAACATTGCCCCCTCATCAAAAAAGGATGGTCTGTGTTGACTTAGATTTTAACAGTGTGTGTAATTATGTTACTTCTCAGACTGAGGAACTGGAAGGCACCAAACCAAGCATGTCTGATTCTTCACAAGATGAAGGGGCACTGTCTGTCAGTGCAGGAGTATTTACTCATGTCTGCTATATCAGAAGAAGGGTTGTTAGCCCTGCATTTGGTAGATTAAAGTTGTCTATTCTATAAACCTCTTGAGGGAGTTAGTGGGTAGATTTTTCATGTCTCTGTCACCAAATCAAATTTTAGAACTTACGCATTCCATATTGCAGACCATTGCTAAGGGTTGGATATCCTGTTTGCGCACTGATGGTTCACGAAATCTCTTCGTTAATTCTGACATTGCGCCCAATCACATGTCAATATCTTTGATTACATTTCATTGTTACCAGTTGGTGGTAAATTTTTCATGTACGTTGGATCTCAGGTGTTTCATAAAGTGAAGGTGTAGTGATCTTTTGTTTTATTAATCAAAAAATGCAACCTAGTGTGTATAATTCAAATTCCACATTGATTGACATCCAATCAAGGCCTTCATTAGTTAGCAATTCTCATCACCAAGGGGAAAAAGTCACTGATATTCATCTGCGTTGGCCTGCAGTCAGTAGCCTGTATGTAAACAATCAAGCCAGGATATGAAAATTCATGACTTTCTCCTCCCTTTGTGATCAATTGAAAGAGTTAGATTGGAAATGGTCAATCTTACATGATAGGAGCTCACCAAGAGGTCATTGCCGCCAGCATCCAGTAATCATTTTTTCAGGTCATTAAGTTTCTTTATTGGATGCCTCCTCAGATGACATGCATCCAGAGCTTTCATCATTAATGCTTACTCCATTTTTAGTTGAAAATCTCATAGTGTCAACATCCACCTTTGATGAGACATTTTAGAGTTCAACTCATTGTCATACTTTAAGCTCTTGAAGGGTTTGCATCTACTAGAGATGCCTGACTTTGCCAGCATCCCTAATTTATGACTTCTCTGCAGAATCGTATTAATTTGCTTGGGAAATGCATATAATCTGAAAGCTAGCACATTAAGCAGAACGCTTCAGCATAAGAAGAAGTTGAGAGGTCTCATTATGAGGACCAGTTTACTCAAATGGCATACAAAACCTGAAGTAGAAGTTAATTTACACCTCATTATTCTCGAAATGTAAGAAATTGGGTGTGATTGCTTTTGGCATTGTACCATGCCTGTACATTTTGTCGACTTAAGCCATATCCTTTCCGATGATAAATTTTCTGAGCCTGGAGTTTAGGTTCATCATGGCTGCTCTCGAGTCTTGGGAATATCCTTCGGTAATTACCATGATAACTAGTCCTGCTGTGAAAGAAAAACAGTTATGCAATGTAATTAAATTACACTGAATTATTGGAGTCTGTGGAGTGCCCATGTAGTTCTGAAAAACAATCACTTGGTTATATGTGCCTTGCCTGGATACAGAAACTGATGAGATTATATGTGCATTCTCATTAAATAACATGAAAGTGTGTCAAGTGCAAGTAATTAAGAGATTCTCTTTATTATGTAAATTTTGACTGTTGTGTTCTCCCACTCTGGGTGATAATTTACAAATTCAGTATCCAATACGAGCTGAACTACATCTATCTGAGGACTGAAAAGTCATTGCTTTAAAAGCATTCTCAGCTTTATGGACGGCTGACAGATAGGGCCAATTAGGAGAATAAAATGACATAAAGGGTTTTATATTTTCATGTAATTAGGGAAACTCTACACCAATATGTTGCTAGACCTGTACATACCACAAAAAATTTTCATAGATCAACGTCAGATCTTGTGTTAGGAAGTTTTGTAGTAGATTAAATTGATGGGGGGGATTTACTCAGAGAAAAACAAAAAGATATTATAATGATTAAATTGTTGGGGATTTACTTCGAAAAGAAAACAAAAAAGGACTGAAATACTCTTCAAGTAAGATTCATAATTAAAAACTAGTTTTCTTGGTATAGCTTGCAGAGAAAACTAACATTTATTTATGTTCAAGATGTATATCAGAAATATTCGTATGTGGATTTTTGATGGCTTTTTGTGGGAGTATGGTTATGAAGTAATTTTTGAGTCTGCTGATTAGAAAGTTACAACATATTTCACTTTTGATGTCTGATATATCCTGCTAGGTCTGTCTTGTTTATAGTGCATGGTGATGAGTAATTCTGACCCAGAGATTTGGCCTTCGTTTAAAAGCATGGGGAAAAACCTATCAGAAATTGATCACAGGAAATAGAAGAATCGAAGTAAATGCTCTCATGTTGGCTTATCAGGGCCTGAGAGAACTTGCTTTCTACTAATAGAAAATCAGCATGAAATCTAATGAAATTAATTATCAGTAGATGTGAAAAATAAAACAAATTCATAATGGATGTGTGTTGCAGAAAATGTAATTTCTACTGGAACATGAAATTGCTTTCAGATTTAGCGATGAAGAAAAGCGATGATGCCGAGGGAAATTGGTTTTAGTCATTTTATGTATATTGTCAAGATCTGACACATTCCTTGAACTTTTGGTGACTCTTTTAACAGGAGGTTTAATTTTGCATTTGAAACAAGTAAATGTGGTGTTAGTGGTTCAATAACATGGATGGCTGGGGTTTATAATGCATACATACAGCGTAGGAGGAAATGAGGAAAAAAGATTGAAGCCAATTACCAGATGCACAGAACCGTGCTGATAAAACCCAGTTATCTGCCCCTCTTCTCAACACTGCACCAAGACTGAAACCATTGGAAGAACCTTGCATAAGGTCATCAGAGCAATAGAAATTTATAGGTCTGATGCCTCCAAGCATAAAAACAATTAAACCTGTTAGAAGCCACACCAGATTATACACAGAGAATGGAGATAAGTTGTGTCAGGCTGAAAAATCATTTCCAAAAGCAGTGCTGTACAGTTGTTGAGGTAAAAGTACCATTAAACTCAATTTCAGGACTTCAACAACACAGATCGATTACATGTAGTTGATAATAGCCGAAATACTGTACTTCAGGATTGCAGACAAGCCTCAACAGTTTGAGGGTGTTTGAATATCAATAAATCACAAACTCTCAAGTATATAATGCGTATGTAAATTTCAGGGATACTATTACCCCCATTTGGCTAGATATATTAAAATATTTTCTGTCGCTTTTACAGCTGAACGTGGATTAAAAATTGAAACTTAAAAGAAATTTTTATTGCAACTTTTGTGTGAGATTGCCTGGCAACCCTGAAAACTGTAGAGGGTTTTTGAAAATTTTAATTCCAATGTGAATCGCTCTTGAGGTAGTTGTGACTTTCATCCCGTTTTTTTACCCCACTACGTTTAGTCTTGAGAGCTGCTATAGTAGATATAGCACACAGGGTCCAAAGCAAACATGCACCAGAATTACAGGAAGTTTTCACTACTGCTCGGAAAGCACAACTTGAGTTGATTAAAATTCTGGCTAAATTTATGGCTAATGCAAGTGGAAGTGCTTTTCTTTGTAGAACTGATAAAAGAGTTTTATTCTTTAAATTTTTATTCTGAATGAAATGAAAATTCTTTATTAGTATAATGATATGATGATTGTTATCGGAATTGTAATCGTCCTAAGGCACACAATCAGTCTTTATTTTTTAGAATTGTGTCAGAGAAGTGGATTAAAAACTCAGTTTACTTTGAAAAGCAAACTGACATCACATTTTGACATTTGGGACCAGTTTAGTCATGTGATATATGGGTCAGTTTAATCTACTGGGGCCTTTTTAATATAGTAACCACTCAGTCTTTGGTAACTGGGACCAGCTCTGTTAGAGAACAAACCACAGTGTTAAGCGTTGTTTGTTCTGTGTTAGATCTTATTAATACCCAGAACCAACATAGTGATCCGTCATGTTTCTGACAATATCTAGTACCTCTTGTCCGGTTCTGTTTGTCCACAGATTAAGGTGAAAGCGAGTCGTGTTCTATCTTTTTTTTTCCACTGAAAAAAGTATTTGGGGTTTTTCTAAACCTAATCCATAATAAGAAAGTAAAGCTCGGATAAAAAAAACCTTCCAGAGCAATTTAAGTTATAAATGTTCCATGTATCCAGGTTTAGTTTTGAATGCTTTTCTGTGATGTTTTGTGATGTATAATAGTTGCCATCAATACACTTAACAATGATGTTGCTTTAATGGGAATCCTCCCACTGCAATTCCCAATGAATTCTCTTTAATGTTGATACATTACAATCAGAATTAGAGAAAGACCCTACTTGGGTCAGGGTTGTTGCTAGGAGGTTTGACAAAATAACCACAGATGAGGAGAACTTTGGAGCAGACATCTTCTGCTAGCCCCCAGGACATTGCTAGGCAACAAGAACATGCGATAATGACATTTCATGATGTGCTACCACAAATCATAGCCACTGTGATTGTCTAGGAGGACTGGGTAATAGCAGAATCACAAATGAATTTGAAAGGAAAATGTCAACTTCAATTATATAATATCAGCTTACGAGACACATTTTATCGCTGTCACACGAGGAGAGTTCTTCTATTTAATGTACAACAAAAACATGGAAATTAGATTTCCACTGGCAGATGAACCAATTTTATCGTAATAGCCTTTCATCTTTTTGCTGTGTATAAATTTCTGGATGTCATCATTTCTGATTGTTTTAAACATCTGTACTCTGATAAATATTCCATAAAGTAATGATCTGTATTTCATGCTTCAAAGAATCTTAAAGATATAAAAAGTGGGGATTCTGATCTTGTTAGAATAGATCGATGGACAAGAAATAAAGATTTTCTGAAATGTTGATCTGATGTTAGGTTAATGTGTAATATGACTTAAGATTCACATTTCCTGTTTAGAAAAAAAGATGCATGCAGTCTGAAGTGTGTTTATATCTTTAAGAATTTATAAAATGGAACCCCCTGAAGGATTGAGTTTGCGCTTGTTAATTAATGGAAGCCTGGCATTCATTTGTGTTTTCCTTCGGAGCCTGCAGCCCTATGTGAAGGATGATGATGGGATTAAGATTTCATTATCAAAACATTAGACTCTGGTGTGATTTTCAGGACCTGTGTAATATTGATTTAATAGCATTGGAATCTCCACATTGCATCAAATAAGAGGCGAGGGAAAACTAGTAATTGTGGAAGCAGCGTCTTCAAGCAATAATAGGAAACTGACAAGGCTTTCATGCAATTAAGCAGAAAATTGATTTTTAAACAAATTGTTAATCAGTTGTTGCTTTTGATTAGTTCGCTGTCTTTTAAAAATTGATTAGGAGGTATTAGTTTTACTGTAAGTCTAGTCTGAAGTTAGCTTCTGACTCCTAATGCCAAGATCTTTACCGCATTGTGGATTTGGTATGGTGATCAACTGTTGAAGGATCCCTGCACAGTTGCCATGCTTTACCCTGCTGGGGTTGATAATTTGGAGATGGGAAGCCATGTTTCAAGGCGCCTAGAACACTGGCCCCTTACTGGGCTCCATTATAGCCCTAGAGTCAAATAGGTAATCTTGGATACAGGAGATGATATACAAGATGAAAAGTAGAGTAATGTGCACTCCTGTTGGCCATTGCCAGAGATATCCAAGGATTAAGTCTCTGATAAGCAGATGATAAGGCACAGAGTTGGATGTGTCAGAATGCTACAAACAGGTGCTTTTTTCGATGATATCACAGTCTGCATGCAAAACTCTCCTCATTGAGGACCGTGATGCCAGTACAACTATAGATTTCCAATTCGGGATAACGATATGACTAGTATTATCACTGCCTTAAGAGTCACTACAAAGATTTTTATTGGGCATTCAAGAGGTGTAGTCCAAGAGAAAAATGAAAATAAAAGTATTTATAGAAGTTAAATTGCCTGTCTTGCAAAGCCAGATAAAGGGAAATGAGTATTTTGTGGCAACTATCAAATTGCTATTGACTTGCTAATCAAATGTAACCTACATGGGGCTACTAACAAAGACATTTCCTATTTGGTCGGAGAGTTGAAATCAATGAAATATTTATTTCACATCTATCTGAGAGAAAATGTGGCCCAACAGGTTTGTGCAGGTCTTAAGTCCACACTCCTTAAACATGATAAATGCTAAAACTAAAACAACATGAACAAGGTGACAAGGTTAAAGAAAAGAGAAAGCTGATCCGCCATCTAAATTCCGGGGTTGTTCAGAGCCATGGTACTTAACTTTCAAAGATTATGCTTTGACGAATGACATGGCTGAAAACAAAGCAATAACTTTGCATTTTCTCACATTTATCTGTGAACATTCTCCAGACTTGGATATTTTACCTAAAGTTTCAAGTATTTTTTAAGTCCAACCTCTTCTTCAGGAATCGAGTTTATTAGTCGTGACGCATCAAGGCTTGTCACACAAGTTGAATTCATGGTACCCCTTATCTTCTTGGAAAAGAAATTAAAATATTAGAAAACATAGGGAGTTTTATTTCTGACAAGTTTACAGTTCATGTGGTAGAAATAGTTCAAGTAATTTTTTTGCACTAAATACATTATACAGTGTGTGTGCCGTGCAAGAGAGGTGTTTACATAAAGTAAATCTCCCATAGTTCGCAAAACCAGATGCTTTTGCCATTTCCTAGCTGTAAAATTAGAGAGATTATGGGAAATCTCAGAGATTTGCCTGGGTAAAGTTTATAATTATAGGAAAATTTGTAGCTCTCTTTCTCATTAGAAGGGCATCTTTGTATATGCTGTGCCGAGTGTGAACAGATACTGTGGGTGATGTTGAAGTGCACAGGCAAAGAAATTGACGTATTTCTTCCTGGACCCATTCCAACCAATCTACTAATATTTATTTATGTAGCAAATAAATATAACTCTCTATGATGCGCTTATATCTTCAAATTTTGTCTTTAATCATGTGGGAAGGCTGAGAGCTTTCATCTACAAAATAGCTGTAAATGATGTTCAATTGGAAATGAAATTCCTGGAATGCATGTCTTATTTTCATTTCAATTTTTTCAGTGCCTCTACCAGCTTTTGCATTTTGGTCTATAAATAATGGTTGTTGAAATTGTATACACATGTGACTTGTACATTTCAGGAATGAACCGTTGCAGGCCACGGAGTCTGGATCTGTTCCCATGATGGTATATAACAAGACTTAGTAGATAGCCAATCAAATTTAGCCTCACAAAACTTAGACCAAAACATCTAGACCAATAAAAAGCCAGCTAGCTTTCAATATTGTAGATTGTACTCAGTGGTAGTGTATCATAATCGAGGAATTTTTTTGTCTGGTAATTTTTTTTCTGGTGGAAGTGTTACACGTACTGCATCCCATTGTGGACAGTTCTCCTTGCCCTTCTTAACACAGCCTTTGTACAATGCGCAAAATTCTTTTCCCCCTTTTTTCACTGAAGCGAAAAATATCTGTTACCAATTAAAGCTTCTTCTTTATTTATTATTTTTTTTTTTTGACTTGGTAGGCTTTTATTGTTGGTAGAGAGATTAGGAATACAACTGAATTTTTCCAGTAGCCATATTTTGCTTTTTCGACTCAGTGTTTCTAGTGCATGACTGTTGATAGTGTTGTACTTTGTTTCTCCATGGAATGTCAGAAAGCACAGGTTATCACTGCTGTAGACTATATTCTTCACATTAACAGAACTATGTAATCCTAATAACAGGAAAGTCTGTAGAAACCAAAAAAGATCTCCTTTTTTTTCATTTCTTTTTAATCATTTTAAATTTTTAGAATCGAAATGTTTTTCTAAGAAAAAAACAAACAAAAACTAAAAATGTGTAACATGTGAACAATGTGTGTTGGTTATGGGATTTTAAAAGAAATAATCCAATAAGTAACAAATATATTTATTATGAACTGTAGCTCTATTAGTGGGAATTAGTTGTGACTTTGTTAAGTCTTTAGACATTTCAAAACTTAGGTGGGTATGCACCAGTTTTTTGAAAGGTCTGCTCTGTCATAGGTTATTTCCAGAAGGATTTGATGGTTAAGTCTGCTATGTCACACCAATGTCATGAGTCCTTTAGTTTCCTGTTGTTTATGTAATATTTTTTGTCAGTTTTGGGGGAACACTTCAATTAGGTGCAATGGGGGACTGCCCTAGAAATGAATCATTGAGGTATAACCCAGGCAAACAGACAAACAGTGCTGTAGAAGACCATGTGTCGCAAAGGTGGAAAAGATGTTTAAATAGCATTGTTGAAGTAAACTAGCCAAATATTTATTTAGTCGATCTGTTAAACATCTTACAAGTTCTCAGCCTGTGTTAATGGCTGTATGTATACACCAAAAGTCCATGTTTTGTTCAAACATGGTAATTTCAATTTTTGGTCCACAAAGATCCGCGTTTGAACTCGGAACAATTGGGAAATGCTCAAATAAAATTTTTTGCAAACTGAAAGCAGCATGATGGGTTTGGAAAACAAAGTCTGTTCCCAGCTTCACCTCAAAGGGTTGGCATTGTTTGAGACATTGTTAGGAAGTCATTGTTTGGGAACTTCTTACAAGAGCATTTGATTGTAGCAAATATTGGGTTGAAAGTTAATTGCAGGAAAGATTCCTAAGGTGTCAGAAAATGGCTTTTAAAGATTTATGCATCTATCAGTACTTGCGTTCCAAAGTGATTGCTTTTGGTCTAAATTTGGCACGAGGTTAAATATTGTAAGGCAATCTTAAGAGTTATTTGGGGATATAAAGATCCAAATAATGAAAGTATACCATCATGGGGCTACAGAAAACCAGTTGAATAGGGCAGTTTAGTTAGAACTAGGAAGTGTGATCATCATATATCTTATGCCAAGATTTGATGTGATTTATTTGGTTCTTGCAGGGTTTGGATTTGTAACCTTTGAGAATGAAGATGTGGTGGACAAAGTGTGTGAAATTCACTTCCACGAGATCAACAAGAAAATGGTAAAATAGCCTACACCCATTACATGCAAAGTTCTTTGTTTAATACAGTCATTGGGAAAAGCCCAACACAAAATAATGAGATCACGAAACAAACAAGTTGAAAGAACATACGTAAGCAACATATTAGCATGACAAGTTGCTATGTAGAACAACGGAAAATACTGTAGCTTTCTGACGAGATGTGTCCGCTGCCTTCAGAAGTACACTGCTTTATACAATGGCCATGGTAGGTCAGTGATCGCCACCTACAAATACCTTACACACACAGCATAAAGTCACAAAACAAGCATATCACACAGCATAGTCACAAAACAAGCAGACCGCATGTCTCATCAAGCAATCAACAACCAAGTGCCATAGTGTCCTTAATAAGGAAAAATGTTGAATTTCCATTCCTACAGTTGCATTATTTTTTCTTCTCAATATTTATTTTTTCTTCTCAATATTTATATTCCTCATTATAGATTTTGATTACAGATCGAATAACAAATATTTTTATTACAGAATGGCAAGAATTCACAAGACTTCATATTAATTATCAAGCCAAACAAGATTGATACCCAATTTTATTTTTGTTTAGGTTGAGTGTAAGAAAGCTCAGCCCAAAGAGGTCATGCTACCCACCACCCTGGCGCGTGGGAGGGGCACCCTGACCAGGGGGGCGTATGGTAAGTACCACTTGTAGATCATCACTTGGATGTAGATTTTTGGGTTGACTGTAGTTATACATATATACATATTATTCCTCTTTACAAAAGAAAAAAAAAACAACTCGTTGCACATGATGACCTTTTGCCAACTTGTTTCCGTGGTCATTTAGTTTTTCTCTGCATGTTGTCCGAGGTAGATATTGAGTGGTAGAATTAAAAAGTGATATAGCTCTTCTCTTGTGAAAACTTAATCCGAACAACTTTTTGGCTTCATTCACTTCTTTTGATAGAAGTGAGTGAAGGACCTGTGCATGTTAATCATTATCTTTAGATGTGGTATTACAATGTAAAATTAGTACTGTGGTAGAGATATGACAAAAGCTTATCACTCATCAGGCAAGAGGTCAAATGTGCAAGGGAAGTAACTGCATCAGAAGGGAGATAACTGGCAGAAGTAGAAACTGCGCTGCCTCACCCCGCTTTGTACGGTGTTATTGCACTTCTGTCTTAATGTATTTTCTAGATCAACAGATTTGTAGGTTTCGCTGTTGAATGTACTAGTCCAATGTTATTTATATATTTTTTTATTAATTAAAACCTTTTAAAAAAAAGAATTTTTACACGGAAGTTGTGGTAGACTTTTTGGTTTATTACTTTTTTTTTTAATATACACCAGTACACAACACCTTTGATTGTGTATTCTCATATGAGTTTTATGTTATAACAGCCCTGTGTGACATAGAATTCCCTGGAGAAAAAGGTTCCTCTCTCGAATGAGCATATATGAATCAAAGGTGTTCATCTAGTGCAATTAAGTTCAGCTTCAGTGTTCAAGTTGGATGAGGAAGTTTCTAAATTGTTCAAGTTACAAAGGAATTTTTACAAGAAAATATTTTTATTTTTTTTTCAAAAACACCACTCATTTAGAAATTGAATTCCCTTAGAACACTGTTTAGAAGTAGTTAATTGATTTGTTTGAAGTAAATCTTCAAATGCATCATTAGAGTGGAATTTGCAATTTCAGGTGAATAACTTCCTCTTCCGTTTAAACTGGTTCTCAGTTGCACTAGTACAAAGTGTGAGCTTCTTGCTACCACTAAAACTTGATTTCCCTTTTTTCTAATCCTTTCTTAGTGACGGAGGATGGCGAAATCGTCTTGGGCGAAATTCCACAAGAATTAATTATGCCGGAACTGTGTAAGTTGTACAGTCTCTGCTATATTTCACTTGTACCAGAACTGCCCCTCTTTTGTACTCTGGTCAGGACAAGATCCGAACTGAAAGAACAGAAATGAACTTCACAAACTAAGAAAGACTACTCTTGCAACTATTTATATATACTAACACGAACAAGTCAGGGCTGCAATGTTGTGTCCAAGCATTTCATGTTAAAGATTTTCTGCTTCATATACACATTGGCAACCCTGACTAATTGTTCAGCTGTGACTATTTGTCATGCATGACATCAGCTAGATTTTGTAGTTTGAAAATTCTGTAGAACTCTTGTGTGTGTATTCCTTGCCCTGTATTGCATGACATAAAGTCGTCCCTGTTTAGTTGTGTGAACTAATAGCTTTTTTCTTACATAAAGATTTCTTTTCTATTAAATTCTTTTTCAGGAGAAAATTTATGTATTATAAATAGCCATGTCTAGTTTCTTTAAATGATCGATAACGTGCTCTTTAAAAAGTATTTCATCGCCAATTTTCTTAGCTCCATTGCTTTCAGTGTAAAAACATAGATAAAAACAAATGATTATGTTCGAAAGCTATACATTTATACAACACTTATGTGTTTGGAGGAGATCCTTTTCACCAATTTGATCAGTGGGAGTAAATTTTAAAGAGGTTTTTTCTAGTTTTGGCAAACCACAAGAAGAAAAGGAAAGGGGGTAGAATAGAATTATTACATATTTCAATTTATAAACAAGATTTAGCATGAAATTTAAGCATGAATCAGGTTTGTCACTTATCTATAAAAAAAAAGATGTTATCTTTATTCTCAGAAAAATTACCTTTCAAAACTTTATAGCTAATACACACAGTAAGAAAGTCAGGAAGAATGCATGTACCTTTTTTACTTCAAAATAAAAAAACGACACTTTACAACTTCTATTTTGCATGCATTTGAAATGTCAAAAAAAGAGAAATGCTTTATAATTTGAAACTCTTTGGGAAAAAAATATGAGAGCAAATGAAAGTTGAATTTTTTAAAGTCATTAAGCTGAAGGAGGGTCTGCTGACCTGTGTATATTGATTCCGTGCTTTGTTTTCCGTTCCAGGCTATCTGCCGACTGGATTGCCTAGCTACCCCTATGGTCGTGGATTTCCTACTCTGGCCCCAGCAGGCTATTATTATCCAGGTATGGAAATTTTAGAACTAGGGCAGTGGTACCCCTTCTAAACTATCCTCTCTGTCAACTTAACGTTTCAGCCCTAGGGGAAATAACTCTGATCACAGAGTTCACATTAATTGGAGAGAAAGACAACAACATATCAGCTGAGACCAGAAAGATTGCCAACACACACACAAAAAATAATAAACTGTTGTGTATTTATTCTGTTATATGTATATTTAAAAATGCTTGTTAATTTATTGTAATATATTTTTTATTGAACCATTTTTTTAAATGGGCTATATTTATTGAGCCAAAATATCTGCACCGCAGGAAGAACGGAGTTTTGTTGTGGAATAATGGAGTGATAGGGCATGTGTGATCTCCAGTGCCAAATCTTATAGTTGAGAGCAGACGTGTAGTAGATTTGTGTTTATCTTTGTCTCTCTGCATGTTGAAAGTCCTATAAGCAGACATAATGTTGTCCAGACGATATTTCTTTTTTAATTAATTTTGTGTCATTTGTCACTTGGACGGTAGGGATCTGTTTTCTCTGTGATTTGATATTTATTTACTTTTTTCTGTTTTTTGATGTAGTAGATACGTGTATATCAATTTTGAAAGCTTTGTTTTCTTAGCGTTGATATGAGGTGGAAACTGTAGAGCTCCGTGGTTTATTACCATGTGTTGTATGAGGAGTAACTCTGACCAATGCCAAACCACCCTTGTACAAGGGAACAGTAGCTATATCATACATTAAGTCTCTTATCTCAGTAACAAACATTTCTAGATGTAAAATTCTTCTGGATTCTTGACTGAAAAGAAGATGGATTAGGCTGTTTTGTCACCATTTTCAAAATATACCATAGCAATAAACTATGCAGCTGGAAAGTTTTCCACTTATCTAATGGTAGATATTGGCATTGATGACATGTTAATTCATTAATGTAAATTTATTTTTTTCTTCATAATCATGCGTTTATATTAGCATGTTGTTGACAACAGTCCATTTAATCCATTAGATTTGACAAATTGTCATCATTTCTGTTCACCCATAGTTTAATTGACAAAGTTTTGAGAAATTCAATGCTGGTACATGTAGTTTTACTGTTTTTATGAGCATTAATGAATACCTGCACAGCCATTAGGCTTTAAATTTAATTCCTCCATTAGGTAAAGCTCGCACAGAGAGTTTCGTGTTTCACATTGTAAACAAGATATTTAGTATTCACTGTAGAATTGGTGTTTACATTTACAAGGTCAAAGTTCACCAAGATTTATTTTTGTTCTTTTGAATGGCTTACCCCTCTAACCAGGCTACCTCAAGTAAAATCACATGCTGCAAAGGCTTGCCGAAAACGAAATGAGATTTTTTTGGTTACAAATTTTAGCATAGACAAAGGGCATATTTAAGATTTTTAGATGTTAGAATAATAGAGAGAAATTTGGTATATTTTTTGCTGTCAAAGTTGTCAAATTAGCATCAAGGACATGTGTCTATGGGTTTTAACACACTCAATTCAAATTATAAGCCCCATTGTCGGAAAGTGTTTATGAAAACAACTATGCATTTGATATATATTATATAACATAGAAATACTTGGGTTCTTTTTTAACCCTGATTTGAATTATCTAAATCACTAGCATTGATGCTATTAACATTATCTTGTGTAAAAGATCAGTCAGCCCCTTTTAGACCATGTAGTCAATTATCTATATCTCCTAATACAGCCTGTTAGACTATAGTATTATCAATATACTATCAGAAAACCAAAATGGCTTACAAATCCTGCCTGGTAGATTTACATGCAGCATTAATTTATGCAGACTATTGGATTATCATTGGTTTTACTAGAGAGTTTACACTGATACTTTTAACAAACTAAAATTGTCCTGTTAAAAAATGTTTTTTGATTTTTTTTTTTTTTGTATAGAGCACCATTTTGATTTTTCATAGATTCTTTCACTGATTTGTTTTTTAACTGACTTAGAGATTTTAAAAACTTTTGAAATGAGAGAAAGAAGAGAAGAAATTTTCATTGAGAATGATATAAGATATTCTTCATGTTGGATACTTTAAAAGTATTTGTAAAGTAAGAAAATCAAGACTATTCAGTGGAACAAATTCATAAAACCATATAATAAGGAATTTCTTCATTTCTTTCTCTCACACAAAAACCTGATTTATGATTCTTAATCTTCATCCATTGTAAGCCTATCAGCCAATCATGGCCTGATATGGCATTTGGTCTTTTTTGGGAATAAAATTTTGTTAACAAATTTTGTTTCCTTTCTGAAAACAAAAAATGAAAACAAGAGAGGTTGATAAATTGTGAGTGGAGTATGGTAGGTTTTGTGTGTATAATGGCAGGGAATTATGGGTAGAAGGCAATGATGTATGTGACCGTTTGTTTTGTGTAATTTGGCAGGCATGAATGGAATCGCCTCCGCCGCTGTAGTTGCACGGTCTGCTTCGGCCGTCGTAGCTCGCAGTGCTAGGGTTGGTGGGGCGACTCGCGGTGTTTTGGGCATGACAGGAAGTCCAAGTAAGCACCACCGTTTCCATAGCAACATCTGGGTATTGCCTTAAAAACGCTATTTTACAGTTCTTCAAATGGCCCATTGATGAAAATGTTAATGCGTTGTGTTGTAATCAGTGCGTAATTCTTGTCAAAAAATGGACACGGTGATTCCAAGCTTAATAGTTCCCAGAATTCCCTGCACTCTGTCTACAAATATGACATCTTGAACTGTCGTGAGCTGGATTTTATTGTAGTCATGTGCATTCGTGTCGTTGACTAACCTTGCTCTTCATTTAGCTAGAGTTTTCATGCAATCATCAATGTGCTAATTAATTAACAAACTGTCATTTTTATTTATCATCATTTTGTCCAATCATTATGCCCTATTAGGATATATTTAAACCATGCATGTATTTTATTTTTTATTTATTTGATAATCTATTGATGTTGTCTGTATTTAACAATACAAGGTCTTTGATTGTTAACTTACCGAATGTTTTTTGGAAAAATTTTAGACAAAAGAAAACTAATTTTTTAGAATTTTGAATTATTATCTTCATATGTATAAATTCATTTACCAGTATATATATTTGATGTGTATCCCGAATACTTCCTTTATGTTTTTTTTTTACCTATATTTTTATGAATATTTATGGTAGATTTTCATTTGAATTTTCACCTTGCCATTGAGAATGACTGTTTTTGCTGATATTGTCAATAATGGCTGCTCCGCTGATTTTGCATGTCTATAAATAGAATCATCGCCACACTATAATTCAAGCTTCCATATTATATAGATACAAGTAGATGTAGTTTGAAACCAATGCTTTTTGTAGTTACTATTTTATTTTTTTTTGCATGCAATATTTCAAATGAAATTTTGGTCTTATTGGGTCTTATTTTCTTGAAAATTTAAATTTTTAAAAGGTCAAAACGCCATTCCTAGTTTACATATAGCTTGTCTTTGATTAACAATAGATATTACATGAAAATTGATTATTCTCTGTTATAGAGTAGCTATAGGTGAACTCATGCCCTAGCTGCTACTTCATGTAGACAATGCATCTTCATAAAGTGTGTGCGCTGTTCTGTATTAGACATTGCAAAACCAGGGAAGCCAGCCTATACAACTGTCATCTACTTATAAAAAATTGAATTTTAATACAAAGGAATTAATTTTTAATTTTATGAGGAGTTACTCGCCTTTTTCAAATTTGAAATTTGATATGTGAGGTGTTGTAGTTTTTATAAAGAGTGCCGTCTCTCATGGTGTATGTCGTCTTTTGTATAGGCTTCCCTGGTTATCCCACTGGTTTAATACAAACCCCCACTGCTACCCCCGGTGAGCGACAGGTCTCCCCTGCCATATATGCAGATATTGGTGCTACCACTAGCCCCCTGGCCACCAACGCCCTACAAATACAACGCAGTGAGCCCTCCCCACTGCCAGTCAGTAACTCCCCCCTGGCTAGGGTGGGAGAACAGCTGCTAACAGCACAGAGAACAGGTACTAATCCTTATTAAGTCAAGAAGATAAACAGTCGAATGGCGGATCCGATAAATTAGCAGAAATATTAAAACATTTACAAAAATGTGTCACAAATTCGTACATAAACTTGCACATGGTGATTTTATGATTGCGAGGGAAAGGGTAAAAAAACCTTGTGAGGAATATTTAAGTTTGCATGAAAATTACAACCTTAGCAATATTTTTTATTTGGTGCATTTCATTGTATTCCTTGCAAGCTTTTTTTTTTACTTGGATAAATTCATTTTTTTTTATCATAAATCAATACAGTACTCATAAAATAAAAAAAGAAAAAAAATCATGAATTAAATAACATGAATCATCATTTATAATACATGCTTACCGAAAAGTGGATTAGATATAGATTAAGAGCACTGTATTGGTATATGCCATATATATACATGCATTTGTTCCTATTTATTCCTATTTATACTAATATTTCAAAGATTTTTTCTTCACTGCTATATTATATTTATAAAAATACATGAGATATATTACTAATTTTTAGTCAATTTCCATTTATCAATGAGCAGTAACAAACTTTGTAGTAATTAGTGAATTATTGCATGCACAATGCATTGGTAGTGTAAATTGTGTTAGATTTGGTTTCAAAAGCTAGAAGACACTTTTGATGGAAGATGGAATCTTTTTTTGTTTGTTTTTGCTTGATTCTACACTTTATATACATGTACTAGGCAATTGTAACATTAGTTGAACCTACCATTTTAGATTTCATTTGAAGTAGAAAACTTTGATAAATTTAAAAACTCTTGGCATCTATAAATCAAATCACATAGTCCTATAGATGTATGTTTGCATGGCTTCGAGTTTAAATGACTCTGCTTTGAAATGAAGAAAAGTTAAGTTCTTATTAACACGACTACTCTGCTGGTGTTAAGTGTGTGCTCTTAGGACCGTACCCCAATGCTTCTATGTTGGAGTTAACAGATGATAGATTGAAGATGGTTTTTGGTGTTGGGTTACCTATTGTACATTGCCCTGCTGTGTATGCTAGCATGGTTCTGTCCAGTGAGAGCATGTTGTTTTGACATTTCAGCCATGATCAACAGCCTTGGACACCAGGGTTTCCCCACCGCTACCTCTCCCAGCACCCGCTCTGTGCCCCTCACCACCAGCCCGGGCCCAGTGGACACCTTCATTGCCCAGGACGGGCTGGGCTACATCCAGGCCACCAGCCCACAACCCACGGGCTTTGCTCTCAACACTGCAGTAAGTTTGTTATCTGTTCTGCTTGGAGTTGTTGCAATGTTTTAGATGGTAGTTTTAGAGATCCAGTGGAAAGGTTGATGAATTCCAAGTTCACAAACAATTTTATTTGTAATCTGTTGAAAATTTTATAATTAAAAAAAAAAAACAGTGAAAAAAAAAATCAAATTTGAAAATATGAGGCTTTTTCGAGAAACAACAAGGGCTAAGAGAAAAACGAGTATTGATTTCAGAGATTTTACCACTGGGAGTAGAAGGTTGTAGATTTTTATTTAATTTGGTGTGCACTCCTTTGTAAGAAACAACCAGATTATAAGCATGATGAAGTGTCTCTTAAGAAAAACTATTCCAAAATACATAAACTTTTTATATGTACCCCCATGACCAGTGGCTGTACAAGTAGATGCTAGTTTGTGCTGTCAGTAGTGGTAGATAAAACGTGATGGAATAAAATGCATGCGCGGATCCAGAAAAAAAACAAATTTCCTGGGGGGATCTGAGGGATAATTTGATTGCCAAGGTGGTCCAAGGCCTATTTTCAGTAATTTTACCATGTGAATTTATGAAGTTTGAATTTTGAAGTTTGACATCCTGAACCCCCCTCTGGATCTGTGCATAAAATGCTTTGCAAAAATCTCTGGGAAAACGGCAAGATTCCTTCTGGTGATGGAGAGTCTGTGGGTTTTTAGGGCAATGTGATATAAACCACTGACTGGGCACTCCTCTTTTATTTAGTATGGTATACACGACGGACTAGGATACGTTGATGCCACTAGTTCAAATAGATACATTCACGATGTGTTAAGTAAGGTACGTCTGTAGTCTAGCAGCCTCTGTTTCAGCTTACGTCGTTTTTGATCATCACTTCATCCTCACGCATTTCATAACTTTTCTTCTTCCACTATAGTTATTTTTTTTCAGTTGCATAGAAATCGTACTCAATTCATTAGTATCTGCTCTTGAAAATTAAATCGAATGCAATTAACAATAGGAAAAGATAAATGCTTTGTTATTGAATGATGGTAAATAAAAATTGCCTTTTATCATTACTTGCATGTGAGATGAGCTTCATTATAGAAATTTATTTGTTTCAAGAAGTCCATTTTAAAAAAAAATAAACAAGCAAAAAAAAAGATGAAGAATGGCATGTTGCTCTTTAGGTACACAATGATCAGTTTCATTGCATGCTGAATGTTTCTGTAGATGATGGAAATAGTTGTTCCATTCTGTATTCTCTAACATTAGATTTTCAGGACTTTGTAGCACCAATCTTCAACTGAATTTTTTATCTATTATCTTTTTAATTTGAATTATAGAGAAATACATCAAAAAACTATAAAACACTATCAATCTTGAGAAGTTCTTGTACTAATGTATGATTGTTTGCTGTATTAAATAGTAATTAATTTGATAAATTTTACAATGATAAAGTTAACGTGTACTTTTATTTGTTTTTTGCAGAAATAGTAATAAAAATGTATCATTTTAAACTAATTCTGTTTTCTTTATAAAACAGGCACAACTGATTCCGCAGGGATTTCAGAATGGCTATCACTAAATACCAGATAGACCCAATATATGCAACGCCATCGGCACACTACGGACGCATACAGTACGCAGCAAATGTAATCTCATTGCTGATTGGTTGATAAATGTTAAATTTGGTGGGAATGGTGAAAGGATTTCTGAACCCTAATGTTTAAACAACTTGGAGAAATGGCACATATATATGTGATCAATCTTCTTATCTTTTTTTTTAATCAATTTTACTGGCTTTTATGAATTTTATGATATGATGTATATATGATGTAAAAATGTTTTAACTTTTTTTGTTTTATTTTGAACCCTCATTTTGATTTGTTCATTTATCTCATGTGCGATTCATATGAAGATCAGGCGAAATTCGTGAAATATTTGAAGCATTTATTCAATGGTAGTATTTATTGCTAGAATTAAATGTTTTTCGTATGAACTGTTTCATCTCATTAAGGTCACAAATTATCGAAGGAAGTACCAAACATTTTCAGTTATGTCATCTTCATTGAATATACTTACAAGTTGTTTACAGTTTTTATAAACAAAAATTTTACACTTAATTTCACAAATTTTGCAAAATAGCCCTGACGTTTGAATTTGGAAAATTCATAGCAATAACGATTGAAAATGTTAAGCCTTTTTTAGATTCTAACTTTTATGTGGAGTGTTTTTTTTTTTCATTCACATATATTTTTTCCTTAATTTTTGACTGCGAATGCTGGCCAAAGACTGGACTACATGTTATGTTGGTGAAGATCGTTCACTTCAATTGTGTGATATTAGTGTTAATTATCCAAAGCATATAACTCTCTCAGCAATAAAGACTAAGTGAATTTTTTTGGTAATCATTACATTGTTATGTATTACATTATGTGATATTGCAGCAGATCTGATCGTAGTTAGACACACCGTATGTAGAGTGGATATCCTTTATTTATTTGCTCTTTTATTTTTGCCCCGTTTTTTTCTTTTTTTACACACAAAAAAAACTGTCCCTCTTTGTTCTTGTGAAAATTCAAGGGTTGTGTTCAGTTTTTTTTTTTATTATACATGCACAGGTATCTATTTTTTTTTTTTATTGCAACAAAATGTGTTTCGTTTGACTTTTGTTTCCTTGGAGACTTCTCTAGTCAGCCTGTTCAGACTAGACTATATTCAGTGTTTATACAATTTGTCAAAAGAATTTAACCTTCGTGTGGAAAAACCTGTTTTTGGAAACTTGTAAATTTTTTTAAAAATATATAAAACAAACTTGTTGCTGTGGGTGTTTTCGTCTCGGTCCATGTTTTATTCTCTCTGGTTGTCATGGTCACTGAATATTTCTCTGCGTTTCTCAAGAACAATGGGGAAAAGGTGACATAGCCCCTGGGTGTGTTTATAGTAGCGTAGATTGCTTCCTTTTTTTTTTTTAAATCTATGATAGTCGGGTGTTCACTAGCAGTATGAATGTGTGATCATTCTGATTTATATACTGTAGAAATGTAGTAACGTTATATGAAAGAGCAAATGTGCTAAGATTTTACGCAAGTTTTTATTATTATATTAAATGATTGTTGGATTTTTTTTTATTTCAATACTAAAGGTTGTTATGCAGGGGGACTAAAAACATTTTTATCCTTTATTGTTGTATGACCAGGGGAAAGGGGGAATCAAAGAGTAGAATTGTCACTGGTTCCAAAGGTCAACTGTGAAAAACTTGATATCTGAAGCATTTAGTTGTCTTGTAATTTTACAAATAAACTGAAAAGGAACAACAAAGCCCAAGCTATCTGAAAAAAAAAAATAGAAAAAAAAATAACGACATTGGAGGTTGGTGACAATTCTACTTTTAAGTTACTTGTTTGTACAGATGATGTCACATATACATTGTATTGTTGATCAACTTAATTTTACCAAAAAAAACCTCATTCTAAACTTTTATCATTTTATATACATACTTATGTATTCAGCCTACTTTCTTTACCCACTCGCTTTCAATGTATTATTGGTTGTGTTTTACTGGGGCATTTTAAAAAGGATCTTGTGAGAAAAAATCGCAAAGTTTACATTTTATCTGATTGTTATTTTTACGAAACATTTTTTCTATATGTCAATTAAGATTTTGATATTTTATTTTGACTTTTGGTGGGTAGAGAAGGTACGGTTTTGGATTTTACATTTAATGATTCACACATATATGTGGTAGAGTAGTGGTTTGTATAATAGACTAGTTTTCATCACCATTGCTTTTGGGCAGGGTATCATCTGTGTATATATACTATGTACGTTATGACATGTAACATTTATCTTTCTATATATATATTATATATCTATATTCACTATATTGACTCCTTACAATGGACTACGATACTTCTCTCAATTTTGAGAGATTTATCCTAACTTTTTTTTTATTATTAAGAAAGAAACAACCAACAACACAGTTGTGTGAAAAGATTGAAAATGAGGTTGGCAAATCTGAATGATTGGTCTGGGTTTTTACATGTGTAATGATCAGTGAAAAAGAAGTGGGTGAAATCTAGCCTCATTTTCAAACTTCCCTCTGTGATAATGATTTTGTGTATATATATACACTTCATTTTTGTCTGACTTTTTGTTGCCATGAGGAGGGTGATCCAGATTTGTAATCCTTTTTGCATCCAAAAAAAAAAAATTATTACGATAAAATAGGATTTGTCATGGTAACAGGACAGACATTTATGATTAAAAATAATTCATTTATATTAACCAAGAAAAATTATGCCTTAGTGCTAATTGTAAGAAAAAAATATGTATACCAACTATATCAGGGTCCAAAAATGTCTCAAAGTCACAAATTATGATTTGTGAGTATTCAATGTAGAAAGTCAAACAAAGTTTATGTGTAAATGCTGTTCATGTTTTTTTTTTTATTTCTATCAACTGAATATACTATTGAAGATTTATCTTAAATGACAAAAAAAGTGTACATATGGTCATATTTAATTTTCATTATCTGTAGTTTGAGAACATAGAGGACTCGTTGCTAAGGAACACAACTAGGTGACCTTCAAAATGCTTTCACTTTAGCTTCAATCTGAATAGGAAAAACAAAATGTTTCACAAAGGAATTGACAAAGATTGAGAAAAGTGACTCAGTGTAAACTGTGAAGAGACTCTGTTATTGTTCCTTGGCAAGGGGTGTTAGAAAGACTGAAATCATTCGTCGGCAGGTTCAATCAACGTGGAGTTTTAACAAAAACATTATAAAAAACTGTCAAAAAGTTTACAACAGCGTGGATGAATGGTTTAGACAAAACATTCCCTAATATGAGATGCAGGTCACTTAACAACTGTCTACGTCACCTCTGCTCTTGAAAGTGTTCGGTACCAGAAAGTCGGTGATGATAGTGGCCCTTTTTTCCAAATCAACTATTTTTTTCATGTCTTGGTCCATCTGCCCAGTTTTTAGTAGTCACAAAATGTGTTTTTTCTTACTTAGAAATCTATACTTAATTTTGACCAGGACGAAAGTGACGGTTGTTTTGGAAAAATGGGAGTTATCAAAACGGGACTTTCGAGCCTAAAATCTCAGGGACTCTATCTGCTAAATCTGTAACAAGCATAGGTACATGTGTAAAGACTATATAATTGTAGAATTAGTAGCCTAGGATCACAAGTTTCCAAGTTGCAGCTACTTCTGTGCCATGGAATCGCCTCATTAAGCACTGTCTCAATGCACACAAGGCATACATATGTATAAGGCCCTTTTAACTTGTGGTTCGTGTCTGTGTTGTTGTCTTGGGGGGAAACATATCTCAAAAATTAGATAAAAGAGAATTCCCGCCATAGATCTGCCTTGAGGTGCTAAGTTATAGTGCAATAGTTGGTGTTTAAAAGTAAATATTGGCATTCATTCTCACCAAGTCTGGGAGTGCGTGTCGATGCTTTTTGTAAGAGTTCTTATTTGTGGGGAATATATATGTGTGGCCTATATGGGTACTTAGCGTAGAACAAATAATATAGAATAGGACCAAAAAAACCCTGTAATACGTATATTTATGGTGTGTTTTAATATATTTTATGAAATCTTAAAAACCACACATTAAGGGCAGAGATGACAGAAGAATACCAAACCCTAGTCCCTTCAATGTACAGTTATGTCAGAGTATTCGTCTGCTTCATAGTTCTCGTACTGAATTCTGAATTTGTTTTAGAGCCTTTGTTATGTGACCTGTATTTCTATTTTGAGTAGAGTAGACTAACTTAGATTAGTTTATTTATTTGACTGAAGTGGCGACTTTACAAAGGGTATATTCAAACCATTATGGCAAAGTAATGAAAAGCAAATATGTGCCAAAGAATAGTTTCTATGTGGCCAAGTCCGCACTTTTCTTGAAGTAGGTGAAATATGTGATGTCGGGGTTTTGTTTGAAGTCATTCAAGTCGATTTTTTTGACCTGTTAAGAACTTTTCTGACTTGAAGTATGATGTCATTAAGGGACCACGTTTTCTGTGGGCTTTGTAAAAAAAAAAAAACCTTGGGAAAAATCTTCATTGTTTTCTTTCTCAGCACACATAACCTTCACCGACCAATAACCTGATTATCTCTGATTCACCCAAGGTATTATGTCTTGACCTTTGTATAGTGTATTTGTGAAAAAGAGTCAACTGAAATAAAAACGGTATATTCAGAATGTCTGTGTTTTTTATTGATGGTTTTATACCATTTATACAAAGGTTTATGAACATTGTACTTGGTACCAAACACATATAGTACCAAACACATGTATCTATGTCGGTCCTAGCATTTTCCCTTTGAAATAGTGAATAATAACAACGTATACCGAATTTTGCGCAGAGCAAGCAACTTGTGTATTTGAAAGTAACAAAAAGGGTATACTTGTACTAAAAAGCCATGGAAGCTTAGTAATCTATTCAATTATGAATTTAATGGTTAAATTTAACGCTGAACAAGGTTAAATTTAGTATACTAAAAAGAGAAACAGGCAGGAGTATACTAAGTCGACCAATTGCCCTTTATTGATTTTACTTCGGAAGGAGTCGCATTTATGAGAGGAAAGTCTATATACTTCTGTTTACATAAAATGCCCCCATCACACCACCATAGTGGCCCATATGACCCAGGTGTTCATGGTATTTATATACTTAAAAGTCCTTCATATTAGCAGGTTTCTTAATGTTTCTCTTTATGAAGATGGACATTAAATGATTTCATAGGGCCGACAAGGAAATGAAACAAAACAAACTTTAAAAACCAACATGGTTTCCGTCGTGGTGCGACGTGCGTCGTGCGTTAATAATAGAATAGATTTAACTTCTTGAAAACTACTTGGCCAATTTCTTTTTCAAATGTTGTATTATGCATCTTAGGGGTAAGAGTAATTCATGAGTCTTGCCACACAGGGGCGCTAGGGGCAGGAAACAAATTGACAAAATTTGATCATTTTTTGAAATATCTTCTTCTCTACTTCTGCACTTCTGAAAGAAAGAATTAATAGTTATGTAGACCAGGAAGCCGTCTACCAAAATTGTAAATATCATGCCCCCTAAGTAAGAGTTTTGACTCTAGGTCGGGGTCAAAATGGCACTACATAGAAACTGACTGCATATACCTCATGATTATTCTATATAACGCGTCATCTGATTAGTCTAGAGAGTCACGTGACAGGGCGAACAAAACGTCGTGTCTTTCGGGGAATAAATATCATGTCTCATCTCTTCGGAAATCTCGGGATTTTTCATTCCAAAAATATTTTTAAAAACCCCAATATGAGCAAACGATGTTGACAAATATGATTAAATCAAAAATAATTAATCATTTAAATTCTCTTTATATCACAAAAACCAATTTAGCTATATTTGATTCGAATTTATGAAAGAAACGAGAGACAATAAAAAAAACCCCCAAACAATCACGACGTTATTGCTTTCGACAAGTCGAAAAATTATTAGAAATCGGCGTATTTTGTATAATCATATGTTGTTCGGTATAATAAAACTTTTATTGATGGTGAGGGAAATATGAAGATTTATTCCCCCAAGAAAAATCATATTTCCCGAGGGCTTCGAAGATTTATTCCCCCAAGAAAAATCATATTTCCCGAGGGCGAAGCCCTCGGGAAATATGATTTTTCTTGGGGGAATAAATCTTCATATTTCCCTCACCATCATGCAATAAATGTATAATACCAAAATTGTAAATTTCAATTCCCCAGGTTTTAACTAATTGGTCATATACTGTTAATTTATATATTGTTTAAAGACCTTCTTCTCCACTTCTGCTGGCACTGAATAGAATCTGACTGCATGTTTAGAACCCCTGCTAAAATTGTAAATATCATGTCTCCCGGGGTAGGGGTTTTGACTCTTTCTTTAGTTCTTTAGTTCGACTTTAGATGGAAAGTTTGCTCATACGAATAATTCCATAATGTTATAAAGCAGTAAATAAAATACAATTATTTTTGAAATAGAATTTTAACCGAAAGACATTTGCGCCATTTTATTCGTCCATCTTTTGACCTTCATTTTCTTTAGAAAACCTTTGCTGGTTTAGTATTGATTCAGTTTGCTGTGACCGATATGGTCTTCAGAAAATAGTCATGTATATAAATATTAATATGTATAAATATATGATACATACATGATATATACATGTCGACATAAATATATTGCATGTTAACATAAATAACTCGCATGTTCACATAAATAAGTCGCATGTCAACATAAATAAGTCGCATGTTGTCATAATTATGTTGCATCTTGCATCTATATGTCAGAGTACGGCATTAGTAAGTCATTTTACCCATATAAAAATCAAATTCTCTAAAAGGATTTGTAACTTGCATGTCAACATAATTATCTTGCATGTCGACATAATTATCTTGCATGTTGACATAATTTATCTTGCATGTAGGGGGCAGAAATATGCCACCATAAAGTTCTGTTTTACAGTAATTTTATTAAGAAACTCCCATTTCGCCTTACTTCTTTTCACCCATTTTTACCTGTATTTCACAGTTAAGTGAAATGGGAACACACCCCGCTTTACGCACTGAAGTGTGAAGCAGATCCGTCTTTTTTCTTACTGCATGTAAGCTCGCCCCTTGTATGTAGAGACATTTGGTTATTTTTAGTAGCGATTTAAGGATCTGCTTCTGAAATCGGGGTCTGCTTTCTATGTCCGCTCTGGGTCAGCCTGGGGGTCTGCTTGTGGTCAGCTCTCGGTTCGATATAGCAGACCCGAAGCAGACCCTGAGCAGAGACACAGAAAGCAGACCCGGGGTTTGGTTGGGATCTGTTTTCTGTTACTAGGTTGGGTCTGGTCGGTATTGTACTTTGCTTTTGGATCATCATATGCACACCCCTTTTCTAAATGTGATCCTATATTGGCCCACAAGAGATGTGATATGGATAGACTTCAAAAATGTTCATACCACATGTAGCTTGCCTTCATTTTAGATTTACAAACAATAGCATTTTCTTTACAAAAACTTTTCCTACACATTTCCATGTTAAATTTGACCCTACCCCTGTTATGCCCACTTTCTAGCGCCCATGAGTTGATATATTAATAAACTTGAAACTCTTTATCCAGCTTGCAAAGCCTTCATTTTCTTTAAAAGAAAACTGGAACCACATCCTCGAACTGTGGCTCTCGATGACGCCCCCCCCCCCCCCCCCCCCCCCATGCAGTACTTGTACATCGCTTTCATAAACATGCAGTCCCATTTTCTTTCGCGTTTTTTTTGCACAGGCACCTGACGTTATATATTTTTCTCATAATAATAAATATATACCCCCTACCTAATAACACATATACTTTTTTATTATGAGAAAAAAAAATATAACGTCAGGTGCCTGTGCTTTTTTGTCAAGATTAGTTGAAATTTGCCAAGTGCTTTCAGGGAAAAAGAGAAAATTTTCATAAAAGATATCAATGTCTCTAATACCAAAAATCTAATTTGTTAAGAAATTTTGGTAATAAATAATGATTATATGATACAATATTTTGATTGTTTACGACGAACCGGTCACAGCCTATTTTGCAACCTGTTACCATTGTAACGACCGAGTAAACCTGTATTCCAAAAGTACAGTGTATACACAATGGCGTTTTTATGAGACAAATCGATGGATAAAATTTATTATCACTGGACCAGGTGTTTTAAACATAAAAAAACTATGTAAATAAACAAAATTTCAAACATTATTAAGTATATTTTAAGGTACCTCAAGTGCTACACCTAGACTTATACTTAAAAGACATTACGTCACAAGATGGCGATTTAAATGTTTTGTTAAACTGTTTCTATCAACCGATTTGCTTGTATATCTTCATAGCTCATTGGTTAAAGTATCGGGCTTGTGAACCGCAGATCATGAGTTCGAATCCGCATGGGACTTTTGTTCATATTTACTGAATTAAATTTTTGAAAATATAACACAGTTCATTTTTATCCAAAATTGTACATTTTTTCGCCTTTTTGACTTGTATATTTCCTATCCATCATGCTATCTATCATAATCAAGTAATTTTCTGCCGATCTGAGGAACTATTTCTAGGTGTAGTGAGCCACCTTAACTATATAACGACGTTTTAGTGAGCAATGGTGATCACTGACACTGTTAGAATAATGGTAATGGTGTCATGACTAGGCTACCGTACAAGAGAAGAACAGCCCCAGTAACGCCAGCAATGGAGACTTTTACTTGATTTCATACCGGTCATCGAGTTTGATGCAAGTGATCTGTCCGTATAGAATAAATGAACCTTCGCTCATTTGAGGATAAGGAGGTTGATATAGCGACGCTGTCAAGCGAGCTATACCTGTAACAACTTAAAAGGTAAACTAACAGTGTCGGCTAGCAACCGCGACTGTACTCGTCAATGCTGGTACATTGTACCGAACACACGACTGCACCAGCACACTGCGGTTATAGTCGGAATATCAGGGCAAGTTTTTTATGTCCATTCTATATGAAAAATGTATAGAAATTTATCGAGTAAAACGTTCTGTGTATGAGAGCACAATTGGGTCGTTAAGATTTAAATGATTTGGTATACGTTTGAATTTAAGGAAGGAGTCTTCTCGTTATCGGACATCCTTCTTATATTAACAAATTCATAAAATTTTGACACAGTCAAGCAGATCATATAATTAAATGATTATATCAGTTTAATCAAATTTGACCTTTTTGTTTTCGCATCAAGGTCAGGTCAAGGTCACTACCTTTTTCTTCAACTTAAAAATGATAGCGAGCGGCGCGAAGCGCCGCTCGCGTAGCGAGCTCTAAGAACCAGTGTGCGCGGGAAAAAGAACGAGCTAAACCTACAGATTCATCAAACAAAATTTTTTGTCTCGGTCCCATAATGCTTTCTAATATTTTCACCCGTGGTGCTATGCCAAACATGGCTGACATTTAACTCGTAATTTACGGTGCCTTGAGGTTTGAAGACACGTTTTGAGTACCACACAAGCTTTGGTGAGACCCAAGAGATTTTTTACATGCTTCCATTCCATCGTATTGAGTTGAGATACGTAAACAAATGATTATAGAATTTAACGTATGACGTCACAGTGATCTCGCGCTATATTTCCCGCGATAAATTTAGAGGTGGATCAAACATATGTAACGCTTGCACTAGCTATTTCAGACTGCGATACCTGCCTCATTGACATATGATTTGTTTTTAATTTTTTTTTTGATAGAGAGATTATATATATACTAGCAAGAGCCACACTTTACTGTCATATCGATCCAATTTTAAGCTAATTTTGCATGCATGTACAGTAAGTATGAGTAGGGAGGAAATAAAAAAATAGGACATTTTGAACTAAAAAAAAAAATAAAGAGAAAAAATAAACAGTTAAAAAAATTATGCAGATATTGCATATAGTCAAACCATTAAATTAGAAAATGGGAAATTACACACCTACAAACAGGGACAGGGGGCACGGATAACGTATGTAATTAGAATGCAAAAATAAACGAATTTTTAAAAAAAAAATATAAACAGGGAAAAAAAAGGAACAAAAAAAATACTGTATTTATCGTTAACACTTTTGACCAAATTAAACAAAAATTATATTTTACAGACGGATCAATTCTCTCCAAAAGTAAAGAACGGTTTTAGGGAAGCAAGTCTATGTATTTTGTAAGAATTTATTTAAAATTAGAAATATTATATAATAATCTCTCTCTCTTTTTTCTCTCTCTCTCAAAAAATTATTTAACGCTTGTTGATAACTAAATAACACTAAGACGACAATGATGCAAGGTATGTGTGATTCTTGCTGCGCTCGCCACAACGGTAGCACCGTAAAACATATTTAAAAAAAATGTAATTATCTGCAGTTATGTAGACATCTGTTTAAGATATGAAGTTTGTATTCTTCAATGAAATGATAGAATATCAGATTGTCTATCAGCTAATACTACTTAATTGGAATTAATATTTAAACTTAAATTGATATTGCTTAGCCCGCATTTCCTCTAATTTTCTTTAATTTTGAAGATATTTTGATTATTTTTTTATGCTTCCAATATTAAAATATTTCTTATAATTACATATTATGAAGACCTTACATAAAGATATAAATTGACAGAAAAGCTTATATATTGACCATTTAATAAGAGAGAAAATCCGACTTTAGTGATTTATACACACAAATCTAATTTTAGATCGAGCGCTTAAAAAAGCTAATAAAAATGTAAATTGATAGGCAAATCATATTTTAAAAACATATTCTGAAATCCAAGTTCCTTATTATCAGTCAACATTAGTTGAAAAAATCCGACATTAATGTTATGTTTTAAAAATGCTAAATAGACTCGTGAAACTACAGCAATTCTGGATTGCAAAAACATGTGATATTTTTCTACGCCAATGTTCCCCCCAAAAATATAGTCCCTGTTAGATTCTAAACTTTGATTACTATTTCTATGCCAAGTTGTATGATTGTAAAAAAGAAAGAAAAATAGGATATTTTAATTTTCTTTCATCTTGATTTAGTGACCATTTAATCAAATTTAGTTTTGACAAATCGAAAACCAGAAAAGACTCCTTCCTTAATAAAGTTATAAATTTTCCTATTCTGAGACTTATTCTGAGAGTGAATGATGTCAGTCTGATTAAAACCACCCCCTTCTCCTTACACTCGTCAGGGTCTGACAGGAGGTCATCTTCACGCGACCTTTACCTTTGACAAATCAGGGAAGGGCTTTCCCTGCTTTAGAAAATCTATTGGAATTCTTCAAAAGGAGATAGAAAAATTAATGTTACAGTATGCTTGTTTTCTATGTAACCTCCAGTATTGAAGAGTTACACCTCTCATAAAACAGATAAAAGCAAGTCTGTGATTGGTTTGGGTATATTTAGATTGTATGCAAATGTAGAGGTGGTGTGAAGATGACATCTTATCAATACCTGTCAGACCCTGACGAGTGTAAGGAGAAGGGGGATGGAATGATGTGAAACATATCTGTGTCATATGAAATCAAAACTGGGAGTTTTTCAAGGTTTTAGCTTGCTCTAGTCTTTATAGCAGAATTGATGATGCCTTGCAAGGTACTCGTGACGGGCGCCAGTGGGTTTCTGGGTCAGCATGTGGTCAAGACTCTACAAGAAAAAGCGGCCGACTTTGTGACTTATTTAGTCCTGTTTGACAAAGATACATTCGTGCAGAAACTTGGTACGTAATATTTCTACTATATAAACACTGGAAAAATTGCTTAACTATTTTTTTTTTACAGAAAAAGACGTCTTGCTGAATACATACCAATCCGTTCGTCTACCAAGTTAGGGTATATTTTTTTCTTGATGTTTAGATTACAAGTCGAAGATTCCAACAGAATGTATCACTGGTTCAATAACCGACCCCGAGGTGGTCAGAAAAGCTGTCCAGAAGGTAGACTGTGTAATCCATTCCATCTAGCGGCAGTCATCAGTGTCTCGACCTTCCCCAATGTCAAGGCCATGCAAGACGTCAATGTCAGAGGTGGTCATACAATATTTTTTTTAAACCCTAGAGAGTTTTAAGAATATCTGTTACCAAAGTTACTACAGATGAAGTGTTTTAGATAATGGACAATGATGGCAATCCATGCATCAGATGTTTGCTAATTCATGAAAATGTTTAACTTCAAGATAACGTGGCTAAGATAAAATTCTCAACATGCAAATGCAGCAAAGTGGCCATGCAGTAGGAAAACCAGATAAACTTATCCACTGATCTGTCCGTTGTATCTTATAGTGTCCTTAGTCCTCACAAGTGAGATCAGCTCGTAGAGAAATGTATTTGATATTTCTGCTTTTAGGCACGGCTTTATTGCTAGACGCCTGCATAGATGCTAACGTTGGATTAGTTATAACGTGTTCTACACAGGACACTGCTTTAGACTTGACGGACCAGACGATGATTGACGAGACTTACAAAGTGGAACCACGCAATCTGGCCTTTGGAGATTATGCCAGGACAAAGCTAGAGGCAGAACAAATCGTGCTGGCAAATCACGGATCACGATTGAAAAACGGTATTTTCAATTATATGGTAGCTCCTTCTAAAAAAAATCATCTATTTTAACGTACATGTATTAATACCCTTACATATCAAGGTTAAATGACTATTTGTAATAATTCTGGGGGTTTTTTTGGTAATAAGTGTATTGTCAAAGAATTATCATAATTTCAGGTGATCGTATGCGAACTGTTGTTCTTCGACCAGGAGTATTGTATGGAGAACTTGACGCCATTTTTGTGTCAGAAGTCATACGCAATGCGCAAAAACAAGGCGGCATTTTGTATCACTTCGGAAGTCCTCAGGCGGTTAGCCAGTATGCTTATGTAGGTAATGTGGCTTGGGGCTTTGTATGCGCTTTAAGGAAACTTCGTCAGGATACTTCTCTTGGAGGAGAAGCTTACTTTATAGGAGATGAGACGCCGCTTATGCAATTGTTTAAATTTAGTGAACTCTTTATCAAACTCCATGGAGGCAGGCTATCTTCGAGACCGATTCCTTATACGTTGATTCTGGCGATCGTTTTATTGTTAGAGTGGATTGTTTGGTTGATTTCTCCTCTTAAACAAATAAATCTTCCCGTGTCGTCATCAACTGTACGATACGCAAACAAAAAATGGAGCTTTTCTTACAACAAAGCTAAAACGGAGCTGAATTATTCCCCTTTGTTCAATTGGGAGGACAGCTATAGCCGTTCGTGTGAGTTCTATAAAACGGTCACACTGGAAGCGGTCACGTGACAAATGACTGAATGATGTCAGACAGACAGTCACAGAATATGTGGTAGTGTGAAGTCTTCTATCTATACACTGCAAATTTGATTATACTTTGAAGTTAAATTATTCCTTTCATGTTTTAGTCAAAACACTAAAGAAACTATAGGAATAGAAAGAGTGAATAAGGAACAATGGCTTAGTTATGAATGATTGAAAGAAATTTGAAAAATAAAGAGAATAGATCCAATAATGTTGCATAAAAATTCAAAAAGTATTGATGCAAGAATAAATTACGTAAGTGAGGTGAAGATTGGTGTAATTGGAATTGATTTTGAGTCCTTCGTACTAGTATGTTAGGTTTACAAGAGTAAACAGTAAGATTCATTTGTCGCTAAAAATCTATTTTTAAAACTGTGATTTTCAAAATTATGCAATATTTTTGAATCTGAAAACGTAAAGAAGTTGACTATCTACGATGGTGTGTGTGTGTGTGTGTGTGTGTGTGTGTGTGTGTGTGT
>WFKH01010931.1:17951643-17966045 GCA_016163765.1 Magallana hongkongensis | reverse complement strand
CTACAGTTATTTCCGAGATGAAAGAGATGCCGCGGACATTATTCTCCATTCTTTTGTATCCTAGTTGCTTTTATGTTTGAAATTTGTTTTAAATGTTCACTGATTGATGTTTAAGCCAATATAGAATGATTAAACGGAAAAGTGTCACGGATTAGGTCACGCCCTGCCAATGGAGTTGTAACCACATTTTTAACTTAATTTACTCGTATGGTTTTTTTTCCTTCAAAATGTTCCTTCACCTGTAAGGTAAGATTAAAAAACCCCACAAAACCGTTCACACATCTGTCAGTAACTGTTTTATACCACAATATATATTGATCAAAGGTTCAGCCGTAGTACCTACATGTATGTACTAACGTAGTTCACCAATCAAACATCATACGCAGTGTTGCACTAGGAGCAGCTTTTTTTCATAAGGTAGCTTCCCACGTATCTAGCTCGGTATACTGTAAATTTCACAGCAGAAGAAACAGAGAAACGTGTAATTTAGACTGTTTCGTGATTTATTTTAGAGAATAATTCAATTGCAATTGTCTTTTCAAATTAATTTGATAGGTTTTATTATTTATGATAATATTTGGTTTTAGTTTAAGTAGGGAATATGAATGCAGAAAAATTCTGTTTGAAATGTACGATATATATCATTTTTAATCGGATGAAACAAACTGAGAGAATGCCGTTGGTGAGGTTGGGAAACCATTCCTCTTCAAGTATCAATAATCATGCCTCGGGTGTATTTTTCACTAAACAGCAGTTTAAAACACATAAAGTACTGCGGTTTAACCAATATTCGTTGAATACAAATTTTCGTGGATTTCGTTGTTAAGTTAATCAACGAAATTAAATGTTCAATGAATTGCAGTATTTTATAATATATTGTATTGATAGAATCATTGTCCAGGAATTTTATGAATCCTTAAAACTGTCATTTCTTCTAGATCAACGAAAATTGATGCCCGCGAATATTATAAAAACCATAGTATCTAAGATAATCTTTTCTGTAACAAGAAATTTCATTTGCAACACTTGACCGGTTTGCTTTTTGTGGAACCATGAACATATATCTTTATCTTAACATTACAAACACATGTACATGAGGTTTAACGTGGTTCATTAATTTTAACAAGTAAAGGGACGAAAGAGGCTACGACCTTGCATGTAAGAACAGAAGTAATAATCCCCAAATGTAGTATTTTGGAATAAAAATCTTCAGTTAGTCGTTTGCGTGGGGCCAAGTGCTTCACTCTGCTCTGAGTCTCCAAGGTTTCCGGACTTCATTATACAGCAGGGGTGATGATGGGGAGATGCTTAGCTATTCCTTTGGTTTTTGGTACGTTGGTGGCGCTGACCACAGCTAGTTATTGGCCCTACGGCAGCCACGAAGAGAGATGTGAGGAGGAGTTGAAAGTCATCCGTAAAAATATTATCCTACTAAAATCGACGATAATTCATCTGAAAGCAAATATGGCCAAACTTCCATACGGGCCCATACCAGGTGAGGAAACATGCTCGCAACTAACTATGATATATCTAGATATCCTTTTCAGATGTTTTTTTATGATTGTATATATGCTTGCATATAAATTGCGTTATTTGCTGATTATATTGTTTTTTGCGTTTATCAAAGATAAAAGTATAGTTAATTTTGCGATTTTAATTTATTGTTTCCATTACCTTCTACTAGCCTGAACATTGTACTTACAACACGTCTTCAAATTGCAATAGGTAAGCCAGGGAAGCCCGGACCCCCGGGTCCCAAAGGATTACTTGGTAGCTCCGGAGCGAAAGGAGAAGATGGTGACCCAGGCCAAAGAGGAGATAAAGGTCCCCAAGGTGACCGCGGGATCCGAGGCGAGAAAGGCGACAGAGGAGACCGAGGGCCGAGGGGTAAAACAGGACAGAAAGGTCAAACAGGCGAGACGGGAAATAAAGGACCTACTGGAAACCAAGGTCCCAAGGGTCCTGATGGTATGAAAGGAGACCCTGGCGAAAAAGGAGAGAGGGGGCACAGGGGACCTCGGGGATTTAAAGGTGCCAAGGGACAGAAAGGGGACCAGGGAATGAAAGGAGTCGTCGGAGATGTTGGACCGAGAGGAGAAAAAGGAATAAAAGGAATTCAAGGCAGGCCTGGTGAAGTAGGAGAAAAGGGAGAGACGGGTCTTAAAGGTGTTATGGGCGACAAAGGGGACCCCGGAATGAAAGGGGAGAAGGGCGATAAAGGAATGATTGGTGACACTGGCATCACTGGAAGAACAGGAAAGATGGGTCCTAAGGGTTTCAAGGGGTTGCGTGGAATTAGGGGTCCAAAGGGTTTTAAGGGAGATAAAGGGGAGAGAGGAATGAAAGGAGACACCGGTGACGTTGGACCGCGAGGAAAAGTTGGAAGAAAAGGTGACATAGGTGACAAAGGACTCAGGGGACCTAAAGGATTGAAAGGAGCACGCGGTGAGACAGGAGATCCAGGAGAGAAGGGTGATAAAGGCGAAACCGGGGATGCAGGTAGCCAGGGACCACAAGGAGATAAGGGTCCAACAGGGGATCCCGGAGCCCAAGGCTCTAAAGGACCCACTGGAGATCGAGGTCCGAGGGGACCTAAAGGACCCCAAGGACCTAAAGGGGATAAGGGCAAACCAGGTTATAAACGCTCATTCTTTGAGGATTACATCTAATCACTACATGTCTCTACTATTGTATTTATCTAATGACTGATGATTTTGTTAAGTTGGTTGTATAGAAAATATTTAAAAAAAGTTTATTTCAAAATAATCTAAGTTGACTGTTTTATTATTTTTTTATTAGAATAATATCAAACTATTTATCTATATAATTTTTTCCGATATCTACATGCTTAATCTTTGAGATATGCAATCAATGGTGTGTAATATATGGCGCAGAAGCAAACCTTTACGCTAGTTTGAGTGCAGATGTTTGGAAAATATATGACGGCGAGCGTTGTTTCACACATTCCCCCGTCGTTTCAAGTTTAAAAAATACTATCACGTGACCTATTCCAGGGTTTTTTTTTGCCCGTAAAGTCGGATATAAAACTGGTCTTTTGATGCTAGAAGATTTTGTGAACATCTTTGCAACGGATGGACTGTAATATTGTAGCTTGAAGGAAATTAATATTCATGTATCTATTTAAGCTAAATAAGAAAAAAATGTCTTTAAAATCTTACTGATAAAGATGATGCCATGTATTTCTTTTTGCCTTTATATTGATTTAACGTCAGACAATGTGCTGAACTGTACGTCCTCAATTCACCAGTGTCCATGTATAAAACTGAAACCTTGCAACTTTCAAAGTCATTTGATTTTATTTTTTTGTTCAATTCAATTCAATTCAATGGCAACATTACCGATATTGATTATGAGTGGTTTACAGTAGAATATAGTATACGCTTAAAACACTGAAATCAGAAAAGCTTTAAGAGGGAACTGTTTAATTGTAGTTCATGCTAAAGATATTTTAAGCTTAATATTGTTTCGACATATTTAAAAAGTCCGAGGCTTGAGAACAATGTACGTTAATCTATCGTCATTTGCAAAACCCGCTTACACACGATTATGTGCCTCATAGAGCGGAAGTTTGTATGGATATATAGAGGCATAGCTGAGTATAGGGTGACACAGATCCGTTAATATATTTTTACGATAAACAAACACGTTTTTTCCCCTCATAATCCACATAATTCTGACACATTACACAGTAGTTTTTCAAAAGAGTATGGGTGAATTTGACGGTGAAAATACCTATAAATTCAACTGTAATATAGATTTTCAATTTTTCTTATTTATTATATAGATTAACTAACATCCTGGTAATGAAATCACACAAAAGCAAAATTTTCAACTTTAGTGTACTAGTATTTGATTACTTTAACGAACACTAAGAAATATAACTGTCAAAAGTTTTGATTCTATGAAGGTAGCGACATTGCAGAGAAAATACATAACCCGCGTTAGCTAAAAGCTATGACTGTATTACCCCTAGGGTCTAGACATCTCTGTGGGAAATTTCAAAATGAAAATGAAAATTGTTTTATAAAAATCAGAAATAACTCCAAAAAGTAAAACGTTTCTACGCAACGGAAGGTATTTAACGCAACAGCTGTGTATTTATAACAAGGCCCACTATATAAGTACTGAAGTTTTTAAAACAAATGATTTAAGTACGATTACTCCACTTCGTATCAATGACTATTCAATGCAACACCTCTGTAATTAGAGCAATACCCACTCTATATGCAATAAAGTTCTAAAAAAAATGAAACTATTTGAAGATTTTTACCGTGTGGCAGTAAATACAAAATTTACAACATGACAACTGTTGTCATGTTGTAAATTTTGTATTTACTGCCACTCGGTAAATTCAAAATTTACAATATCATGTTGTAAATTTTGTATTTACTGCCACACGGTAAATTCAAAATTTACAACATGATATTTTTTAAACGCTAAAATCAATATTATGGTAAATATACGTACCCCACATTGATCAGGTTGTTAAAGAAATATTAGATATTCATGTATGTTGGTATTTTTATTTCAAATTTCAGTTTATCATCCGTTGTATTATAGGCATTCTACAGTTCTACCCACCCAACTGGTCAATTTTCTTTATATTGTTTGATTCTTTCACACTAAATTTGTGTAAACCATTACGTGAAAATTCGATAAACTATATAAGCGCTTTTGTATTAAATGAAAAATAACAAATAATTTATAAGTAAGTGTCAAATGTTAACACTAATGCATCAATACAATCTAAACAAAACCAAAAACTTTATTGAAAAGTGTAAAAAAAGAAGATATACATGTAATTGTTTCAGACTGGCTAAGATTATTAAAACAGGTCGGAAGGAAGGTTTTTTCCTTTTCGTTCTCCCTTTTCTGGTTCATATTATAACAACTTTTAAAGCAAATGAATAAAATGTATGTAACAAAGCTAATTAAAAGTGTCGTTTGCCCAACATCACATGTGCAATGTATAAATTCAAAATGCGTAACATAAGAAGAAATCGGGGGGAAAATCCCAAGACGTGAACTTGTATATGCAAAGAAAAAAGTCGTCTGCATGGCATCAATATCATTATGATAGATACATATCAACTCATCAAATCATAGAGTTTATAATACTATAAACGCACATTACTGTTTGTAAACTCCCTCCACGCTTGTAGTGCGTCATCAACAGTTAAGAACATGTTGCAGGCTAATTTCTCTTTGAAACTGCCACAATTTTCTAACGTCACTAAATCTGAATGCATTAAGATGACGTCACTAAACATGGCAACAAGGCCCAGGAATACTTCATCTAGATGAACCATTTTCACGGAATCAAAATGATATTTCAGCGTTTTAGCTACGTCCATACTGACTATAAAGGCATTACCGGACACAAAAGGAGGTAAGTAACTAAGAGGGTATTCTTCCTTCGGAATGTATCGGATGTTTTCTTTAACAAGATTTGTCTTTTCCCTTTTTACTAAATGTCCCATATAGAGAGATTTTGGCGTGCTTTCATTTCTCAAAAACGTTAAAGTACTTGTTAAGTTGATTTTGAATAGTTCATCTAGGAAGATAATGTACTGAGCTTGGTGACAATTCTTGATTGCCCATTGAAAACCCATGATAGTCTTGTATGTAGTGTTATATCCCGTGTCTGCGAAGTTTCCCTGAACGATATCACCGTAGAAGTTGCTCTCTTCTCTAATTAGCTCATTTGTAGAAGAGTTTAAAGGCTGACCAATGAGAAAAACAAGTGTGGAATTTCCGCTAAAATCCCTATTTGACTTGATGGTCCACCTTAGCCACTCCCGCAAGTGGAAATTCCATGGCAACGATTTAACACAGATCAACAAACGACTAGGAGTGACATCTAGGTCAAAGTGTTCACAAAGAGGCTTTGGATGGAGGTTGTACTGTATAACGGGGTGGGAGGTGTGGGCTTGAGTGAAATCATACTGTTTGAGGAGTTCATCCTTCGTTAAAGGAGTCTTGTCCAACTGGTAGTAACGCATTTTCGATTTTAGGATTGAAACGGTCTTAAAGTAACACACAACACTGAAGAAAGCCATACAGAGAAGGAAAACAAACACACCGAAAAAATCATTACAGCAAGCTTTCTTCTTGCGAGTTTTCCTGTGGGAAGAAAACATAAACAATAGATAAATTACATGAATCTTTCCAACGAATAAAAGTGAAAAGAAATATGTATATTATATAAATATTTATGAAGATTTTATAAGCCTTGCGGTTAAAAGGCGCATACTGCCCCTGTCAACCTAGCTTATATATTCGTTAACTCGATGGATTCGGAATTCATTCCTAAAACGTTTACATGTATTTGAGGCGTATTCAGCAAAGTGGGTGCTCGCAAGCGCTAGCCAAAATTTCTTATACCTGTAACACAAATTGTGATGGACGCTCGCGAGCATCCCCTCTACTCAACACGCCTCTGGTACATTCAGTTTGAACCGAACTTTACTGAACTTAATTTATTTTACAACGATTGATAAACAAGTTCTACAACTTATATTAATATACATGTATATGCCTACATTTAGTTTACATATATTAATATATATATGCCTACATTTAGTCTGAGGATATCTTTATATTCTGTAAGTAAAACAAAGTAACCAAAAAAAAAGAAACCCCCAAACCCAACAACAAATTGTACTCTTGTATCTTAAATGCAACGAATACGCAGATATCCATGTAGGTGAACCCCCCCCCCCCCCCCCCCCCTCAAATTTCGTAATACAACCCGCGTTTTTGACTAACTCTTCCAGGGAGAAAACTGAGTAAAGATCACGTGTCATATGTGCACATTAAGATCGCCTGGAATAAACGTTGTTTTCGAGATTTCTTAATTTCTTGTCACGATATCTACTGTGGTTTCATCAATATTCGTTGAATACCAATTTTCGTGGATTTCGTTGTTATGTTTATCCATGAAATTAAATGTTCATTGAAGTGCAATTTCTATTAACATTTTGTATTGATAGGATCATTGGCCACGAATTTACGTATCCTTGAAACTGTGATTTTCACTTTATCCACGAAAATTGATGTCCACGAATATTAATGAAACCACAGTATGTTACACTCTTTTCTTTTGTATTTGCCTCTCCTTTTGTTGGTTTGCGTGCATTTTGTGTTTGTTTGCAGTGACCCGTGTAATTAGTGCATTGTCTATCCCTGTTGGTACTCTGTTGATCCTAAAACATGGTCAAAAAGTTTTTATGCACTTGAAGAACAGCTGAAAAACCCCCAACATTTTAATGATCCTGTTTTTGCAGAAACGAGCGATTTATCCATCTCTAATAATCCATTGTAAAAATTGTTTTCTAAAAAAGGAATTTTAAATAGTATGTTTCCCGGGCGACAATATTTCATAAGATATTTCCATACAAGTCGCTTATTTCCGGCATACAAAATTTCTTACAAAACATGCCAAACGATTTTTTTATCATGGGTATTTAAGAAAAAAAAACCTTCTTTAAGCCCTTGCTGGCTTTGTTAAAAAAACTGGATGTGTTTTTTTCTCTGTGGTATTTGTCTGATATTATCGAAATATGTATATGGAATTAAAATAAAACCAGGTATATTTCATTAATGACGACGTTCCTTGCAGTATAAAACAATTTTAAGAATCTTATTATGCTGTGAAATTTTGCATATGACTGACCTTATGACAGATAAGATCCAAAGCTAGTACATCCATTGTGTACTATGGATTTTTAGATAAAAATTTTACAGGAATACCAAAATGTCATTTTGCCCCAATCAGAGCATTGAATTTTTTTTTCAATCCAAAACTAAAAATAGACGCCAATGGGCCACATCGCTCAACTGAGCACGTATATAATATTACATCGAACTTTCACCCGTTGTGGGGCCCAAGAATTGCCCAGGGGCAACAGTCTTAGCAATTGAGAATCAACAATATGTCAAGATGATTGCATATGAGTAATACCATATATTATAGCATTTGAGTTTTTGAGAATAATAATAAAAAAATTTGACCCCCATTGTGGCCCCACCCTACTCCCGGGGATCATTATTTGAACAAAATTAAATCTACCTGGGGATGCTTTCACACAAGTTACAACTTTTCTTGCCAGATGTTTTTGAGAAGAAGAGTTTTAAAGATATTCACATGTCAAAATTCAATCTCCTCGTTGTGGCCCCACACTACCCCCGGGGTTTATAATTTGAAAAAAAAAATGAATCTTCACTACCTGAGGATGCTTCCACATGAGCTTTCAGCTCTGATGAGCTAAAAACAATATCGGTAGTTAATAATTTTTATTTCTCTTTCAGAAAATAATAAATAGCAATAGAAACATTCGAAACGAAAAAGGCAACTCGCCCTTCTTTAATTAACACGATACTACTTCATTGTACATCTCTATTGGAACAAGAAATCAAAGCAATCATCTTTGAGTATATCAATATGTATTTTAACTTATTATAACTTATTGATAGTACAAACAAGATATATTAGGGTTGAGAATTTTCAAGCGTTAGTGGGCTTCCGTAAATAAAATAAACGCAGGATGCTACAACCTCTCATTGATTTGAATATCTACTGACTACTGACTGCCAACCACTTAGCATACAATTTGTAATATGAACAATCTTACAATACAATACTGAATAACTGTGTCACAAATGAGAACCAGAAAATTTTTCAGACCCCCCCCCCCCCCCACGCCCCCACGGCCCCCTCTAGTTCCGCGTTATAGAAATAAATCTGTATTGTGTTAAATTTACATAATATGTCAATAACATTTTAAAAATTTTGATATAAACAAGTAATTGTCATCTTTTCCCCTTAGTATCATTTGTTTGTTTGTTACGTGTGTGAGCCTACCTTTTTTTCGCCATAAATAGTAGTCACTTAGGACGAAGACTCCAGCAGTGGGTCGATAGCTTATCACAATCCACAAGGATCCATTGACTCGGAAGTACACTTTTAGATCAGTAAAGTGAAAATTCCTTCACCTAAATCCACGATCTTTTCAGCTCCCTCTCTCTCTATACTAAAATGTTTGCAATGTGCCATTCAAACATCCGGATGAAAACCCTTGATCACATGTTAAATAGGTTGTGTGGTTGAGAGAAAATAAATATCGATTTAGAGGTAGCTATTTGTACCCGCTCATTCAAGTATTCTTCAGTTGTATAATTTCGAATCAATCTCAGTCGGACAGTATTGAATGGAATGAGGTTTATTAAGTGAAAAGATTGACAAGAAAAACGAGCAGGGGAGTTGGGGGGGGGGGGGGGGGGGGGTTAAGGCTAATGAAGTTTTAAGGAAGCCGATCGTAATCAGTTTGTGTCTCTGAATAAAGAGGAGGAAATGTGTACTACGGAGAGAGAAAAATAACCCAACAACATATTTAATTAAGCTAATTTGTATTGATGGTAATTTAAGCTATGTGGGTTTAATGCTTTTACACAATAATGTACGTTGTAGTGGTAACATGATTATTTCCGTCATGTAATACAGTTGTGTCAAGTTTGAACTTCCCTTTGAAGATGGTTACATAGTCTTTACATTTCAACAAAGCATATTTCAATGAGAGAGAGAGAGAGAGAGAGAGAGAGTGTGTGTGTGTGTGTGTATGTGTGTTTCATGTCGTATTTCTTGTCCTTTTTTGTACATGTAATCTAGTTAACAACTGATATCTTAATTGTTTGGTACAAATCTTTTTGTTTGTTTGTTAAATATGTTCAATGGAGCGCTGAATATTATACAGCCAAATATTGTTAATAGTTTATAATACAAAATAAATATAAACCATTCTCGTTTTTAAAACTCTTAATAACACAGATTCAATCATGTGTTGTGTTGTTGAATTGCCCCAAAAAGTTTTAAATTCTTTGAATTACAAAATTTAATGCAACGGACTTCAGAAATTGACTGTTGTTGAAAAGGATTTTACTCATTCATTTGTTATAATGTCATCATAAGAACCTTTTGCTTCAGCCTGTTAATGGCCAAAGTCAACTGACTGATTATTCTGCTATAGAGAGTGCATTTTGAAGGTTTATCAAAATATAAGTAAACAAATTTCACACGCTAGGCATGTTAAATATCTTTAAAAATTAAAAATAAACCTGTCATGTGAGTTTAAGTTTACAATATTTTCCACCTTAAAAACTGTGTATTTGGACCATAAATGAATGAAGTTGGTTACCATGGCAACCAAGGTATAAACATTATTTTGATGGTTGGTAATGTCATACCTTATGAGTATCAGAATATTTTGGTCTTTACAGAGAATTGATGTTAATATTTGGTCAAATTTTGTAAAATTTGAAAATTCTAATCAGTGAAAGTATTTCAATTATAATGTACTTATATCTACATTAATATCGACAGGTGTCCCATACCACTTTTAGTTTTTTTGCTTTTTTATATTTTCGCGATAAGTTTATAATGTTTTGATATGAAAATATGCAAACAAGATACTCGAATCATGACTAATTCTTTTGTGTGTAGGACAACATTCAGTTTTTCTCCATGAAAAAGGATTTGTGTCATCAGTGCGTCATCATACTACAGAACTGTTCTTTACCTGTCATTTTTTGACGAATTGGTGAATATACGTATGTACAGAATGATTATTCGCCCTGACGTTTTATTTTTAATCGGACAAAAAGCAGGATCTTCATCATCACTACGGTGTGTTCTCCGAACGCCTACTCCTCAATTAAAAATAATAATTGGTCAAGGCAATTATGGGGCCCTCTAAGGGGACACAGGTAGACTTTACCTGTATATACTTTGGGACACAGGTAGACTTTACCTGTATATACTTTTAATTTAATATACTTTTAATTGTGTTATTTTTAATTTAAAAAAAATAAAAAGATGCAATAAATAGTGCTAATGGCTGCATGTACCTGACATTATATTAAAAATACCATATTTTTTTTTAATAACAACAGGCTGTTTGGCGCAAGGCACAGATCACAGGTTTACAGATCCCCTACAGAGAAGATGACAACGTGAAGAAACTGATAAGAAGAGCAGCCGTCCTACCCCTAGTTCCTCTAGACAGCATCGAAGACGTGTGGTTCCAAGCCCTGGAAGACCGCGATGAAGCCGACCTGACGGAAGTGACAGAGACCTTTACAGACTATGTGACAGAACAGTGGGTGAATGGTGACAGACTTATTTGGAATCACTTCGGAACCAATGGACCACGGACCAATAACAACTTAGAAGCATGGCACAGGAAGCTGAAGAGGATGGCCCTACACGCGCACCCAAACACCTACACTGTCATCAAGATCTTCAAGGACATCCAGAACGGCAAAGAAAATCTACAGATCCAGAAACAAGCAGGAGGAACCATTCGTCAACCGACAAAGAAGTACGCGAACATCAAGAGGAGACTGCAGACCCTGAAGGAGCGATACCAAGAGGGGATCATTGACCTTATGACCTAGCAGATTCAGCATCGGAACTTCTTCATTTAGGACATTGACATAGTGACAGTGAAAGTGAAAGGACATTAAGACAGACTCCGTGCCCATATTAGTATCTGTGTAAATATTGTATATATACTGATATGAATTATACTTCTTAAAACTTTATGTCATTTTGAATTGTTATTTATGTTTTAGACAACCATGTATTTATAAGTTTGTTATAAAGCAGTGTTATGTGTCAAAATAAAAAGAAAATTGTATATAAAATGTTATGTAATTTTAAAACATTATTTTATTGTTTTAAATTATATGTAGTGCTATATAAAATAAAAACGACCAAATCATTCGCAACGGTTGTGTCCTCTACGAGTACTCCTAGCATGTTACATAGCACGCATACAAGCCATAACGGTAATTCACATTTTGACGACCACGTTCAAAAACCATCACAGTCTGACTCTTCCTCAGCCGTCGTACAAAATGTACTGGAAAAACCGTACTTGCGCGGAAATGGAAATGAAGCAGATTTGGAAAATGAAAATAAAAATTACAATAAGTCTCACACATTCCATGAAAGTAACATCAAAACACATTGTAAAAGTGTTAACGGTCCTTCACAGGTGGCTGACCAAACACACAATCTACCTGATAGTATATCGACCGGTAACTTTACACGCGTCACTACAAACGAGGTCGTCCTGATTGACAAACAACAAAGTTCCGCTGACCGGGACGGTCTAACAAAGGAAGTGCAAGACAAACTTAATCACCACAAAGTGACAAATAACGCAAACGATCTACCCGTAGAGCCGAAAGGAAGAAGCAATAAAGATGTATTCCTAGGGGTCACCTACAAAAAAGCCTCACGATATTACATATCTGGAATAAAAAATAACTCCACTCACATAGGTATAAAGAATTATTTAGAAAGCAAAGGAGTTCACGTCACACATCTTAGGTTATTCAAACCAAGAGGGCGATTTATGGTAAGAACAGCTAAAGTCAACGTATCTCCGAAGTGTTCCCAATTGGTTGAGTCCCCCGAATTCTGGCCAGAGGGGGTGATTTGTCGTAAATGGTACAGCGAGAGAGAATGGGATAAAAGGTGTGAGCAAAGTAACGCCCATGAAGACTGGAAGACTGAACTGGTCTATTCTAACAAAAAAGACTAAACACCAAATCACATACATCAACCTCCTCAAAGCCCTCGCATAACCTTACAATTATGTTACGACTTCTGTCTTGGAACGTTCGAGGTATTATTTCATCAACATTGTCGGTGTGTTCATTACTGGAAAAATCGGAATGCGACATTGCCATACTGTCAGAACACAAACTTAGTAAAAATTCTGTAAACTACCTTAATAGTATACACTCTAATTACTACAGCATCTTGAAGATTGATAGTGATTCAGAGGATAGTCCCGTTTTGCGGCATTGTGGTAAAGGTGGCGTTGCTATCCTTATCAACAAAAATCTACAGTTCTCTACAAGGGAAATTCCCTGCCTCGCTACTAACAACATTGTTGGTATACAAGTAACTTTATGCGATACTGTGCCTCTGTTCATCTTCGGCGTATATCTACCCTCTGATAATGTACTTGACGACTACAAGGCGAACATTGATATTATGCAAGGTCTATACGAGCAATACTGTCAGTACGGTAAAGTCTTATTTGCTGGTGACTTTAATGCAAGCCTCTTACGTGAATTCCACGTTAATAACGCAAAATCCGAAATTTTACGCAACTTTGTGAAGCGATGTGCTTTGTGTACTCCCATGATAGATTTCCGCGTTGAAGGGGAACAATTTACCTTCACACCGAAAGAAACTATGATCGTTTACATTTTGTTTGACTGTAAAATTGCATATAATCTAGATCTCTACTATGTCTTCAAAGAAGGGGCAATTTCAATTACATCTGATCACTTACCAATTTTGGTTTCCTTCAGTCTAAAAGCAAAACTGCATTACCTGGAAAGTTCTCATTGCAAACTTGCAGCATGGCATAAGGCCCGTCCTGAGGCTATCAATAACTATAAACAACATACTGAACAGGAGCTGCACAAGATACTTAATAACCAACTACATACAAAAGAAAACATTGAAAACTATTATCAAACAATTGTAGACATCCTAACTACATGTGCCAACTCTTTTATCCCGAAATCGCAAATCAATCCATACACAAAACCTGGCTGGACTAAAAACGTAAAGGAGCTTCACGCAATAGAAAGGTCACTGCGCCGCATTTGGGTTTCCGAGGGCAAGCCCAGAGGTATGGGTTTTCAATCATACAGAGACTACAAACGTGCAAAACGCAACTTTCGTAATGCCCAAAACTTGGAATACGAGATATATTTAAAATCTGTTCACCGAGATCTGGATGAAGCAGCGGAAATGGACATACGTTTATTCTGGCGTCTTGTCAAGCAAAGGCGACCTCGACCTTCTAGAATATACCCAGAAATTTGCGACGCCAGTGGTACAACCCACAACGATCCCGACGGCGTAGCAAATGCTTTTGCAGAATTTTATGAGGAAATTTACCGCCCATTGGAAGACGATCATTTTAATAATCGCTTTAAACATGTCATCGAGAGTCATTATACCCGCATAAAAACAGGTGTTTCTGAATCTTCCAGTGAAAATGACATTACACAAAATGATGTAATAAGTGCAATCTCTTCTCTTAAAATGCGCAAAGCTCCAGGGATTGATGGCGTAACAAATGAGCATATTGCGTTCGCCAGCGACCTTATCACAAAATGCCTCTGTAAGCTTTACAATGCGATAATGACGTCAGGAACCGTTCCCTCTACGTGGAAACAAGGATTGATTGTCCCCATATATAAAGGTGGTGATAAACCCAAAAATTCTTGCAATAGCTACAGACCTGTTGCTCTTCTGCCTTGTATTTACAAACTGTTTGAGAAAATTCTGTCTA
>WFKH01010931.1:17924570-17937322 GCA_016163765.1 Magallana hongkongensis | reverse complement strand
GGGGGGGGGGGGGTACCCCCTCCCCCATCTTTTTCAAAACGTTCTTTTTATCTTAAATTTACAAAAAGAAAACTTATTTTGGATAGTGTTAAAAATTATAGTAAAAAATAAAATTTAGAAAAGAGCCCTTTATACGACGCACTACATCTCCCTTTCCGTTTTGAAATAAGAATCCTTGGGCATGTACATATACGATTGAGGGTTGACATTTAATAGATATTACATAATGCAAAAATGAAAGTATTTTTAATTGCAACAATAAACTGCATACGGAATAAACAGTCAAAATCTGAAAAAGGTTGTAATTTTTCCAGTCAGCTGCAACAAAAAGAATTTAGGCCACATCTAATCAATTTCATTCATTCCTGCCCCCTCCTTTAAATATTCAGCCAGTTGCTTTATGATTTCAATTTTAAAATACAGGTTAAGAAAAACAATTAAGAATTCGGACACAGTATATACAAAAAAAAAATGTGTACAAAAAATACAAAGCCCATTAATGTGTCAAGTGTTATTTTTCGCGCTTGCGCGGGATATCATCTAGTATCTCTGCTGGAAGTATCTACCTCATACAAATAACGCTCATGACTTGATGGTGTACGTGAATGGTTTTCTCTGATGTGTTTATAATAATCAAGCAGTGCTTTCTCTTTTTTGATCAAATTCTGTTTCCTGAGTTATTGATTGATATAATTGTCACACAATTTACATAGTACACATACAGTCATGTATAGTGTACGTTGCATACGTCACCAAAGGAGTTCCGTGATACTCGTATTAAATCCCCTTGATATTATAATAATATAGATGTTGTATAATTTTATGTTTTTACAGATTTAAGTCATTTTCAAAAGAAAACATTTTCTTATTTTTCATCAGTAGAAAATTATCATAGATTCATTTTAAAAAAACGGAAGGGAAACTTGCATATACACATCACTCGCGCATAAGATTCTAACAGACCAAAAAAATCATAATTTTTAAGATGCCCAACTATTTAAGAAGAGACAACATTCTTATTTGATTAAGAAATGAAAGACTTATAGACAAAAAGTCAATCAGATAAAACCACACTTGAAATGGGAAATACAAAAATTATTTTCTGTTTTTAGTATACGTCATGGTCTATCACTTCTCACGTTTTCATAAAAAATGTGCTTTTTATTTAAGGCCAATGAAATCTACATTATAAATTTACTTCTCTAAATATTACCATAACTCTTCCTTAAACTGACGTATAACTTGCCAATTTTATACAGAAACAAGTTTATATTTTTTAAAATTTATTAAGTTACATGATACAGCGCAATTGAAGTTGAATAATCACAGAAAAACAAGTTGAGTAAGGGATTGTGTTTTAAGGTGGTATGGGACACCTCCATATTGTGACGTACTTCCTATCGAAATAAACAATAAAATCAGGATAATTTTATTAATATTTTCTTTCTCAAAATTGTTACCTAACAGCGTAGCAAAATGGGTTAGAGCGTTAACTAGGAATATGTAAGTAATGAGTTCGATTCCCGCTGAGGCTTTTATAATTTTTTACCTTTCCAAAAAAAAATTTAAACATTTTTTTTGGTCAAATATTGTAAAATTTGAAAATTTTAAACCGGTGACAGTATTTTGATTATAATGTACTTTGAATCACATTAATATCGACAGGTGTCCCATTCCACCTTTAATTTTTCAAAGACAAACGACATTATGACTATACATCGCAAAATCTGAAATTAAAAGTATATTTATACACTAGATGATATCCCGCGCAAGCGCGGGAATTATTGCAACTTTATACATTAATATGATACAATGCTTCATGTTCATGTACATGGCCTTTTATTCTTTTTGTTTCAGCTGACTGGAAAAAATTACAAACTTTTTTATTTTATTTCAAATTACGGAGTGGGTGTATAGTGAATTTTGTTCTTTAGGTCAAATCTCAATATAACTTTTATCACTGTCCCAAATAAGAATTTCAGAAAAAAGACTGTCATCCTCCCCTCCCCCACCAATTCAACTTCCCCATTTTATGCATACATCATCTATTCATACAGACGTAGAGTTGTTAACACAATCTGTTCCTGGTTCACAAAATAATGTATATAAGGTTTACTACCAATCTGTAGTGGTATTCAATTATATATATATTTTTTTAAAACACTAGTATATATACATTGTTTTTTCATATCTTAAACCAAAGTTGTCAGATCCAAGGTAACTGCCCGGTGATTAACTCACCCTACACTTTCCGCCATGACGTTAATTAGTCAACCCGCGTTCTTGGTTATCCCGTTCTGGAAAGTTCTATCCATCAAAACTAAAATCGTGCATTCAAGAAACAAATTGGCTCATTTTACTTTCTATTTATACCCTGATTAAGTTCCCAGTAAATATATTCACTCTTTGCGTAATCATTCAATATTATTTCATTGCATATACTCTGATGCAAATTCCCACTGACCTGGATCCGCCAAAGCGTGTTCACCACCTTACTCTCATTTTTGCTATTTCGGGCTGGTTCATCGAAAATGAAAGTCGATTTTTAATTTATTTTCAATAATTACTTATCAAGTAAAATTCAATTATAGCTTACGGACATCAACTCACACGTGATGAAATACCAAAGGTGTAAGCTGTTACTCTGGTGCAGGCATTTCGTAATTTAAAAGATTGTTCTAACATGCTGAGAAATTTTTACACTATGCAAATTGTATTTACTGTTTGATAAGACATAATTTTCAAAATAGTATATTTCTAAATTGCACTGCAAATAGAAAAGCGGAATAAAGCTTTTTTAAAAAACAAGCATACAGGAAATGATGACAAACATAAGGTTGAATAAGGCCCCATTTCACATTCTAAAGACTTTCTACTCATGGCTCTGACTAACCATGCGTATTTCCACAAACCAACTGAAAAGCCATTTCATTTGCTTACAAATTGTTTACATTGTATAACATCACGTTTCATTTATAATTTGCTTGCATTTATTTAAGCAATGAAATGCTTTCTTTGATCATGTTGATGATTCATGCGGGATATGAAGGTGGCGACATTGCAGAAAAAATACATAATCCGCGTTAGTGGGTTATGGCAATTTTTTCTGCAATGATCGCTACCTTCATAACCCGCATTAATCATCAAAGAAAGCATTTTATTGTTTATATTTCCACCTCCTTTACTTATTAATAAATTGATTGTAAAAAGTAAGTTAAATTAACTAAATTACTGTTAATGTACATCCGTACGTTAGCTAAAAGAAACAGCCAAATTGTCTCCTATGGGAATTTGAGTCTGACCTCATCATGATTATTTCGTGCAGTTCGTGATTTTCTTAGGTCACTGCAGGTTTTGACCAATTGATAAACGGGGCGTGTAGATTTCAGTCCTGTCAGTTTCTATATAGCTATGAATTAACAATAAGTTTAACAATAAGAAATAGAGGGAATCATACTCGGTAGATGTAAATATATCAATATATCCATGCACTTGATGCTATTTATAAATATGTACATATTTTATTACAGTTAGTATAATTGCACCTTATCACAAGATATCCGGAAGGATAGAGTAAAGTTTTGAAAATCATCAATTTGTACAGTTTATACCTCAAATAAATGGCCTTTGAAAGGTGGAAGGGGTAATAAATTTTGCAATAATTATATTTTATCCCCTCCTTTCTTCATAGGATACACACCAAGTTTAGTCAAGATTTGCCAAATAGTTTATGAGAGGAGCTAAGCATTTATTACCTTCAATATGAGTAATCAATGTTATTTCAGATATTGCGAAATGTTGCCACGAATGGTCCGCCATAAACATGGCCGGAATGGAAGAAAGGGGGAAAATCTAGTAAATAGTAGGCTTTCCGAGGGGGTAACCTGGCTATAAACAGGGGGAAATGCCGCTATATAGCCAGCTTTTCCTTGGGGAAATCTACTATATGGCCATTTTTCTGAAGGGCGGGGAAATACTGCTATATATAGTCATTTTTCCGGGGAGGGGGGGATATGGCTAGGGGGAAATGGCACAATACAACACCGGTGCAAGTAATACAATAGCTAAAATATTTGCTTTGCAAGATATTTGTCACGATTTTGTTCGGTCAAGATTGAACATAGTTAAGGTCTTCCACGCTGCTAGGACGTCATCAGGCCTAGAAAACTCTCTGCAAGCTAGATGAATTTTGTAATGTTTGCAATCTTTCATGCCAAATAATGTTGAGTGTGTCAAAGTTATATTTAAAGTTTTTGCCACGAGTCCAATATATACGTCGTCTATTGGTATCCATTTCACCAAATGAAAATTGGATGCCAATTTTTTGGCAATGACTGTGCTTACAATGTACGCACCACCTGGAAAATATGGCGGAAGAGTGTCGTTTGGATAGTCTTTCTTTGATAAATACCATTTATGTTTTGGGTTGCGGTATATTCCCTTTCCGTTCTTTACGAGAAAACCAGTGAATAAAGAGTTCGGGGCTTTTTGAGATTTCAATTGATGCATTATGTTTCTAAGATTAATCTTAAAGTCATCGTCCTTATAAAGAACGAAATCTGAGTGTGTACAGTGTTCGCTTAACCATCTATATCCCATTATGGTTTTGTGCGTGAGATTCCGATAAGTGTCCATGAAGCTTCCCTGAACAATATCATTAAACTTTTGACTTTCTTTTTTTATATTCTCTTCACTGGACGAAGACTTTCCTAATAGAAACACGGTTTTAATAGAATCCTTAAACTCCTTATCTTGTTGATTTTGAGAGCGTATCCAATTCCTTAGATGAAAATTATCCGGCGAAGACTTGACCAACACTAAAAGTTTAGTTTTATTTAACGTCCTAAATGTATCACATATTGTTGACGGATTCCTGATATAAGGCAAATGTGGAAATACTAGCTTTCCTCCAGACTTGATTATAGGTCTGGTTTCTGTGTTCAAGTCCTTAAGTATCAGGTTATGAGTGGTGTAACGACTAGACTTGCGAGTGGTCGTAACTCTAGACTCTTTGTGGGAAGTCCTATTCAGGTCACTTTGTATCAGGTTTTGTGTTCTTTGTGCTGTGTTGGAAAACACAAACATAGCCAGAAATGTTAGAATCACACAGGTAAAAAAGACAGTCCGCAGAAAACGGGGCATCTTCGATACCAGCAAGCCCAATGACTTCTGCAAAATATTTAGCATAATATAAAGAATTAGACAAAGTAGCCTGCGAAAAAGGAAATCCTGTGTCAAATATTCAAAATCTTTGAAAGACGTAGTAAGTCTAACATAAAAAGCCTTTCTTATTGTTAAGCTGTCTTATACAAGATTTTACATGGTTTAGAAATATATTGAATATACTTGTAAGTATTTCAGAATATCTACAGTGTTCGTATGATACCAAGTGTACATTAGTGACGTTTACATACTGTCTTAAGATGTATATCCCTGGCAATGCCTGCAATATCAGCACCAATGACGTCATATCCTACCAATTTTTGACCTTGCCTTTACCAGACCAACAAGTATTCCCGGTAATACATATAACGTTTTGTATCAGAATCCAATGGATTAAGCGTATTATGTTTATTTTTCCTGTATACTTAGCATAATATGATACTAGAAATTTAACGTACCGGCTAAATAGAGTGAACTTTCTACGGTCGAAAAACTTTAAATCATGTGACTATCAACAATGGGGACAATAATAAATAATCCTTGAATTTTGGGATATCAAGATAACCCAACGAAATAATTGTGGATAACAAACACAACAGCTTTACATGTAGATTTTACAAATATCAACACTTAAGCAAACAAAAACAAAAAACTCAAAACCATATCAATGTTTGAGCCAACATAAGACATAGAACATACGGATATCAACACTAAAATACTTTATATCGTATGGATATCAATACTTGAGACAACAAAAATCTTAAGAACCAGCTACGATTCTCAGTGCATCAATGTACTGGACACGACCTGCATGTTAGTCTCAATATGGAAACACGTGGAAACAAATATCTTGATGATGGACTCATTGGAGAATACATCGCCAATATGTTACATGCATATGCCAAATGATAAATAAGTTCAATTACTATCAATCAGTTATTACACATCCATACGAAATCCTATATAAATTTACTTAGAGAGTATCAATTAATTGGTTGTTTTTGTTTTGTTTTCCTGTCAATAGTGTCTCACATTAGAAACAAAACTCACCTTTCTCATTGTGGTTTACAGTTCTCCTAAGGACTCTTTCTACCTCAGAAATACCCTCTCATGTCCACACGGAAGGGGAAACATGACTCTTTGTATACTGTGCCCCAACGTCCGATGGCTTAAAACCCTACAAGGATATAAGTTAATCGTTTAAATGCTGGATTAATTGCAGATATCTCATACGTTCACAGTTTCTCGTGGCAGATGCATGGGTCGAGTGTTGAATTGAATGTAATAGAAATTATTTCGATGTTTTGAATTCGTTTTAATATTTCATCCATGTTACGATTTTTGTAATACCGGTAAAATTATTAATAATTCATTATTAGTGAACAACTAGGAATAGTACACCTGGTAGGAAAAAAGATAATTTATTTGTTGGAAAATTTAAATGTCACCTATAGTCTATTGTTTTTCTCGCCCGCTGAAAGCCGAAACCTACGAGTTTGTTTGTGTAATGAATCAATACTCGTACCTCATTGGTTCTTTCACAGATATACGCAACATATTTCATTTTCAAAATCCTTCATCATTATGATATCATATATCTAATGGGGTAATTATCGATGGGGATTGGGACATCTTTGTTTAATAGTATTTAGTCATCTTTTGATGTCAGAAAAAATTTCCACGCAGACGTAGCAAATGATGAAACAAACCATGATTGGAAACTTAAGTTTCGTATCGTATTACATGTACTTGTTTGGGATATTTGTAGAAACTTTTTTTAACAAGCTTAGATTTTAGTTTTAAGAAGTATGTTAATCATAATATACATACAAGTATACAAATGAATATTGATTGAACAGCAGGCAAAAATAGACTATATTAGTTCTCTCCATTAGAGATCAAGGTATGTTTATATAGTAATAGTGTATATTTTTAGGTTAAGATAAGATTTTGTATCGTATCGTATATGTATTGTATTTTTAAAAAAAAACTTTGCATTAGGAATTACACAATACAATGTGTTTCAGGAGACTGGCCCTTATTTGGAACGGAATGAAAGTCCAGTCAGAAGTCCAAATGGACTCTATATAAATAAAATAATCAATATAATGGTGATATTTCTATGTAATGCTGTTTAATATAATGACGTTGTTACATTAATTATATTAAGTCTATTAAGTTATTAAAGAATCAAATAATATTTTGCATAAGACAAAATCTATCAAACTTTGGCATGTTTAGTCGATAGTATACAGAGAGATATTTGATAATTTTGCATTCCATAGTTTCATTAATCGATGTTGTCTTCCTTTGTTTGGTTTAGGTGAATAGCAGTCTGGTAGAAGAGATAACTTACGCTGTTAAATAAGCTTTGTAAATTCATTAAAACTATAATTGAGACAGTTGGTTCTCTGGGTTAATTGTCAATTTTAGCTTTTCCCCATCATCAACGCATGTTTTGATAACTATTGAATTTTGTTTGTAAATATTTATTTTTAATTCTGTAATGGCAGTCGAAAGAAAAAAGAAATGCTCAAATGTTGTGTCTAGGATAATTGGCTAAATGAGTTTATTAAAGTTGTCAAATTAGAATGCGAGGTCTGTCCAATATTGACCCGTACGTATACCGTTCCCATTTGACATAGAGATTATATAACATAAACGTGATTTGACGTTATATGTATAATTATGTGAAGTTAGAAGTAAAAAAAGAAACCCACAAAAAAGAAAGAAAAAACCAAACTGATTTCTAGCGACAAGCAATTAAGAGTTTAACTTAACTTGCTTTTGATTATTGAAGTATGCAAGGGGGTAAGCTTAATTAGGGGAGCATAATTTATTTATTTAAAAAAATACACAATTTTCTTTAAAAGGGTTGATTTCAGAATTTTTAAAAGTAATAATACATATTTAGATACCATTGATTTCGTTTTGAGTTATACTTTAGTACAGTCCTTTTACTTAATAGCTATGGGGAAGTGTATCTTTATAAGAAGAATATATAAGGTCAGTTGCATATGAATTTTTATTCTCCTGCGTTAACTGTCCCGTGTCCTTTATATCACATATCTTAATTTTATACACAAAAAAGATTAATAAGATATCTATGAGGAAAAAACAACCCGCAACTTTCCTGCGTTCAGTCATTAATGCTTTTGACGCCAGTGTGGACAAAAACAATGTCTATGTTGGCCCCTGTGTTTTGTGACGTCAACTCGTCCTAGTTTTGACATTCTACAGCATGTCAGCAAACGTGAACAGGAAGACAGGGTGTTTGTTTACTAAATATACGTACGTAAGCCATAATAAATGATGAAGAACAACAGATAAATTAATAACAATTCAACTGGAACATCCTCCCCCTCCCAACCCAAAAAAGCATACTTCAAAAATGGCTTTAACCCGTCTCGACTGTGTGTAACGTTTTGCAGTTTGTGTACTAGTATACGGGGAGTCAAAGGACGGTGACTAATGGAACACAAACATTTATATAAGACCATCAATTGGACTATGTACAAACTACGCAGATTACCAGCTAGTGTATGTATGTATATATAACGCGCTCCAGTCAGTTACGCTGAATCAGAAAGTATTCATCTACCAGAGACAGATCATGATGACGTCACTATTTTCCCTGTCCCTCATGTTTCTGTGTCTAGGAATGACCTCGGGACAGGTGTTTAAGTTCGGGAGTTGCCCGGATGTTCCGGTCCAGGCCGATTTTGATGTGGATCAGGTGAGTGACTTGATTTTCATTAATTTATTGTATGGTTTATTATAAGTACCTCTCAATATTTTAAAATTAGCAATATAGTAACACAGAATAGCTGGTGTTTAAGTATGTAGTGCTTGGTTTGTTCGAAAAAACTTCGGAAATAAACAGGAACTTTTTCAAATTTTGCCTAGCATGATATATGCTGAAGTCGAAATTTTGTGCAGTTCGGTCATAGTTTCAATTTCTTTCGCAAAAATAGTATTACGATTAGAAAATATAAAATTACTAATATCATTAATCAATATGAGCTGTATTTAAAAAAAAAAATTTCAATCGCTTTAAAAACGTGCTAGTATGAAATTCTGGATCTAACTTAAACCTTTACTATAAATAAGGTTAAAACAAATCGTTAAAATAAATTTCCACCGAAGAAATGTTATTCTAAGCAGTAATAACAAACCAATTTTCGCACAGGACGACAACAGTGTAATTCTAATTTTGCTTCAATCATTGCCTCTAAAAAGTTTTTCCCCACAAGACTTGAAGCCAAGCAAACAGATCTGAAGCTAAACTTTGCATAAAAATGACAAACATGACCTTTTCTCTCTCTCTCTCTCTCTCTCTCTCTCTCTCTCTGGTTTTTTTTTTTTACTTTTCATCTAGTAAATAGGTATAATTTTTATAAATGTTTTACTAAAGACAGTCTGTTCGAGTAATGATTTTTAACTATATTATGAAGTTATGGACTATCTTCACAAAACATGAAATGTCCATGATCCCTCTGCTCAATAAAAGGGAAAAGCTCCACGACAGCCAACATAATTAGAGATCAAATAAATTTAAAACACTAGAAGAGAGAAAATGTAACCAAATGAGGAATTAGTAGTTGAAAAATTATAATGTTTTCTCAATAACTCATTAAACTCAATAAATCAAACAGTTCTGAGAGTGGAGAAGGAACCATTATAATGTTGCGCCGGAAAATAAAATCCGGCAATGAATAGGCTGAAGTCTTTAATTAAACAGTCGAATGAAGTTCAATATACTCATGTATACATATGGATATCACGTAACATATAGTAGCATATAGCACGTGATAAACTTGCTATGACACTACTGCATAACTAATAAATAAAAACGTACATTATTATGTAAATTAAATCAAGGCTAATACAAATAAACACTACGTGTGATAACAGATGAACAAAATAGACAGAGTAATCATGAGGGTTTTCATAAGTACCGCATGAAGTGCATGATATGTTGAAACGTGTATTCACTTGATGGCATATATGACTATATTGACAAGTACTTTGCAGGTATGGTTCAAGGAAACATTGGTGTTCAAGTATGTTTTCAAAGTATCAGGTTCAAGTGAACAGTTAACACTTGTCGGGTATCTTCTGAATTAATGGACCCCCTCCCTGCCTGCACCCCCCCCCCCATAAAAAGGAAAGAAAAAACGCGATAGAAAGTTCTATAGCTTGTTCCTCTTTGCAGCTAAACCCTTGGCTTTATATTTAATTATAATAGTTCTGATTATCAACCATTATGTTTTATCAAAGTCAAGATAAAAAGTTATATTCCAAAACCACTACCCCACCCGTCGATATCGATCTATATCATGTTAATTATTGCTTTCAATCTCAATATTCCCAATCCCGTCGCCCCAGACTTCTTGCACCAATCAAGGACTAGATTCAAGTACATGTGTACATGTAAGTCCCAATCCCCTAATCATACGAGTACTTTCTGACACCAATAGTTCAAAGTTCATTGCTGATCGTGTTATAAAAGCAATGTACTGAATCACTAACGAGCTATGTAAATTCGACGATTTGTGATTGGTGTATTACTAATGTATTGTGGTTAAAAGTAAAAAAAAAATTATATATGTAATCAAAAAGTTACAAGTGTATGTCACCAAGGGTTTACATGTGATTAAGTAGATGGACAGATGCGGGATGTTGATAAGTAGAATTAATTCCGGATCTGCTCATCTATAAAAACCACTTTGAACTCTAAACATCGCATATAGAACAATAAAAATTAAAGAAAATCTGTGCTTGCATTTAAATTAGCGCGATTTGAAGATAATCACATTTTGTAATCTATATTTTTATCCACAACCAATTATGCTAATTGATAAATACATACGTAAGAAAATGAATTTGTGAAGAATTGTGGATTAGTCTACATGTATAAATACGATATTAATTCACTATACGAGTAAAATTTATCATTTTTAAACCCTAGGGGAATTTATCACATCTAAAAGAAATGTGGCCTGCACTAAAAAATCACAAACTAAACATTTCACAAAAACATTCCAGGTTAAAGATCTTGTATGCTGCACTAAATACAAAGATGTTCGCTATAGAATATAGGAATTCATGAGTTTCATAGTCTTTGTTTTGTCTGAGTCAATGTTTTGAAATATCCTGAATATGCATTTGATCCTCATATCATAATTTTTTATAGGTAAATATTTTCCATGCGATAATACCTTATAGGTACATATAGCTTTTTCCTACTGTCATGATAAATTGGTAAATACATGTATATATTATATGGTGAAGAAAAACAGAGAGAGAGAGAGGAGAGAGAGAGAGAGAGAGAGAGAGAGAGAGAGAGAGAGATATTTTTGTGATAGATTTTACAATGACCCTCTGTTTTGCAGTATTACGGTGCCTGGTATGAGTTTGAGCGCTATTTTTTCATTGCTGAGACCCTACTGAAGTGTTCCGCTGCCAAGTACTCCCCACTCCCTGACGGTACCATACAGGTGGTCAACTCGGGCAAGAACTTCATGTAAGTCTACCAGAAACAACTGTCTCTCTGTGTTTCTGGCTCGAAGCAACAAGGGGGAAGTCCCTTCACTTTTTTGGGCAATGTACCCTTTTCTTATATTTATATTTAGAAAAATAGACGTACAATTCAACTGGCCCCTCCACTTTTTGTTCGCCCTTCCATATTGAAATATGATGCTACGTGCCTGTTTTTTTTAATCCAGGGTTCTATTAGCCAACATTAGAGTTCCGTTCAATATAAGATTGGCATACTTGTTTTGGGGCTTGGGGTAAAATGCTGACGATGGACCCGCCACTTTGGAGGGTCCAGAGTGGAGGGGGTGGAGCTTGGTGTGTCAATCTTAATTCAGAGTCTGTTTGATATGTCATTCCAATCATGTTATCAGAAACAGAATGGAGCACAACATTTTTTTGCTTATTTGACTTTTAAACACAAGCACATAAAACTCTCCTCCCCTAATTGACGATGACCTATGGTGGCACTTTCATTTAGGTGCGTAATACTGCAAAACAGATTTGCCTTTTCGTACTGATGTTCCTTTTTGCTTTTGCCCTCAATTCCGAGGCATTCCAGTTAGAGAGATAGCAGTAAGGTTTCCTTTCGAATTTGAAAACTTCACTTTATATTGTTGAATATAATCCGAAAATATGTCATGGTAGATTGATGTAGCTATTGTATGTTCACAAAGCTTATAACTAAACACTTTCAAGGATGTGCATTTAGACCTATACACTTTGAATGGATCAGATTTTTGGACTCTGTTGATAACGAAAAATGAAGTTTCAATCTGTGTAATTGTTGAAACTAATAATGACAGTAAGTGGATAATGTTCTTTTAGATCAATTTATTAACATTTGTTGGGGGGGGGGGGGGATAAATCTCTCAACGTTGAGGTGAGTTAACTTCCTGTTACCAGTCTCATTGGACTCAGAAAAATTGTTACACAAACATAGAGTAATTTATGTATCCTGATAAAGTTCATTTGAAGTTGCTAAAATCATTAAATGCTAGCCTCCCCCCTCCCTTTTTTTAAAATTTCTAACATGTGCATACAAAACAATT
>WFKH01010931.1:17891167-17910360 GCA_016163765.1 Magallana hongkongensis | reverse complement strand
GCATCAATGATATTAAAATAATGCATCAATGATATTAAAATAATGCAAAAGTGCCCTTTCTTTGAAAGGTAGAAAACTTTAAAAAAAACCTGAATTCTGAATTAGAATTTAAAACTACAATAACATGTAAATTCAAGATATCATCGTTGTTTTAAGAGGTATGTTAAAACTTCAAAGTTGGTAGGTTTTTTTCTTTTTTCTCTTGGGAGTGGAGAGAGGTGTTATTAATAGTGAAAAATCCAGACTGGTACTTTACCTTCTCCAAGCTTAGTAACTAGGCCCTCCAAGTTCTCAATGTCGTGGGGATTTTTTAAAAATAATGCAGCATGAGCCTCAAGTACAGAAACCTTCCCAAAAAACCTGCAGAGCAAAACCATAAAAATATCACTGTTTGTCAAATAATAGTTATTTTTTAATCCACAGAAAAATGAAAATGCAATGCTGCCACTTTAATCCTTATTACTCCAGTCAATTTTTTCCAAATGTAAACATAACTATAGCCTTTCTATAACTGCACCATGTCCCAATTAATATCCCCTCCCTTGAACCAAAGCACAAGGTCATACAATGCATTTTAAAATGTCATTGTAACAAGTACATATATTTGGTTTTCATTGTAATACAACAAAAATTCACAAAACATTTTGATTTTTTTTATAATCTCAATACCATTATCTGAAACTTAAATTTTTCATACATTTTCATGAATAGTGAACACATAAAACATGACCAACTCCTTGATACTGTAAACCAACTTTTATTTAAATTGCGGTGACTTTATTTCATGATTTACTTCTGATAAACTGGTTCACAACGACTAATGTTCATGACCAAGCCTTATCCAGACCCGTGTTGTTATAACAACCATACGACAAGGACTGGCTCGTGGCAAGAAATATTCGCGACAATGAGGCTCTCGCTAACCTCGCGAAAATTTCTCGCACGTGAATAAAAGTTGGTTTACAGTAACTCCCTAACTCCCTGCAATAGCCAACCAGTCCCAGTAATTGACTGTACATCTTACCTGTTGATATGGGCCTGAACATTCCAACATTCGCTGTCATGGCTAACATTGAAGAAATTCTCAACATTGAAGAAATTCTAACCATGTTTAACCAACAGATCACCAATCGCAATGTCAAATACCGCAACTGTACTTAATTAACCAAAATACCCTGAATTTTGAAGCTATTTTTGTACTCAAAGAATTCAGACACATGACGAGAATACATTCATCGACATGCTATACATTAAAAGAATTTTCTGGATTTACAGCCCTTCATTTTTTACTATATAACATTCTTTCAAATTCACTTGAACCTGTTTTGCTTTGAGTAATGCTACATTGTAAAAGATATGAATTACACAGTGATTACATTTATCAATAAGAACAAGTATGGGTCAAGAGGTCATTACACATGTGAAATAATTAAAATCAACTGTGCCATCAAGTTGAGGTGATTGTTATGATGAGTATTTCCACATTCGAAGAATGATATATAAACTAACATAATTAATAACATAAATTTACACAATTTAAAGCAATTAAAAAACCACCCTCTTCCCTAGTAAATATAAATAAATAAATACATTTATATATGAGAGTGTTAATAATTATATGTAACTTGCTCCCTTTTGTTATGTAGCTGTATGTATATAAATTCAAAAGATCAAATACATGTACTTACCGAAGCTTTCCTATCTCTTTTACAGGAGAGCTTGGATTTGTGTAGTGTGCTATAGTCTGCATCATACTGCTCAAAATATTTCCATCTAATTCATCCATATGCATAATAAGATCACCTAATAAAAGAAAGAAAGATTCCAAAATACATAATCAAATGAGAGAAGGTTATATTCATAACACCAATACTAGGGTTACAAAATTTATAATAAAATAAATGTATGTAAATGTTATGATGAATTCTCTTCAAGGATTGTACAGTAATATAAAATTCACACACTAAAAGGATTCAACGATCAAGGATATACTGGTAATGGTAATGGTATTCAACCTTTTATCACAATATATGATGTTTGACTATAAATCTGAAATTCTTGTAATTAAAGGACACAGTTTAGAATAAATAAAAATTTCAAAATATATAAAAAGTAATTTTTTGTGCAGTTTACAGATTTTGACTTTTGACACTATCCCTCACCGCAAGTCTGGATGATCCTCAGCGTGTGCTGGAAGTGTGTCCAATCCTCTTCCTCCCCTGCTCTTCGACTCGTTCTACACTTCTCCTTGATATTGGTCAACACTCTCCGAAATTCTTTACAGTAATTACTAAAATATGTCTGTTTATAAAAAACCCAAAACTAATATTCATATACTTTGATACTATATTGTGCACCAGTTTTTAAAAACATTCTGTGGTCACAAAATTACACTTCAGCAAATGGAAAAATTATTCAAGTAATGAATTCAAAATGTACCAGGTAATGATATTATAAATCTTTTGGTTAGTACCTTAACATACATGAACAACTTTCAACACAAGTTTATTCAAGTAAAGTCTTGAGCTACAAGCTAGATCTTATTAATTAAATTTTCTAAAAGTAATTAAAATTCCCACACTGTACCTTTAAGGCATCCATCATAAACAAATATCCACATCCATTGGTTAAGTTTAGGCATCTTTCATTGGCCTACATGAGAAAAAGAAATTGAAACAAGAGATGTTTGTGAAACACTTATGCCCCCCTCCCTTGGAAACATCCACGAAGAAAATTAATGGAAACTGCAAATAATTGGAATTTTTCTAAGTCCAAGGGGCATAACTCTGTTGAAAATTGCTCCATCTTACCCAAAATCGAACTTGACCTAGATATTATTATGATAAATCTGTACACCAAATTTCATTTCAGGATATGGAACCTCTGCGAAGAAAATGAACGGAAACTGCAAATAATTGGAATTTTTCTATGTTCAAGGGGCATAACTCTGTCGAAAATTGCTCGATCATACCCAAAATCGAACTTGACCTAGATATTATTAAGATAAATCTGTATACCAAATTTCATTTCAATATGGGCAACCTCTGCGAAGAAAATGAATGGAAACTGTTGGTGGACCGACAGACCGCAACCAAATACAATTATTATACTTTAAATACCGAAGTGAAAATGTATAGAAGTAATTCATTCAAGATATTCCATTAGTTTCCATGCTTTATGGTGACTGATATGGTATATCTGTGAGAAATTTGCACTTTTAGAGACATGTACAACAGAAATAATGCAGGTTCCTTTCTACACTAAGAAATATCCACATCTAGTGTTTAAAATAAAACAAAAAGTCCTATTACCTGGTCGTTACTACTAGTAATTTAATTAACTAACCTCCTTCGCAAAGTTAAATAGTTTATTCACTGATCTGCCTAACAATTGAACTGTCTCAAAGATTTCTTCATGATCCTATAAAGATAAAAACAGGTGTCATAATTTTTAAAAAATTGAAAAAAATGATCAAAATTCACAATGATATTGAATGTGGAAGTAAACTTCAAAGTTATTTTGTTAAAGTACAAGTGACAAAGCCTGACCAGTTTAATGGACTCCAGATTTTTTCCAAGTTTCTCCTCCTCTAGGCTTTGGTAGGTACTGATGTGATGCCGGTAAGGGGCGTACAACTCCAGCAACAGATGATCTAGACTGGTCACATGACTACAGTTCTCCGCTATAACCAAAGAAAGAACATGACGGACATTCATACAACAAATAACAAAATTACTAAAACAAGGGTAAAAAAGATGAAAAATCTCAAAAGATGAAGAAATCTAAAATGGTTTTAGATGGGTAATTTTTAGACATTTTTTTAAGTTTAATATTTGTATAAGTACTTCTGGCAGAGTAATGTATTTTACACATGTACATTGTAACTCACCAATCATATTGGATTCCACAGCTTGCTCCATACTCCTGGCAAATCTCTCTGTAATCTGAAAAAAAATTAGCTATGATTTATTTCAGTTTTTCTTAGAGATTATGCAGAAAACAATATTTGTATTGACATGCAAAACCTGAATTTGCTTTACATAACATACATGTACATATCTACATACACAATTAAAAATCAAGCTTAAGGATTGATTTAAAGCCTCTGTTTAAAGCATGAAATTGAGAATTGATTGGTACATGTACATCTTTGACCAGGAACTACCATTTCAAAATCTGCCACTGACCTGTTTGAGCTCTATCAGTCCAGTCAGTGTATCTCTGTGTTGTGTGTACAGGTTAACACATGAATGAAGAGGTGGATCCAAGGATTCTAGGGTCTCCTTAATCAGATCACACACAATGGGTAGGGGGTCCTGAAACACTTGCTTGCACCACTTCGTCTTCAAAATGAGAAATAAACAATAGATTACTGTACTCCAATATAACATATTATATCTTAGAATAAGCCATGTCCATTATATATATGTACACATGTGCCGGAAAGGAAATAAGTCATCTAACATAACAGGAGCAAAGGCTTGCTAATCTGGTGTACAGAGCTATTCCACCATAACAGAGTACTAGAATTTTGCACAAGCATTTAGAAGTAACATGACTTGCTACTTGAGTTTTTTAAAACATTAACTTTATTTACCTCTGCATGCCAAGTTGACAGAAGCTGGTCATAATATTCGGTCAACCATTCTTTCAACGTGTCATCTGCATTTGCTGCCATGATATCCTTCCATGCACCCAATAAAGTCACCTAAACAAACGAGATATGGTATCACAAAAACATGGTTTGCAGAAGGAATTTGAACCATTCAAAACTTTTTAGCTCCCTTAAGGCCTTTCTTCTAAAATTAACATCTTTGCTGTTTTTCTGAACAAAGGACTACATGCGGTATTATGCATTTTTTTACCCCCAAAATCAAAGTTGTAAAGAGAGCTATAAAATAAAATTTAGTTAAAATCATGTAGAAAATAGGCACATGTATATATGTAAAAGCAAATTATCTTAATGACATCATAATGTAGATATTAGTATTATTTTTAAAAATTGATGTTTTGAAGCAAAAATTGGGTGTTTCACATCTGTTTTTCAACTAGGAAACATCGGATGCATGCTTGCTCAAGAACTGTTGTTTACTATGTGTATAATTTAATGAACAAAAACATGAAAAAATGATACTTGAGCAGCCATGCACTCTATACTTCCAAATGCCAAATATGAATAAAATAGACCATTTTTTTTTCAGTTAATTGCAAAATTGTGGGAATTTGCCCATTTAGTGATGTCATAGATACTTAGCTATTGTATGATGATGACTACCGGTAATAACAAGATTATTGTGAAAGACATTTCTTCAATGTATATAATAAATGAAGGTATGATTTTGATACGATACTTAACATCTTAAAATTGGTAATCAAAGGCCGGAACGGCCACAAAGGCGTCGAGCTGAAATTTTCTTTTATATAGATATGGTCAATAATTTGAAGTCGTATATCAAATAATATTAGAATAAAAAGTATGTTAATTATGTTTAAGAAATTTCAAAGTTCAAAAATAAATTATTTTCTTTCTGCTTTACACAGTCTTTGAACAATGTTCACAGGTTCATAATTTGAATACATTAACAGTGTGTCCCTAATTATAATAATAAAACATAGTTTTATTTATTTCAATTCCCGTTTGAAACAAGATTAACTATGATATGGTTGTTTACAAACAAATCCACACCACGTGCTATCTAAAATGCTCGACCAAACCAACTGCATTATCGTGTTTATTTATCGCAACAAAATCACTAAATACGTTTATCGCTTACATTTATTTTGGAGACCGTGCCCGATAACAAATAAATTTACATATCAAATTTTTTTGCCATCGGGCACGGTCTCCAATTAAAATGTAAGCGATAAACTAAAATAATATTTAGTGAATTTTTATACCTTATTATATTCATCCGCCATTTCTTGATTAAGCAAATTTATACTTATGCAATGAGTTGTCAATAACCAAGGAGGCAAAGTTGGGTTTTTTGTACACAGTTTAGTTGATTAAATGGAATTAAAATCTTGTAATACTTTTAATACTTTAAGGAACTTATTTCTTATGCGCACTAAAAAGGCGGTGCAGAATGTGAATTTGGCCAATCAAGACGATCGCTAGAAGGCTGCCGAGCATTAGCTCGACGCCTTAAAAATGGGGCCAGATATTTGACCTTATCAAATATAGTTCTTTGTAGCAACAAAAAACAGTGGATTCCAAAACAAATTATTAAGATTTTAAAACAGTGCAAACTGGTTGTGGCAAAAAGGATCCAAATGTGAAAAAGCTCATCTGTATCGCGGGTACATAGTTAGATCTGGGCCTATTGTCACCATCTTTCAGCCTTTAACCTTAGTTTTAATCTCAACTTATGCACTTTTCTTATGAGGATATAAGTAAAGAAATGAAAAGAGCAATCTCAAAACATTAGCAACCGCAAGGTCAGAATACTTATACCTGTACATGTTGTTAACTCTTATGAGTTTTAGACTAGAGCTGACCTTATGACACCTGGTGTAGTACTTGTAGAGCTGGGGGACCCGGTCAATGTCAGTGAAGATCTGTGTGTAGGTCTGGGCAGCCTCCAGGGACTGGGTGGTGAAGGCCTGCACCAGCTGGGGGCTCAGCACCGCCTCCAGGCGGTTCTTGAGGGTCTCGAGGTGCTGACACCTGTCTGCATAGTCAGGTGTGTCAACCAACATCAACTGTAATTACAGGTAACAGCAAGTCTGTATGAAGGTAGGAATTCATGTAATATGCCAAAGGAAAGAAGAGGAAGATAATGCCCTTCAAGTACCAAGGTTAGGCATATGATATAACTTTCAAAACCCATTTTCAATTGGTGTGGTTATATATCTATGTACTTACCAAACTGTTTTGCATTCCCTTTAGTTTTAATGTTATCTGCAAAGATAGCATGAATAGAGATGATATAAATAATACATGTATATGCAAATACAACCTTAATAAGAGAGATTCCCTAGAGAGCTGAGATAAAAATCTAATAAGGATGTAAATACAACAAAATACACTTATATAAGTAAGTTTTATCAATAAAAAGTACTTGCAATGTAGAAACTAAATTTTGAGAGAAAATAATTTGAGTTTAATATAGATCATACAGCCTTGATATCCTGAGATTGGAACACTTCTTCCACATCTGAGCTCAGTGTGGTCCAATTATCTGCCTCCTGTGTAAGTAAAAAAAAAAGTGGTCAGAATGAATGAGGGAAACAAAAACCCTGATCGTTAGGGGTGAGATTGGTGTGATAGATGCAAAATTCTAACCAATTCACTTTGCCTGATTAAATGAAATCAACCAATATAAATTCATTAAGGAACTTTCCAAGGTTTTCAGTTGTCTTTGTTTTCTACTGACTAACCTTGAGAGCCTCTGCAGCGGAGGTCATTCGGGATTTGATTGCGTCCAGTTTTAGCAGAGTCTGCATTGATTTGGCTGTGTCATGTTCCACCTGGAGTAATTAAACAAAACTGTTTTACCAACATACTGCTATCATCATTATTTGAGTCAATTTCTTACATGATATCCTTAATACATCATCTGAGTCTGCATTGACCATTTTCTGATCTGTATTCTGTAACTATTTTTGACCAAGATTTGCTCAGAATTTCTATTGATAACATCAAAATGTCTATTTTGAATGATTTTCTGCTCTGTATTTCATGGACATTGATACCTTTTGAATGTCTTGTTTGACCATTTTCATCTGATCCTGGAGTAGAGCAGCTTCCTGTTTCACAGCATCCAATTCTCTTATCACTCTACAAAAATATATCCTCATTCATGCTACATACAGTACAAGATATTGAAATATTTGTTGAAAATATAATTATGTTTATTTCAAACATTTAGGAAAAAAAAGAACTTTGCAACAACAGGGGTACTGGTTTTTTGCAATGTTCCACTTTATGATAATTGTCTTTACAATTTATTGGACATGCGTGTGTATGTATTACATATATTTTGAATGTACTGGTATTAAAGATTTTAATATGAATTTGTGAAATAAATATTGAGCTCTTTGTTGAGTGTGGGTTCATAGAGCTTAAACTTAAGGTAAGGTTTGCGGTTACAGGGAGATAACTCACTGATTTTCATTGTGACGAAACACTAACTACCCTTTATTTCAGATATGATGTCAATATTTATATGACGTAATAATTGATTTCAGTTTTTTTATTTCGCGGGGTTTTATTGTTTACAATGAAAAAGTAACAGGACACAAGTATTTTATCAATTTCCACAAAAACGAAGTTCGCAACATATCTTTTTAAATAGTGTTTTAGATACACCAGATTACGCTTATACTAAGATAGTTTTTTCCTGAAATCGGTGGACTTGGAAAGGTTTCAAATTCGACGTTTAAATCGTTGTAGTCCAAAATTTTGACTTTTGTTGTATTTTATTCTATTTTGAAATAGTTCTTTAAAAATAAATAGAAACCAATCATGATATTAACAGATTAGTGACATTATTCATGTTACTTTTTAACATTTTAAGCATAAATAACCCCCATAATAGTCACATATAAAATGTGCAAATTTCCATGAAATTATTTACATTTCATCAACATAACAGTTTGAAATCATGAACCTTGACCTTTTATAGCTATAAAACGGGTCCGGCAAAATCATTCAAATTTTATAAGAAAAAAGAGTTTAGTTTAGTGAACCAAATGATATGTAACTTTGCTACAATATATAAAAAATGCAAGCCGCAAACCTTACCTTAACTACAACAGAAAATGTTTTAAACAATGCAAACTTTCATTTGAAATTATATACCCAGTATATAAAAAAATTAAGATAGTTTTAAAAAAGAATGAAAAATCTTCGAATTTTGGCATAAACATAGTATGAAAACGTGAAAGGCATTTAATATTTTAAAATTAGCAAACCTTGGTAAATTTTGAACAGCTTGCTGGCTGGTTTCCTCTATTATGTTGTTCACTTCCTGAAAATTAATTAAATTTATTAAAAACTTTGGTCCATTCAGGATAAAGTTTATTAAAGTACTTTGAGGTTGGTCTTAAAATAATCATTACATCTAAACTAAATACACGTGTACATGTAAAATTGTTTGATTCAGAGACAAACTGTCATCAACAAAAGTCATCTGTCTATATATCCATATTCAAAGAAAATGTGAAAAATCCACGTAATGGATACTGAAAACTCTATTGATCATAATATCTTTATTTACTTCCATTGACACAAACCAGTTTTCAAAATGCAAATTAAAAACATATTAATTACCTGAATAAACATTTGAAGTTTCATCACCAGGGTTGTTGCATATTGCTGTAAAGAGAAAACACAACACATTATTATAGTCATATTTTGCTAAAATATCAAAATGTCAAATGGCAAATTTGCAAATATGAAACTCACATCTTTAGCAGCAACTGGATCCTTTTGTGATCTAAAGGCTGTATTGACCCATTCCTTTGCATCAAAATTATCGTCCAAAAATTTGGAATAATCCTAGTAAAATTAAAAATTAATGTACATTAATATCTTAAGGACGACGGACCTAATTCGCTTTGCGCAGATATATCGCGCACCTAAAAGGAGTGATTGTTACGAACATGGAATTCTCAATATTACGTCACAATCACTAAAACTCAATGAAAAATTGCTTATGATGCAATATATAGGTGTTCAACGTCATCAATACACACTTTAATATTGCATGTAGTGCCTAGTGGGCAACCTTGCTATGTATTTAACATGATAAAATATGCTTTTAACATTATTTAACATGCAGAAATTTTGTTAGGGGATGTCAAAGTTCTGTAGTGTGTTTTATATTAGCATCTACATAGATTATTTAACAGAGTTTGAGCCAGTGAACAAATCATTTACATTCCGATCTGCATCAATACTTGTATCGAAAAAATATAGTAAAACCGTCCCTGTGCTTAAGTTATGAAGTATTTTATTTCAAAAAAATGTAAAGCAAACTCTAATAGTTCTTTGCTTTCATAAAATAACTTTGAAATGATGTACAAAGCCTTTTTCTTAGAGTTTGCACAGTACTTTTCATGCATGAACAATTAAAGAAAAATAATGTCACATCGCACTTAGAGATGTGCCCCCGTAAAAACAAATTTGATGACATGGTCATTTTTTAAATGATATTAATTCAAAATCATCATATAATTATCATATTTCAATTTGGATAGAAAATCTATTGCAGGATATTTTTAAAATCATTTTTTCTCTTACAAGAACGCTTTTCACCATTATGTTCAATTGAAAAAGAAAAGCAATACACACAATTTTTGTAATGGTCCCTACTAACAGAGACATAAATAACAGAGATTGGCAACTGATCGAAATCTCGCGGTCCCTATTGTAAAGTGTTCCCAGTTTAAATCAGTATATCTTTCTAATAAACAATTATATCGAAATATAAACAGCTAAAACCTATTACCAAAACATTCAAAATATTATATTTTCACGAGTTTATGTCATATAAACAATATTAAAAGAGGAGTTTTAGGAGGCAGTTGGCTACCCGTCGTCCGAGATTTCGCCGATGTTTTATAGTTGGCCAATATATTTTATATATATTAATCTTATTTTTCAATTTTTTGTTTCAAAAATGTCTAAAACCTTTGCACACTTTTCATTAAAACAATATACTTTTGGTTTAAGATCATTATCTCAGTTTAATAAAATGTAGTTCTCAAAGTAAGGTTGGTCCCGTACCATTTTTCAACAACAAAACACGCTAATGGCGGAGTTGCCAATCTCCGTTATTTATATCTCTGCTACTAAAAATCTAATTCGACTTTCATCAGAGACATAAATAACATGTTATTTATGTCTCTGCTTTCATGTTATTTTTTGATTGATTTTGATATATCTTTAGTAACTCTAACTCATAATTTTTTTTATAAAAATTAGTATTGTAGAAGTGAATTGGGTCCGCCGTCTTTAAGCTACGAGGAAATTCGAAATACAACTGGGGAAAATGTTTGATGTGTAAGTCTTGCCAGCTATTCCATTTCATATGTCATCATTCCTTTTATAAAAACATGATGCATTGTATAAAATTGCCTTTTAAGATAACCATATTTTGAAATGGAGTACAAACCATTTTCGATTTTCCACGTCGACTGCAAAAATGTTTACATTGCTAAAGAGTTAGTGTGTGGAGGTAATAAAGTCATAAGAAAATTAATTCATAACTCGTACACAAAACTTGACAAAATTACAAACTTTACAATATAGATCTAGTATTTTAAAAATCGGAACAACGTAATTTTCAAACACTTTTAAAAGCTGGCACCATTCGTGTCACGAGCGTTTCAAACTCAATTCAGATATCGGAACTTTTTTAAATCTATTTAGCTTGAAATTTGTAGTACAAGCTGCTCAAAGAAAAAAAGCGCGGGAAACAAAAAATATTTCCAGGGCCAAAGTGTTTGGTATCATGTTTATTTGATGACTATGTAGTCATTATAGTGTCGTAATTATGTCAACTCAAAGTGGAATTCCCGTGAAAACTGCCGAAAAATGTAATTTTATTATTTTTTACAAATCAAAATTGCTGTTTATATAAAGAAGCTAAAGGAACATTTAAACAACAGAGTAAATTCCAACTGCTTTTTAATGACTAAAGGAAAACGTAGCTTTCAAAATTCCCCTGTCTATGAAAACTCATAGTAACGAGTTTTTACACATAACAAGCACATCATTTATATACTGTTGAAGATCAGTAATAATCTAATAAATTATATTTCAGTGAACTCCGCCCTCCCCATTGATGTTACAGCGGCACAAGTTCAACAGTACCCTGAACTGGTCAAGCTATTGACAGAACTTTCCCAGAGGATTACACCAGAGGGAATAAGTGTTCAAGTCAAGCAGGAGCTGGAACAAGTGAGTGAAAATCTCTCTTCTTTTAAAACCTAATTACTGTGGTCATGGTAGTAGGAAAGAAAAAACAAAGAATGACTGAACCAAGAATTGAATTAAGGTCCACTGCATAGATAACTCAGTCAACCACTGAGTTTTCTATCTAATATCATTGTTTATAGTTTATACATTACAACCTAATATATTTCATAACTCTCAGTTGAGGGGGTACAAATGGAATACAATTCATCTATGATACAATTTGATAAAATACAGAATATCAAAATCCCATTATTCATATTTATAACTAATTAAATTCTTTGGGGGAGGGGGGTTCCACATTGTGTATTTCTGTTGATCTTTGATAATTCCCTTTTGAGTCATTTAGAATCAAGACAGAGACGATGACTGTCACAATTAGTCTCCATGCATGTGTAATGGTAATGGGATGGAAAAATAATGATGGACCCAACCAGGATTCGAACGGGGGGCCCCTGAATCTCTATAATTCAGATGCTCTACCAACTAAGCTATCTGGCACTGGTGAATGAACTGGTCTGACCATATAGGTACATTACAATATTGACATTTTCTATGGAGAATGATATACATGTATCTGAATTTATCTATTGGTTGGTATTGTAGGCAGAGGAGGAATTGAGACATGAAAAACACACCTGGCTTCTACAGCATACTCTGTACAAAGAAATAGAGGAGTTTCTGATCGACTCGGAACTGAGGAGTCAAGATGTGGCCCTCTCTCCTGATGACAAACAGGTATATGTGATCGCAGAAGTGTCCAGGAATATTGCAAGGATGGGCATATTTATAATTTGATATTCTAAAAATCAAATTATATCTTTTTAACAGTTGCTAAATTAAAAAAGAAAACTCCAGTGTTTATGGGTTATAGCTGTAGTTTGGTTAAATATAACATAAAAATCAAAGAAATTGTGACAAATTTCTGAGAAACCCTACACAGTGTTATCAAGCAGCTAGGGTCTAAAGTAACTGTACAATTGAATGTAGATTATTATCTTCAGTTCCATACAATGCTACAAGAGTGTCTGACTTTCTCGGAAATAGGGGACTACTTGAGATGTAGTCCTGACCCCAGCTGTAAAGTCAATCTTCTGGGATTGACAGAGGAAAGCATTCACAACCAGAACCCACACAGAAAGGTAACTTAGGCTAGTTACTTAAATGCTATAATTTGGTGGTTCATGCAGGTGAGAAGATAGCAAACATTTTAGAAAAAATTTGGTTATGTGATTTTTTCTGCAATGACCACTACCTTCATAGTCTGTATGAACCTTAAAGAAAGCATTTTAATGTTTATACATGTATTTACACATCTCTTTGAATCTCCCCAAAATTATTCATGGAAAGTGAGTAAATATATACATAGTGAAAAACTTGTATTCATTTTTACACCTCATTAGCTAAAATGAAAGTGTTTATACTTCTTAGTTTCTTAGCTTCAGGTATAAATTCTGTAACTATTGAATTTATTCCTATAGTATACTTCTTATATACTTATATATTGCACTTGGATAGTTTGTACTATTTTAAAATCTTATGCTATTATCATAATAGTTTCTGCATGTTTTTGAATTGTACATTGTACTGATGTTTCTACACTTCAGAACCTGGCCTACCTCCAGCAGAAACTGATTCCACAGATAGAGGAGCGCCTGGCAGATAAGTGCGAAAATCTACAGAACTTTCAAGATGTGGACAATGTTCTAGGTAACAAATGAGCTAAAAAGAAAAGAAAACCTACAAGTAATGTCTGTGTTGGTTGCTTCTAGAATCATTTGTTACCAATCTGACATCAGGATTCTATTAGAAATGTTCATATGCATAATTTTTACAAATGCAGATATAAACACTCCAGGACCTATTTTGAATTATCAGTATTCTTCAACAGTAATGACATTATGATAAAGATTTTCATAATCATTGTTGTATTACTGTTTGTACTTTAGATAGTAGTCCCACATTAGCGAAGTCTTCCCAGCTACCTGCCTTGATGGAAGCACAGAAGAGGAAGTTGGAAGAGGACACACAACAGCTGGAGAGGCTACGCATGGCGAAAGAGAAACAGTTCCAGACCTACTACCAAGTAGGTGTCTTTTTAAACTGTGCTTTAATTCATATTCTACATCCGTTAATTCAATAATTTTTGCTGCAGAATCATCATTCTTCAGTACAAAGAAAATGTAAACTTTTTTAAAATAAGTCTTTTAGTTAATGTCAAAGATGACATTAGGAAAATTTCTGGTTGTTAAACACATTTATGTCTTGTTCTGATTCTCCGTACTAAAACACAATTTACACAATGTATTTATACTGAGTAGGAACTCTGATTCAGATTTAATAAGTGCATTTGATTACTCCCCCATTGGTTGATAGAATTTTTTTGTTGGTACCTGTAGACTCTGCTGGACTCGCTTCATCTCCTGGAGGAACTGATTACCAAGTACCGACTCCAGAACCAGACTGAGCATGACACAGTGTCCGCCGAGTGGCTGGTCGGAAAGTGTGATGGATTATGTCTCAAAATCAAGTATGTTATACCGGGAAATCATTAAATTTGGAAAAGGTTGGGGGGGTCAGCACAATTTGTAGATTTCATTGGATGATAGGCCTACAAATTTTTACCCCCTAAATTTTCTGCAAACTTCTTAGTCATGAAATAGAACAATTGATATTTGTTATAAATTATGTACAATCGTGAATCTGTAAATTTTGATTTAAAACAATTCATAAAATTGCCCAGTATGAATAGAACTATGAATTTACAGTAACTCTTTAAAATCCTGAAATACATTGATCTATTTGGAAGTTAAATTAATGATCATGTATGTTTTATCTGCTGGTTGTATGCTTTGTTATAGTAATTTTGTGCAATGAAAAGTCTAAATTGAAGATACTTGCCTGTTTAAGGTTGATTGAGCTACAGATTCTGTGTGATACCTACACTCTTGAAACAACAAAGGCACTACAACAAATCAAGTAGGAACTTTCCTCTAATTATTACTATCCGCTTTAGCCGTGTGATGATATGTGATTGTATATCAATTTTAGATACTCTTATATAAGCAGAGAACATGGCATTAGAATTTCTGGATTTTATAAGATTGCATAATTTGACAAGTAAATATTTTTTTCTGTCTTGTTCAGGGATACATTACATGGTGCTAAAGTGGAAGCAGAGAAAAGCAAGACGTATGTAACAAAAACTCTTCAGACTTACGAGTCTTTGGGAAGTGAGTTTGATGATCTTGTGATGGAGTACCAAACCCTGAAGGAGGAAATGGACAATAAAGAGTGGGCGTTGTCTGAGCTACAGAAAAGTGCCAGCTAGTGGGTCAGCTGTTACTGTGTGCCAACTAGTGGGTCAGCTGTTACTGTGTGCCAACTAGTGGGCCAGGTGTCACTATGTACTAGCTGATGGTTTTAACTGTAGCTGTTACTGTGTGTTGACTGTGACTCCCAGTGATCCAATTCATCCAAACATTTATTGCAAGTTTAGCTTGCAGATTCTATATAGATATATATACATGTACAGATTTGATATTTTTATTTGTCAATATTAGCAAGTTGCTACTGATCTTACAGCGGCAATAATTTGTTAGAACTGAAATAAATGTGTTCGTGGCTAAAATAAAATTACAAAGAAATGAGATAAACATTCATTGTTGATTAAAAGATTTAATTTTGATTTTTCTTCATCTCATATTCTAGCAAACAAATCTCAGAAATTCTTTTTCTTCTCTAAAGAGAAGTTTCAGGTCAAATATAGTGTATCACAGCTTGGCTTTGCTTACAGCAATTATCTGTCAATCCCATGTTTTGATTCAAAATCAGCCGAGAATGCTCCTTTAATGACAAATCAAACATGCTTGAACTTGGTATGCACAGTGCATGTGTATTGCATGTGTACTGCACAATGTCAGCTTGGACTATTTCATTCCGTAATGACAGAAAAGTTTACATGGTTGTGGTTGTCGCAGAAAGGATCACGTTGAGTGCAAGACTGGTGTGAAGCTCTCAGCCTGAGCATCTTGCGTTAAGTAGTGACTGGTACTCAAGACCACGGCTGTCTCTACGGGAACCAGCACACCATCACTGCCCACCATGTACAGTTGGATCTGGGGCTTGTTCTGTAGGGTCCCTTTCAAAATGAAAAATGCATAAAAAAATTTAAAATCTTGTTAGTGAAAATGGAGGTTTATGTTTGTATGTTACCCAAATTTGTGAACACAGAATTTCAAAAAATAGTAAACAAAGTTGGGGAGAGGGGTACTTTCACTCCACCCCCCTCTCTCCCTCTCTCTCGTTACCCCTAAACGTACACATGTATGGGATGACAAATTTGAATAATTGACAACTTCTGTTAATTTTGCTAATGTGAACCACATTTAATTTTTTCTGAAATATAAATATACACATAGGTATTTGAAATCTCTCTCTCTCTCTCTCTCTCTCTCTCTCTCATTTTTGTGAAGGAAAATGTAAATGAATTAAATAATTTAGCAAGACATTTGAATTATCAAAGAGAAAACCAAATTTCTTTTTTTAAGAATGCATCTCGTAGTAAATATTTAGTTTTATTATACATGTAACTGCACAGTACACATATTGACCACATGCAGGCACTTGCGTTAAACTTAATTCTTTTTATTGTATGACAATTTCCTGTACTATAATTATTATACTAGTAGCAGAGGAAATTATTTAACTGTAAAAAGAAATATTTTTAACGTCAAGTCCCTGTGATATTGACACACAAGTCATTTAATATTACCTTCTATGGGCAATTGTTTGATGTCACCTGAAAGCGATTTCCTAAACGGCAACCATGTCCCAAGACTCTGAAAATACATTGTAAAAATTGTAAAAGCCCAAGAGGGTTTCGAACTCGTGACTTGCAAATATTAAGCTGCTGACACTTTATCCTATACGCTGTAACGGTTTACCTGACCACAAGACCATATAGCCTTAGAATTTTAAAGTAGAAATTTGGAATTACGGTATTATAACTAATGAAATACTTTCAATAATGATATGAAATTTGCGTTGTTGGTACATATTTTATAGATTTTCAACAAAAGGGTAACCTATTATTATCGGTTCGTGTAAATGAAAAAAATTTAAAAAAAGAATTGGCTTGAATCAAATACAAGACCAATCTGATTAAAATCAGATCTTTGATCCGCTCCGACATATTCCGTGTCGCTACACAGTGACTATCAGAAATTTCAGAGCGTAACAAAGATCTGGCCCCGAGGTTATAAAACTTTTTTCACACTCGTACTCAAACTCGTACTCCGTACTCCGAGTATGTGCTCCACTGAGTACGACTTTAAAATCTGAGGTTATAAAAGTTTTGGAGTACGTTCTCCGCTGAGTACTATTTGGAGTATGCTCCAAAAGCCGGTGGAGGAAATTGTACGTCTCTGGAGTAAGATAGAGCAGGGTAACTCATGTAAATAGTCCTGGCATGTAGGCAAACTGTACATGTATTCAGATAAATTATTTATCAACAAAATGTAACACATTATTTACATGTACATACCGGTATGCCATTTTTCGTCTGCAAGCATGGAGATGTCTCTGCATCTATAATTTATGAACTTTTGAGCAACAAACACGATAAATCCAGTGTAATTGGGAAACTTATCAACAAATTGTGATTATGTTTAATGTTTTTGGAAAAGAGGGTAGGGGGCGTAGATATAAAAATCTTAATTAACGGTCTGGAATTCTCTCTCTCTCTCTCATAATTTCTATCTTCTATATCATGCGTGTTATAATTAATCAAAGTGTTATCTTTTTTTACACAAACAAGCTTAATTTTAATTAACTGTAAATTACCCGAATTTTCAAGCAGAATATATACATTGATTATATACTTAATTAGTTAATGTCTTTCCATATATGTATATTTCGGATTATTTAATGTCATAACACCAAATTTTATTTTAAAATAATTATTTGTGGAAAGACACTATATTAGATTTAAGACTATGGGGTCACCGGGACCCACCGTCCCTATATTCGAGCGTTTATAATCAAATATTTAACCAAATAATGCATTTCACTGTACGTATACTCAGACAAGTCTATGCTCTCGATGTTTTAGTTTGAAATAAATAATAAAGATTACAAGGGAGGTGATGTTCGGTGGTCAAAATGACTGATATTTGGAAAATAAAAATCAAATACTGGTAGATGATTCGGAAAGGAAACCCTACCTTCCGGCAGTAAAATTAAAGAACACATCTAGATCTCTGCAGCTAGTATGTAAGATCACATAGGAAGCCAAATGCGTACATTGTATGTACGTCATGATTTAAAAATATTACCGATACAAAACTTGAAAATTTGCAACATTTTCTTTTAAGTTTACATCTAATGTCCTTCAACATGCGTTTTAATTACTTACTGCAAATTCTTGATAACTTTCTATATTTCCAAGTAAGATTGCTTTTTGATAACTTTTGTTAACTTTCAGAATAGGTTTTTATTATTTTTAATGGTCTTAATATCTCGAAAGAAAGAAATGAACGTGTACAAAATTATTCTAAATTATCACACTTCACAGCATTTTGACGCTTTAGACGAAAAGCGATTTTAAAAGCCAATATTTTCCACAGACAGTAGCTGTTTTATGAAAAAAAAAAAAAACAATCATAAAGATATACCACAGACAGTAGGATTCGACCCCCCCCCACACACACACAGACAGACACACCAACCAACTCCTCTTTGAAATATTTAGTATCAGGGGCAGATCCAGAATTTGAAGTTAGAAGGGGCGCCAGTATAAGGCAGGGGTCTGGAGACCGCCTTGAGGCCCCCAGTGGGTCCAGGGCAAAGCCATGTTGGTGTCCCCAGGTGGCGAAGCCGGGCCTGGAAGCTCCTCAATTCTAGAGTTTTGTAAGGTAAAAATGAAGTCTTTAAATATACTTTTGTGATATTTGTTCTCGTGATTATACTTAAAGTAATAAAATTATTTTCAATTTTTAAAGGTTTGTAGATTAAAGAACTGCAGTTATCAAATCCCTCTGTCTTGCAAAAATATAATATAAAACGTTTCCTTTTATTTTTTTCTTTCGAATGGATGTAAACTAATCAGTTTAAAAAATCAAGTTCATTAGGACGATGCAAATGAAGTTTTAAAAAAGATAACTATGCCAGCTTGTATTATAACAAACACGGAAGAGTCGTTAAAAAGACTAGCTAGTGTAACCAATTACTTAAAGGTGGGTGTGTGGGTGACTTGTCACATTTGAACCCA
>WFKH01010931.1:17851410-17882619 GCA_016163765.1 Magallana hongkongensis | reverse complement strand
GGGACAAAGTAAGACACTGTATATATGTGATGCTTGTTAGGGACAAAGTAAGACACTATCCATACACAGGTCATCAAATGCAGGATGATTGGTTTAACTAGTTTATAGATGTATAATTTATATCTTAACAGTGTGTATAGGTATTGATTCTTATGTGAATTTTGGTTACTTCTTATTCCAGGATGATGAACTTGCAATGGACTTTGTGGCATGCACATCTAACATTCGATCTCATATATTTGGTATAAACCAGAAAACAAAATTTGATATTAAATGTAAGTATTTGGGGTACCAAATATAGATAAGGTACATGTACCAGTAAATTTAATGGAAAAAATTGCTGTATTCACGAACATATTAGTACATATAAACATGTGGGTTCTTCCATTAAATAGCTTTTACATCATTAAGAGAGTCACCTATTTTTCATTTGACGTGTTACTTTCAGCCATGGCTGGGAACATTATTCCTGCAATAGCTACAACTAACGCAATCATAGCAGCAGTGATAGTGATGGAGGGATTAAAGGTGCTTAATGGAAGGATAGGAGAATGCAAACAGGTACATACTGTGGTATTTCTTAGATTTAAAAATTTTCATGGATGTGTTGAGTGGGATCCTTATTTTGTGGATAAATGTACACGTATTATTAGCTCACCGAGACGAAGTCGGGGGGAGCTTATGCTATACCCCCGGCGTCGGCGTCCGGACCTGGTTAAAGTTTTTGTTGCAGGTCCTGTATCTAAGTTATTACTAGTCCTATCTTCACCAAACTTGCATGGATGATGCATCTGGACCTACTTATGGACTTGAAAGACTTGGATGCTGAATCTGGGTCATGAGTTTCAGATGCTGGAGGAGGTTAAGGTTTTTGGAGCAGGTTAAAGTTTTTGGTGCAGGTGCCCTTTGATAGCAATTTCTAAGTTACTACTGGTCCTAAGTTCACCAAACTTGCATGGATGGTGCATCTTATGATACTGATGCACATGACAGGCTTGAATGCTGAATCTGAGCCATAGGTTTCAGATGCTGGAGGAGGTTAAGGTTTTTAGAGCTGGTTAAAGTTTTTGGAGCAGGTGCCCTTTTATGATTATATCTTAGTTTTTACTGGTCCAAAGTTCACCAAACTTGCATGGATGGTGCATCTCATGATACTGATGCACATGACAGGCTTGAATGCTGAATCTGAGCCATAGGTTTCGGATGCTGGAGGAGGTTAAGGTTTTTAGAGCTGGTTAAAGTTTTTGGAGCAGGTGCCCTTTTATGATTATATCTTAGTTTTTACTGGTCCTAACTTCATTAAACTTGCATGGATGGTGCATCTTATGATACTGATGCACCTGACAGGCATGAATGCTGAATCTGAGCCATAGGTTTCGGATGCTGGAAGAGGTTAAGGTTTTTGGAGCAGGTGCCCTCTGATGATTATATCTTAGTTATTACTAGTCCTAACTTCACCAAACTTCCATGGATGGTGCGTCTTATGATACTGATGCACAGGACAGGCTTGAATGCTGAATCTGAGCCATAGATTTTGGATGCTGGAAGAGGTTAAGGTTTTTGGAGCTGGTTAAAGTTTTTGGAGCAGGTGCCCTCTGATGAATATATCTTAGTTATTACTGGTCCTAACTTCACCAAACTTGCATGGATGGTGCATCTTATGATACTGATGCACCTGATGCTGAATCTGAGCCATAGGTTTCGGATGCTGAATGCGGATGCACCTGACAGGCTTGAATGCTGAATCTGAGCCATAGGTTTCGGATGCTGGACGAGGGTTAGTTTTTTGGAACAGGTCACATGTTTTATAGATATTAGTATTATTTCAAACTTGCACAGTTGATTTAACTATAATATAAATGAATCGCAGAGGTAGCTTCAGATGCAGAGCCTGATCTCCATTATCAAGGATGCTAAAAAAATCTCCTACCTCACTTAATATATAATAATATATAATCTCGTATAATATGATATTGTATATTATAATATTTTAATTATTTAATTATATAAAATATTATTATATCACATGAATTGTATTATATGATATTGTAATATATAATATTGTATCATATGATATGATATTGTATAATATGATATTGTATTATATAATATATTACTATATCACATAATATTTTATCATATGATATGATGCAATGTTGTATAAAATCATATGATACAATATCATATTATGTATCAAATATGATACAATATCATACAATACAATATCATACTATATTATACAATATAATATCATATGTTACAATATTGTGATGTTTTATGTGATATGATATTGTATCATGTAATACTATATTGTATCATATATTATATAATGATATTGTATTATGTGATCAAATACAATAATGTATGACACGATACAATGTCATATCATATGTTACAATATTATATTGCATAATTATTTATTACAGTATTATATTGTATTATATGATACTATATTGATTTTTATATCATATGATAAAGGTGGTCTCATAAAGGTGATGCCTCATAAAGGTGATGTCTCGTCTCGGTGAGCTTTGTAATCTGTGATTACCTATGTTTTTTCAATTAAAAATTTGAAACACCAATAATGAAGTGCAAGTGACACCCATGATTGCCATGAAAATAACTAATTCCATTTGCCATCCTTTTGAGCTCCCTTACATTTCTTTGGAAACAGGTCTACCTAAACAGACAACCCAATCCCAGGAAAAAACTGTTGGTTCCATGTGCCCTGGACAAGCCCAGTCCTAAATGTTACGTGTGCTCCTCAAAACCAGAGGTGACAGTGGTTCTAAATACTGAAAAAATCACCATAAAGACTTTGGAAGATAAGGTAATCCAGCATTCACAAAATAGCTGAAATGTATACACACACATACATGTATCATTATTTAATTATGTTTTCTTTAAAATAGATCTTGAAAAGTGCACTAGGAATGGTAGCACCTGATGTGGAAATAGATGATGGAAAAGGTACAAGTTTGTTTGCAAAATTACATTTGTATGAAATTCATGTGTGTTGGTCAAAGAAGTTGACTGACAATGGTATATATGAATGTGGAAAAACTAATGAAAACTAGCAGTATTTAAAGAGTAATTTCTTTGTTTTGCAGGAACTATTTTGATATCAAGTGAAGAGGGAGAGATGGAAGGTATGTAAAGTAAACAACCTTGCTATATATATAAATGCAAGATGGAAGTACATGTATGATCAGGAAGACTGTTCTCTTGAAAATGAACCTTTTGTTTTCACTGCATTTTCTGCACGTTTGAAATTTGCATTAAGGGATATGTAAAGACAAACCTAAATGGTAAATGCCATGAACACTGAAGTCTTTTAAAATCGTTTTTCCTTTATATTTCAGAAAACAATGACAAGTTTTTAAGTGAATTTCACGTTGGAAATGGCAGCATCCTTAAATGTGATGACTTTTTACAAAGTTATGAATTGAAAATAATAATAGCACATAAGTAAGTGAAAAGATACTATTTTACATATAAAGGACTATGTATGTGGTATTATGTGGTATTATGTATTTTTTCGCCCCCAAAAAATAAAGTAGTAAAGAGAGCTTTAAAAATAAGATTTAAGATAGTTTAAATCATGTTAAACATCAGTATGTTAAAGGTAATTATCCTGATGACATCATAATGTAGATATGATGTCATGAAGATCGTTTTATTTTCAAAGATTAATGTTCTGGAGCAATGAATGGGTGTTTCCCCACTGTTTTTCGACTAGGAAACATCAAGTGCATGCTTGCTCAAGTACCATTTTTTACTCTGATGAGTATGATTTTGAATAAAAACATACGCAAATGGTACTTGAGAAGACATGCGCTCTATGTTTCCAGAGGCAAAATCTGAAGAAAAAAGACCATTTTTTCCATCATTTTGCAAAGTTGCGGGAAAAGGCCTATTTTAGTTACTTCATAGATGAAAAACTGATGGAGAATGATGACTAATAACAAGATTATTTTGATAGACATTTTCTGTTTAATGTTTAATGAAGATATGATTTTGATATGATACTATTTTAAAAATTGGTTAAAATGGGGGCATATATGTGACCTTATCAAATATAGTTCTTTGGTTGCGGCTATCATACTTTTTTTTGTGACAATTGCTTCTGCATGTGCTGGTATCTTAAAAACTACTATTGAATTTATTTTTGATTTCATTTGAAAAAGTTAAATGTGGAACATTATTTCATGTGTTATATCAGGGTCGTATATACTAGTATATACGTCCCTGGTTATATGAAGGTACATTGTGTATTGAATATAGAACCAATTACTGTACTTTCAATCAAACAGTACAAGTACTAACACAGTATCCCAAGTTATCTTAAAGCACTTGCTTGTTCTGGTCCAAACAAGAATTTCATTGCATTTATTTGTTACCCAGGGATAAACTGGAAGAAGACAAAGAATTTGATGTGGTGGGAGATTTATCAGAACTTCAAGCCAAACCATTGGAGGAACAACCGACCAATCAGAACGGCAGTACCACAAGTCATCAGGAAGGTGAGGGATTCAATTTACACAGCCAAATATTGGAGTTACTGTGATCTAGTTTAAGTGATGGTCATTTTCATTGCTGTACATGTATTAATTGGAATTATTTGATCCAAATCATTGCAAACTTACCTTTAATTTACCGATTCTTGAAATTATATTTTTATCCTCTTGGTGTTTGAGCAGATCTCAAATGCATGTACATATATGTTATTTATTTTGCAGAGGAAGATGACCTAATGATTGTGGATGAGATAGAAGTTATTAAATCTGGTACAAAACGCAAAGCTGACCAAGAGCCTGATGAAATCAATGCCAAACGTCCAAAGTCCAGCGGGGATCACAATGATGATATTGTGATTCTATAGATTATAGGCACAGTCAGCCCGGAAGACCAATATCTGAAATAGACTTTGTAAAAAGTCAACAAAAAATCACAATATTATGCAAGAGAAGGTGAAGACAGAACAGATGATTCAAAGTATTTTTGAAAAAAAAAAGATTTGATTGTTTATTGCAGCAATGCTTGCGACAATAAAAATGTTACAACAGATCATGTGCCCTATGGGAGTTATTGCCCTTGTCTATTAAGATGTATGTGGACCATTGTGTTAGTATGTATAATTAGCTGTTGTTTGTTTGGAATGAGTTTGAATGAAATACAATGATGGAAACATTAAGAATAAAGTTGCATGTACATTTTAATTGTGTTTTGTTTTGTTTTGGTTTTTTTTTGTGAAAAGAATTTACTTCTGAATGACCAATATAGGTCGAGAGATAACACTGTACTCTTGTTTATCAGGTGTCCTTAGGTAACCTTTGGGTTCATGTCGGGTCTTAGGGGAGCATGGTATGCCCATGCTATCTGCATTTAAACACTATCTACATAGGAGTTAGTATTCTAAGTGAAATTTAAAAATTATCAATTTGCTGATATCTGTTTGGGTGGGTGGAGGGTTTTGGGGTAGTTGACTATATTCAATCTTTTTGCATTCAGTTGTTAAATTATTTCTTATGATTGACAGGTGATAGTTTCATTGCGCATTAAAATGCATTCTCATGTGAGGGGGAGGGGGAGGGGTGGGGGGTGAGGAGACTCCCCCTGTGATGTTCAGTATTACTAAGTTTTAGTGTATTTACAAATCATTGACCTACTATGTGCATTTTAAAAATAAATTCAAATATGATTTGTAAACTCTAAAAAGATATGAGTGACGTGAATACAGTACTGGTAATCCCATAAGGTACCGGTATCGCATCGGTATTTGACCAATCAAAATGAATTGGTAAGATCATGATCATTTTTTTCACATAGGGACTACTTATTCCAAGTATTTGCACCATCTACCAGAAGAGTAAACAGGTTGATTTACATGTACGACAATATCTTGTATGTGTACGGATACCTTCCACGTCCAATTTCAATCTGTAAATGGTACACATACATGTGACAGAAATAAGAAGTATTTGGAGTCATAATTTTCCTGGGTCAGTGAGGATCGGGGATTGGTGACCCCCCCCCCTCCTCAAAAAAAAAGGAAAAAAAAAGGAACATATGCCGAGATAGATTTGCTCACTTGATAAAAAAATCCAAATATTTATGTAGCGCAATGCCTAACACCCCCAAACCAATTATGTCGGCCAAAAGCTGGACAAATACAGCTCGAATGATTTTGAAAGGTGGAAAATTCAAGGTGTTTCATTTGGCCTTCGATTGCTAAATTACACGAACATGAATTAGCACTGCATATTGAGATACACGTAGGTCTGTTGTCATGTAGGTCTGTTGTACTTTAAGTTATCTTACTTAGATATGAGAGACTGAAAAAATATCAACATGTTGTAACATCTTTTTGACTTTTTTATGGTCACTTATGTTACACCCGTCTGTTGAATGTTATGTAAAACAGTGGCATGAATAAAGACTACGTCCGTTTGTCGGTCCCGGCTGTTTTTAAAATATACGATAAATTTTTGCACTGAGAACACATGAAAATCATTTAGAGGATTTCAAAGGGAAAACAAATAAACATACTGCAAAGAGATATTGTGTAATCTTTATACCGGTATAATCAAAAGTATAATTAAATTTCTCCATGTGTGTGTATGTGTGTGTGTGGGTGGGGTGGGGGGGGGGGGGGGGTCCGGGGGAAAATTTTGTTCGCCGGGGGTGGCGTACAGGCCAATATTCGGTGAAGGGGTCGGAACCCGCCTACTCTAGATCCGCGCATTTTATTTCATTGATACAATTTTTGTCGATTAATTGTAAATAATTTGTATATCGATGAAGCGATTAATAATATTGTATTATATATGAAACAAGATATTGTAGATATTTTAATTTAAGGATTAAAAACGACCGGTGCTTAATTTTTCTCAAGATGTATTATAAAATTAGACTGAAAACAAAAGAATTTTTAGTTATTAATGGGATCAAAGTGATGTGTACACTCTACACAAAAAAAAAACCTGTTTAGAAACCACAGAGTTCGGTGTATTTCTTCAGATTATATATATTAGTGTGTCAAAACTTTAGCGCGAATACCATGCAGGTAGAAATTGTTTTTGTGTAATCCTGAATATACCATTTTGCTGCTGTGCATATTTTAAATAGTGAATATTTCACGCCGCTTGTAAACAAGAGATCAAACTAATGTCCCATGCAAGTATTTCAATTATTTAATTAAACTACAAAACCGAATTAAAACAGTAAAATTAATACAATAGTATATACCGCTCACATGAGCTCAAATAACGTCCGTGCAAACATCCGAATTTTTTTTAAACTACAAAGTCGAATTTGCCTTACTCATTCTCTATCTAGTGACCGGTATCTTTTAAGGATTCTGACAGCATAAATACACGATGTAGATCTTCGGGGAAAAAAAAGAAGAAGACCCCCCCAAAAAAAAAATTTAAAAAAAAATTGCGATTTGTCTGTCAGTACATGTAAATATTATACTAGTCTCGACCAGATATATACATGTTAACCAAAAGATTATCTTAAATCAACAGTAAATATTTGAACGTTCAATATAAAAACTCATGTGCATGAAAATCACTTCATGTAGTTTTTTTGTTATCAAATAAAACACGAGAGTATGCATGTATATATTAATGCATGAATGTTATAAAATAATACACGTTTTATCTGAATTTGCTTCTGCTTTGCAAAATGCTAACGTGTTGATTTTTCCCCGGCCTTGATACAGGGTAATTATAGCAAAATAAAGCGGTAAACATACTAAAGTGGGAGACATGGCAAACAGTCATGGCCAGACCTTCAAGGTTCGTTTTCATTACCTGTCGCGTTGGCTGGGCTATTTTCTGGCATGTCTGATTGATGGCCTTGAGTTCATGTAGTCTAGATGTTGTTTATTGCTGTCCGATTTCTACTTCACATGAACAGTTTCTAAAGAACTTTACATGTATTTCTGGTCATTTAATATCAATGATGATGATGATGATAATGAAAGATCCAAACCGTCCATAGTCTCTTAAAAGCAGTATTTCAGACGATAAACAGATAAATACATCACAGTAGAATCTTAGTCTGGAGTAGACTAATTGTGCTATTATTTACCAGTTGTCAAGAGCTTTATATAGAACATATTTTTTTTTCTAGAAAGATAAGTTTAGCTCATCGTAAAAAAAGTAAAAAGTCATTTCTGCATACATGTCAGATAAAGCAATGCCTCATAAAATATTGTCCCAACACATCATAACAGAAAATAAAATGCAACTTTATGTAAAAATTTAATATTCAACAACACAATATCTGACATATGAACATGTTATCTTTATCTTAGTTCAGTCTTCCCCAGTGCTTTACACAAATTACCGGCTGTATGCAGACACTGGGGAATCAGGCTTTGGGGGGGGGGGGGGGGGGGGGTGGGGAAAAAAAAAAGAAAGTAAAAACCAGCTACAGCAGACAAAATAAACTGCCAATGTCAAATGATAATGTGCTCTATCACTTGTCAAAATGCAATAAATTACAAAAGTAAAAATTCCTAGTGATCTATTTTACAATGTAATTAGACCACTCCGCACTTTACAAAAATTAAACTGGGTTGTTTCCCTTCGCAGGGTCAACACAAAAATCAAAAAGGTAAAATATCCAACATTTCTCTTCTCTATGCTACCAAACATTTGGGCATCTAATGATAAATTTTCTTTGGTTTTAAATTTTTTCATCAATGTCTGGGTAGTCCCAGGGTGGGGCAATCAAAATACTAAATGCAAATTGATTTTTAATGTCAAATGACAAAGTAGAAAAAAAAATCACAACTTCTATGGTTTTTCCCCAAAGATGGCAACTAAGGGACACACCTTTTACAAAGTGTGAATTCGACCATTGCAACACACTTTCTTGACAACTGCAAGTTTGCAACTAAGTTATGTTGCTTAATATATTTCATTCCATTTCATTTACATATCATGTACTGGTAACACAATTTATCATTCTGATCATGGTTTAGAAAAAAAAAAATGTACTACAAATGAGCAGGAAGATATACATAATATTGCTGCCCCAAAGTAAAAAACAAAATCTTTTTTTAAAAGACATTAAACAGTAAATGAATTAGAAGACTAGAATACACAGCTTGAATTGAACACCTTCACATATAAAGTACTGGGTACATGTAATCTATTGACTTTTATGTACAGATATGTCAAAATAATGACAAGAAATATCGAGACAATCATATTAAGGAGGCTGGATGGTCAACAAATTAACCATCAGATCTACCTAAAATTTTAAGATATGACTTGTTTAGCTACAGTATAAACCATTATTTAGTAAAGGACAAATCCAAATACTTTACCTTTTAAATTTGGATATAGAGCTCTTCTTCTAATATCAATACAGCCTAAAAATGGCCACAACCATCGATCCCTCTTAAATTGTCAGGCAGAATAAATGATGATTCAGTTTTACTTATATTAAAAACAGCTAACCATGGGACTAATCATTATCAACAAATAAAATTATACACTCAGTAATTGGTACATGATAGAAGTTGAAGTTGATCATGATCCATGATGTTGAAGTTGAAGATGATCCATTAAACGGGTAAGTACACAGCATCGACAGCAAGACAACATCATTTACCACTGTGTTCCAGCCATGTCTTCTAAAGAGTGTACCAGTACATATAACATACACATCCAACTAAATTCATTATACAGCAGTGTATCCCCTGGGTACTAATTATGTACATAGTGATTGAGCCAGGTTAGCCCTGCTGCAGTAATGATTCCAACAAGTGTCCACAAAGTCACTTTCACATACAGCCGATTTCCATCCAAGAACAACAGGCTTTTTAATACTCCTTCCTTCTGAGGAATCTTGTTCCTCTGGGAGATTTGTCTTCTATATTGCGATAGAGCAAGTCTGTAAATAAAAAGATGACCACATTAAGAATCAGAATTCTCTATTGATCAAACTCAATACTGGTAAAGGGTGAAGAAAACATTATAAATACATGTAGTACTTTAACATCAGTGTTTACTTGATTTAACAAAATATAACGACAAATAAAAGGAGTCACAAACCTTTTTTTAATATCAGTTGCTCTATATTTTCTTCAAAATTGCAAAGATCATCAAAGCGAAAATACTATTCATTGTTTAAAAGTAATACATGTATTAGCCTTACTTTTTCTGCTCATGAATCTCTGCAGCTTCTTTTGCAACGATCTTGGGAGGACATTTTGAGAACAGATCCTTGGCTGTGATGATTAATTCTTCATAAGGCAGATTGTCAGGTATATGTGATAACATTCCATGTAAAGTACACATTTCACACTCACTTGCAAGAATTTCCTTTTCTCTATACAAAACAATCTACAAAGTATTTGTAAGATATCAATACCATATATTAATATTAATTTACATCAATTATCAACATTTTTCCTTCAGTAATTGATAATTATTCAATAACAAATATACACAGATTTTTGCAGATTCACCGATACATTCCTATGATACATTTAACTGAATCAACACTCAATGAAAAAAAATTAAAAAAGGTAAAAAAAAAATGTTTTTTTAAGCCCAAATAGGCCATAAATGTATACTTTTTAATCATAATGTCTATACACTTACAGAGGCTGCCATGTATATTGGCATTAGTGGAGCACTGGCCATGAAGAAGTCATAGAGCCTCACAATGGAATCTAGGTCACCAAGTACGTGACCAAACCATGTTATCAACCAGCTTAAACTAAACACAGTTCCTACTTCAGATCTACAATAAAACTCAAGAAATACAATAAGTATACATGTAAATTTGTATAAAGTATGATGTTTGACTTACTTTATACAGAAAAAATATAAACCCTATGCATCTCTAAGAAAAAATCATAATTTGACTGAACTTAATTGTAAGACAAGCTAAAAAGTCAATGAATAAGAAACCCACTCTTCCATGAATTGTCTTAATTTGGGACTGGCTCTTCCCACAATAGGGTACAAATAGTTGAGTATATGTTTTGTTCGGTCCATGTTGACATCCATGAAATCCCTGTAACAAAATAATACTGTGTACTGCTTTTTTGATTAAAACAATCACAAAGAATTTGATATAATAGATATTATACAAATGATATACAAACAAGAGAAAAAATGGTAAAAAAAACTCCAGCTTCTTTAATACATGTAATTATATTAAATGTCACACCAAACAGATCTTCCAATAATGAGACTTTGCATACCTGAGATGTTGTAATGATAAAACATCAAGGACAGCGAAGGCTAGATCCTCCCCAAGAACGAGAAGAAATGTGACACAGATATCATGATAGCCCTGGTAGTAGTGAAGTTCTTCATGCTGCACTAGAACCCTCATGATCAAGTCTACTAGCTGGTCCTGGTATGACATTCGAACCTCTTCCTCCATACCTGAAACAGTGGGCATAGTCCAAGGAATACATGTTTTAAAAAGAGTACAGGTATATTAGATTTTCAGACATTCTTTCTTATAAATGACAATTTTCTTATTTTTATGAAGAAAAAAATTGTTTCCCATTTCCTGTTACACTAATGAGATTTCCATTACTCAGAACAAAAATTTGGTTCATTAAGAACAGCAAAATAACATTGTGTTTACTAAGGTGATAATTAAAAAAATTTGCTTAAGTAATGCATAAGGATGGAAACACACCTGGGGGGAATCTCTTCAAGGACCGATTGACATCCATCACAACCTGAGTATAATCTCTGTGTCCATGTAAAACCTCCTCGGCTAAAAATAAAACATATAGATATCAAAATTTTTCTAAGATAAAACCAAAAACTTAAATATGATTACCAATAGTTTAATTTCATGACCCTTTTCTATGAATTTTTTTACAACCGTTCATTTTTATCCACTTCATGAGCAATAATTACACTTAGAGAATGATTTACATGGTGTATCACTTACGAGGTTTCTTTGGAATGTCTGTAACATCTACATCAAGCAGCCTTGGCCAAACCTCTTTTCGTATATCATCATTCAGTAATCCACCTGGACTTATAGCAAAACTTCTTAATCGTTCAATGTCCACATTGTTGCTTGATAAAGTATCCAAGATTTCTTCCTCTTTTAGTATATACTCTGTAAAGAAATAATTAGTACTTGATGACATCTACAAATACAATCATTATATGCTTAATGTTTATTTTACATATATACAAGATCTCTAGGTTCTCACTTTTAACTCTTGATATAAGTCACTTGCTTTATTTAAAAAAATATTATTTTATTATCATAAAATGAAAATGACATTTGGTAAAGAATGCGTGTGGTTATAAAGATTTTTACAACCATTAAAATTACAAACACAACTCATAATTTAAATTAGGATTAAAAATAGTAACTGGAATGCTTGTACCCCAAAACTACAGAAAAAGTAAATTTTAATTAAAAAATGAGGATGTTTTAAAAAAAATTGTTATGTTTTTTAATGATAAAGTTAGTTAATTATGATGAAAATTGTAATTTGGAATGGAGTTTGCTTGAAGAATTGGTACCAAGAGACCAGTAGCCTTTTGCACAAAAAATCTTATGATTAATTTTTATCATAAGTGAAAATATAAGTTTTTGTTCATTTTCATGAGATCTTAATTCTTATGAGATTCTTACGTGTAAAAGGACTATATGCGGTATTATGCATTTTTCGCCCCCAAAATTAAAGTTTTATAAAGAGCTTTAAAAATAAGGTGGAAGAGAGTTGAAATCAGATTAAAAATAAGTGTGTAAAAGGTTATCACCACAGTGATGTCATAATGTAGAAATGACGTCATGAAGATTCTCTTATTTTGATAAATTGATGTTTCGTTGCAAAATATGGGTGTTTTCCGATGGTTTTTCGACTGGGAAACATCGAGCGCAGGCTTGCTAAAGTACCATTTTTAGTATGATGTGTATTATTATATAAACAAAAACATGTGTTAAAATTGTACTTGAGCAGACCTGTGCTCTATACTTCCAAATACAAAATATAAAGAAAATATGGCAATATTTTCATTTGTTTGCAAAATTGCGGGAATTAGCTCATTTAGGTGACGTCATAGATAAACAGCGAATGAGCAATGGTGACTTAAATCAATATTAAAGTGATTATAAGGCATCCTTTGTATAATGATTTATGAAGATTTGGTTTTTATACGACACTATTTCAAAATTGGTTAAAATTGGGGGCAGATATTTGACCATACCAAATATAGTCCTTTGTCTTAACTTTACGATAGCACATACCCTTTCATAAGTATTTCAAAACTGTAAAAATCACCATATGATGTAAAATATACGTCAAGATGAAAGCTAAATTCAACATTTTTAACCACATTAAATCATTACTTTGCACTTTTAAGCAGTTATTGTCGAAAAAATACACAAATAAATTCTCCAATAATTCTTACAACAAATATCTCTCATAAGATTTTCCTACGTCTGACTAAACACACATTGTGGTTTTATCTTCATATTTTGATTTCTATTACATCACATTGATTTCACTCCATGTTAGTGGTGTATGAATTTAGTTTTGCGTTCTGGCTATAAGAACTTTGGTTTGTGTATTCATTTCTCTACTTTTATAAGAATTATGAAGTGAATTGAGATCGTTGCTAAGGAAAGAATTACTCATAAGTGAAATTTTAAGTGTAATCTGTTAAGAATGTGTTCGTGAAAAGCATGCAAGAGATTCTTAAGTTAAAATCTTATGCAAAATCTTAAAGATTTGTGTGAAAAGGGCTTCAGTTCTTTAGGAAATCATGTACCCATATTGCAGGGTACACCTTTTGTTGGATTCATCTGTTCACAGTTCTCCAGATACCCTTATGCCTTTACAATGTTTACAGGCCGTCACGTGTACAATCATCAGTGACAGACTTAACCTTACATGCATGTGTACATATTGACCTGTACATAAACATCTACACATGGTGTCATGATGGTACATCACTCTATCACTGTATTTGACAAAACGTACATGTCAGGTCATCAGGAATACATCTTTAGTTATAAATCATCAGTCAAGCTCATTTAATTTTCAACATATGCGACACATTTTCATGGTCTTATGAATATATTAGATATGTTACCTTCTTCGTTGTTTGAGCTTTCAATAATAGTTTCACTGACAGAATTAGTTCTGTCTAATGTCTTGTCTATTTTCGACCGATTTTTCCTTCTCTCAATCACCATATCTGCTTGTAAACATAATTTCTACACGTCATTTGTGAACACCTTACACTGGAGGAGCAGACAGCTATTACCTGCCCCTTATATCACCAACATAAAACAATGAAGAAATTTAACTATCACGGACAATGTATAATATTTGGCATACTATTTGACTTAACTAGGTATAGAAATAAAAATTCGTGGTTTTTCAACTGCTTTGATTTTGTGACTTGTTTATAAATTTGTAATTTTCTTTTTACACGATCTATGCGATGTTGATACAATTCTCAGCTTCCGGTAAAAATGGCAACAAAGTCCGGAACTAAAAAATCTAAAAGCGAAGGTAGTACTACACGTCTGCGTCGAACCATAAGTGTCACGCAAGTTGAAGCTATTAGTAAAGAACAACAAAGACACAAAGAAAACGAGCCGGATAAACCGTAAGTTTTTAAAGATTGTATTTTCTTTTTCTCCTACGCGGCGACTGCCTTACTTTACACCATAGGTGTAAATATCACGGTTCACTGAAGGTAAGGTAAACTCCACGCAGTGACCACTCGTGTATATAAATAGCCTCACGACTCTTTCATGAAGGCCAAACTTGAGAACCAATCGAAAACGTTTGCACGTGCGTTAGTGCTGCAGTTTTCCAATAAGCGTTCTATTTACAGCTGATTTTTAGCACATTTAGTATATACAGCTGATATATTGTGCAGAAATATAGTAGAGGGTTGAAGGAGATCTGCATGTGGAGTCCCTGAAGATTAGCAGAATTTTTGGATATTTAATCCAGAAGACCTTATTGTGAGGCATTCATATTGATTTTATTTTTTCATTTGCATTTGCAATTAACATTGCTCTGTGGAATTAAGAAGATGTTGATTGACAATAGAATATTGGATGATGTCTTTCCAAAACAGCTTGGGGAAAAGTCAGTGGATTTAGTTGCAAGTACCAAACATTACAGATTTAATGCAGAGGTGTCCTTTGGTGACATCAATAATAATTCTGAGAATGTAAAAAAATCACAGCAGAAAAGGAGAAAGAGATCTGAGAGCAGTGAATTTAAAGACAGTGGTGTTGACTCAAACACTTCTGCAAATTCAGATCTTGACACAACCTGCAAAAAGTGTGATAAAAATTGCAAAGTGCATGATGACATTGGAACAAAACTTGACTCTGACAAACAAACTGAAGCTAACTATAAATTAGCTGAGGTAACAAATAGTGAAAAAAGTGAAGATTCATGTGGTAATAAAACTGATAAAAGTGTTTGGTTAAAGTGGATCCCATCATTTTTACTGGAACCAGAGTATATTTTGACTTCTTTGAATAAAAAAGGATTGTAAGTTGTTTTTTTTATGGGGGTGGGGTTAAAATGTAAAATCACTGTAGCCATTCAATATAAGATCTGATTGACTGTACTGACATTAGATTTTTTAAACAATTATTTTAAACCACTGCAGCATTTTATTATTCTGTTCTTTTCCTTTGCAGCATCCACAAGCATGCTGATTCATTATTTAGTACAGATAGTGGCTTTACAAACTACAGGGGCTTGTTGAATCTCTGTATTCTTTTGTTGGTAAGTAAACATCATTATGTTTTTACTTATTGTTTATTCCTTGGAATATTCTAACTTAAAGCATGATATTTCAAGTTAAAAAGAAGGAAGATATTTTGTGGCATTCTTTGAATTGTATAATGAAAGAAAAATCCAGTTTTTGCATCTCATGTTTTTAGTGGAAATGTGGTAGACATACTCTTTAATATAAAAAAAATTTCCATCTATAGTCATATTCATCCTATGGAAATAAGTCTGAATGAGACTTAATCATCTGGTATTTGTAAATATTTGGCCCAGAAATACGTGCACTTGTACTAGAATGAAAAGATGAGTCTGAATACTGTTCATTTAAAAATAATATACCCTACATGTATTTTTGGGACAGATAAAATGGTGCTCTCATATTTTGAACAGATACCCAGCATATAAAGGCAAAGTAACTTTAATTATTTAATTGGTCAATTATACTATAAAAATAAAGAATTAGCTGATATTATATATTATCAAAAATTCTATTCTGTAATGAATGGTTGATTCATGAATCAAACGGGTCAAATCAAATAAGACACTTTTGTAATTGTGTGATATTGGCATGAACAGCTGGATGTGACCTTGACCTTTTAAATACAGGTAAAGGTATAACACTGGTACCGTATGTATAGAATACAGCCATTTATATGGACAGGTTAATCTGGTCTCTCTAAGTCCAGTATTTGATTTAAGTAGGGCAAATATAATGATACATGTACCTGTATCTGTATTATATTAAATAAATGCAGATTTATAATTTTAAAGATCATATTGCATTATTTTTCTTGATCTATATACCGATAGATACAAATGACTATGAAGTTTTGCTTGCATGCAATTATATAAAACTAAACTTAAATCTGCTATTTTTTATGCCTCATCTCAAGTATATAATATATTGAAATTAATGTTAGTCTATTAGTACGTAATTAGTGTTAAACACAGATTTTTCTACAAGAATTTTGAGGTTTAGAAGATTTTGAAAAGTGCAGGTGATTTTCTTATGACTTGTATCACTGAGATCATTTTGATAACTAATATTGATGATCCAATTCATCTTCTGGCCTCTGGTGTTGACCATTTTAAAGTGACAATCGGACAATAGGCAATGCATTCATATCATACAGACACACATAATTCCTCAGAGCTGAATCAGCTATTTGTGGTGACCTTGAAAGAGAGCAAACCTGTTGTTGAATATTTAAATAGGACAATTAAGGCTTTGTTTGTTAGAAAGTTGTTCACCTCCTAAAAAGTTCATTTAATGTTAAAAATCTGAATTATCTTTGCAAATGCCTGCACTTTTTGAGATTTGGATTTTGGACTTCATGTTTGTGCTAAATTATGATTTTAATTACTGTAACAGTAAGACTTCTTGAAAGAAAATCATGACTTTATAGAACTGTGCTATTTGTTACAATATTTTGAAAATTACAGTGCAGTAAAATACAGTCCTTGAAATTTGCTTGAAAAAGAGTTAAAAGTCACACAATACTGATAAATTTCCATTATGAGCAACGATATATCTAATTTAAATGTTAATTGAAATTTAAGCAATCAGAAAATCTGTTCAGATGTTACCACAGATTTAATTGAGTTTAATGTACGTGTTCTGAAATCAAAGATATAACAGTGGGATATTAGAATAAAAGACTTGATAAAAAATTATTGATAAGATTAGGAAATATGCATTTGCATCAATCATGTGTAAATTGTTTTCAACTCATATTACAGACTTTGTAGTGTAATCATTTGAAATTCAGTGTCAAACATTTATTATACATGTATACGTGACTCAGGTTTTAGTTTTTAAAGTCTTAATAAACACTTATGAACATTCATCTATTGTATTCAAATGTGACATTCAAGTGTACACCACTTATTAAGTATGAAAGTATACAAATATATCAGGAAGTGCAATGCATGCACATTATATTAATTTGTCACTTAAAGTCCTAGTGATTGCAACTTGCCAAAATGGATTTTTATATAAAAACCCCTTTCCCCTTTGTTTGATAATGTCTGGGTGGAAACAGGCCTGTCAATAAAGATTGATGATCAAGAACTATAAATAGAGTGGCCTTGAGTTAGGTAACAACATTATTAAAATAATGGTCGGGAGGTGAGACATGAGTCAAGGATATGAATACAGACAAAGAAATTTAAAAAAAATACCGACTGATGCAAGTAATTTGTTTACACTTAAAGTTCAACTTACAATGCCCTATTTGAAAGAAAATAGACGAAAAAATGAATTCTTACTTCAGTAAGCTTTTCTTTGGATGAAAAGTGTTTTATATTATCGTAATTAATTAAGATTTTTCTTCTTTTAATGGAAACTTTTTCCTGAAATAGTTGAACATGAAGTAATGCTATCATAATAACAGTTTAAACAAAAGGTTTAATGATAAATAATAAAATATAGATCCACCAGTTATTCCTTGATCTATTAATTGCCACTTAGGAGAGAGATTGTTACAAGGATAGGATACTTTTGATAAAATTGTCCTTATAAGAATCTTCACTTCTTGATAAGGGTACGTCCTTGGCAGACATACATGTACTGTAATTTTGTTTACTGGACAAAGTTCTACCTTGAACTTGAAGATCTCCAGAATATTGCGTTTTTGTTGAAACAAGACTTGTCAATGCACGAGTATTTCAAGGCTATTGATAAATGTCTCCCTTTATAGCCAGGACTGAAAACTCTTTTCTTATCAGCGCTATATATCTATACCCTCCTATAATAAATACCAGTAAAAACTTGAATTTTGTTATCTAAGGGTTAAATTAAAGCATACAGTCAAGTAGATACTGTTGATTATATGATTTTAAGATGTCTCATAGGTTTACATCATCTACAAAACTATGTACAGATAAACATCTCTATTTATTCAGTATTGTTTAAATTGATTTAATAATCTATTGAACTTTTTACTTTTCAGGCGCTGTCAAATACCAGATTGTTTATTGAAAATTTGATTAAGTAAGTATGCTCATTTATAGAATAAGGAAAGGAAATGTGTTACTCTTTATTGCATTACACTATAGAGAATCTGAAAGAAATAACAATCAAAAATAAAAAAAAGAAAATCAATGTGCTATTCAAATGATTTCTAAAGGTCTCCTTTGATTTGTATTAACCAATTATTTGTGTAGAAACCCACAACTGTTGCACAAATCTGCCTGAAGCTTGAGGCATCTACTCGAAAGAGCTAAAAAAAAATTATATACCTGTCTGTGCATTATAAAACAATTACGGGTACATGTACTAACGAAAGAAGGGGGATGTGGAAATATGCATCTGTTAAACAGATCTGATATTTTTTTTCAATCATTTGATGTTTAAGTCCATGTATTAGTAAACAATAAATATCAAAGAGGAGGAATGTTGGGTGGACTCAAATATGCATTTATTAAACAGCTCTGATATAAGTAGCCATCTTTCGTTTTCTCAGGTACGGAATCCTGATAGACCCTCTCAAGGTCATCCAGTACTTCCTAGCTGAGCCTAACAGCTGGCCCAACGCCCTGCTACTGTTTTGTAAGTTTTTTTAAAGTTACGTGAGTATTCATTCCATCAATATCTTGAGGAAGATTATTATTATTATTATAATATAATTTTTTTAATCTTTTTTTTTCAGCTGAAAATTTCTACATATTATTTGCATTTGCTGTGGAAGTATTGTTATCAAAAGTAAGTACATTATACACATGTATTTATAGATACACATTCAATTCAAATTAAAGTTGGGTGCATTTTCAATTCATTTACAAAGTCTCGCAGGGTATGCTGAATTAAATATGTTGCATATTGAGCTTTTTAAAACTTTTCACATTTGTAATGGGCTTCTTCCATTGGTGAACAATGATGAATTTTCTATTACTCCTGAGAGTCCAGTCATCTGCTAAGTGATACAATGTATATGATAGATATAATGTCTTATGGCAGGAATGGCTGTCGGAGAGGCTAGGAATGGTGCTGAATGCGACCAATCTGTTACTGAGCCTGACGGTGCCTGCCACAGTTATCCTGTACGTCCACCCTAACCCAGGTAAGTGCCAGGACCACACAGCAGCTACTGTGGCATCATCATCATCATTATAATTTATGAGGGACCAATGTTCATGAAATTCGTGGGTCACAAATATCCTTCCCCATGAATAACTAGTTGAGATAAGTGATTTTAAGAATCTACCCTAAAAGAGTAACCAACTAAATTCCATCCCTACGAAGCAGTAAAATTTTGCTCACCCATGAACACTGACAACCATAGATTAAATGCATGTACAATGATTCAATCATAATATCAAAAAAGTTCCATGTAGTCTAGTGTTTCTAAAAATTTGACTAATATAAATGAAAAATGCTTTTAATTATTGACTTTTTCTCTATTTCAGGGTTTTCTGTTGTTACTTGTGGGGTGGCCACCATTGTATTTCTCAAGTTAGTCTCCTACGTTTGTGTCAACAAATGGTGTCGAGAAAAGAAGGCTGAAACCAAAAAGTCACACCGCAGGAAGTCAGTCAGCATGTCCGAGCCCGCCTGTATGTATCTGTATAACAAAGTAATCCCTTATATTCTTCTTATAGAAATTAGTTGAAGATAATCAGTTTTTACTGTTTTGTTTCAGTCTCAAAGAATTTGATGAATGGTGATGTACAAACAACTTTTGTCAGTTACCCAGATAACCTCACACTAAATGGTAGGCCAGCCACATAATTAGTGGAGTCATTTTATTTTTGTAGAATACTAGTATTAAGTATATTAACAGAATGTATAATTGATGCAAGAGTACTATATACAGGGTTATTTAAGCCCCTTGTAATTTTCGCCCTTCTTCACTTGCAAACAGTTTCACTCTGTCTTGAATTTGCCCAGACACAGTTGTGTTTAAAGAGAAATAATTTGAGACACAAGAATTTGCCCAGTATTAAATTCGCCCGCTGACAATGAGGGCCGAAGGGGTGAAAATAAAATGGGGGCGAATATTTCCCTGTATACAGTTTTTCCTCAGAAGATGTTGCAACTAAATTAGTCATGCATGAATTTCTGTTACATTTATACCAATACATACAACATTACAGACATGTATTATTTCATCTGTACTCCAACCCTCTGCTATGAACTCAACTTTCCAAGAACCATCCGAATCAGGAAAAGATTTCTACTTAAAAGGATTGTAGAAATGGTGAAGCATATTCTGTATTGTACTGGCATTATAAGATATATTCATTTCAAATTAGAAATGATGTGAGTTACAATTGGTATTTAGTTTTGTTTCTTGAATTTCAGATGTTTTTGGCCCAGCTAATGACAGGCTTAGTGCAACAGGTAAGCAAATTTTCAATGAGGTTCATGTCCTGTCTGACTGATATACATTGTATATGATCTTGTTCTTTGAAGAACAAAATTAATATTTCCTACCTTCAGGCCAACACAAGAACCTTAAAATTTCACTTTAGATCAAATGATGTTTTTGGTAGGATTGATAGAAGTCTGGGGTTGAGCTATTGATTTGTTTGTATTTACAGTGGATCATACCCACAGTGAACAATTCCCTGAAACCACTCACAGATATGGAGATTCCTTTAGTGATTGAAAGACTTCTTAAATTAGCTGTAAGTAAGCATAACAGTCAAGAAATTGGATGTGGATGCAGGTTCAGTGATATTATTTTTGAAGAAAGATGCATGTACATTATTTTTATGTTCTATGAATATTTTACATTTTTCATTTCATTCATCATATACATGTACATATATCAACTTTCCACCTTACTGGCTTATGGGTACAATGTCATTGAGGGGAAAGAAATTCAGGAGCTGATGATAATATTTAGTTCTGATTTTATCTTGATTTGCATGTATATTCAGTAACTCTTGTTGCAGGTTCCCAACCACTTGATTTGGCTGATCTTTTTCTACTGGTTCTTCCATTCCTGTCTAAATGTGTCAGCGGAATTATTGCGGTTTGGAGACCGAGAGTTCTACAAAGATTGGTGGCAAGTTACTAGAAGCGTTGATCTTCTATAAAAATTCTGCACATTTAATGTTTAGTATATACATGTACAAGTACAGATATTATTTTGGGAATGTACATACATGTAATTTCCTCTGTCACATTTTCAGGAATGCAGAATCAATTTCTGAATTCTGGCAAAATTGGAACATTCCTGTCCATAGATGGGCGCTCAGGTTGGTCAAGTTTACTTTTGATTAAGTTTTTCATTATAATTGCACAAAAATATTAAAAAGGTCATCGTTATGAAAATCTTTTTTGTTGCAGACATTTATACAAGCCGCTTCTTCGACGAGGTGTGTCTAAACAAGTTGCTTCAGTGGCCGTGTTTGCTACCTCAGCTTTCTTCCATGAGGTGTGTAACTTGAGGTTGATACCTCAAACTTATTGATATATTCACAGCTTTTGAAAATTTATTTTACATATACATTCAAACGCATGTTTCAGCAAAATCTGTTTTTTGTTTTTTTTTGTAGTATTTACTAAGTGTTCCTCTAAGAATGTTTAGAGTGTGGGCTTTCACGGCAATGTTGGGGCAAGTAAGTACCAGGCATAAAAGTGATTAAAAAAATAAGCATTTTGTTATGAATACATCATAGGTACCAGGTATCATAGGCATAAAGACTATATAGTGCTTCATAGTCTCCCCAAATTTGTTTTATTTCTAGACAATGTCATCCATAAAAATTGATCCTCTTCAGTTTCTAAGAGAGAAAAAACTCTTTTAGTGTAAAGATAACTCTCTCATAAAACATGACTTGTCACTGAAAAATATCAACATAATTTAGAAATCAGACGAGTGATTGATTGCTGTCTCCATTAAATGTTTAAAAGTAATGAATTAAAATGGAGACTCTTTATTTCTGTGCAGGTACCCCTGGCAATGTTCACAGCAAAGTTTTGTAAGGGCCGCCACCAGATCGGGAACATGATTGTGTGGATGTCCCTCATTCTGGGCCAGCCAATCGCCATCCTAGCCTACGTCCATGACTATTACGTTGGAAATGTCCTCCTGTCCTTCCATAACTGAGGACTGAAATTTTGTGTGTATTAGGGTAAAAAATTTTGAAAAAAAAAAATATATTTTTGGATGTGCCATACAAGTTGCAAATGAAACCTGACGAATTAGAAATGATTACTTTGTGTTTGAAAAACACAGTAAAAATGTGGGACTATTTGGTGTTTGAAAAACACAGAAAGAAGTTAATTGTAAAAGTGATTAGGATTAGTGTATGATGTTGAAGTTTTGAGAGAGTATCGGACTTCAATGTACTAGATGATTGTTTTGTTCTTTAATCGTATTACAATGCAACTAAAATAATATGTATTGCCTCGTCATATGAGGTAACATATTACATGTAGCTACATGAATTTCTTTTGATTTTTTCCACAAGATTTGCTCCTTATTTGTAACACAACCAATGCAATTAAATAATATGTAATGCACCATCATATGAGGTAAACCATGTACATGTAACTACTTTAATTTTTTGAATGGAGAGAAACCTGTTTAATTACATTTGTACATGATTGTGCTCTGCAATTTTTTTTTGTTTTTTGTCGATATATATACTGAACCTTTTTCTCTGTTTTGAATTACATGTATAAGAAAGCAGTCTGCATATTTTACAGTTTTTAATCTAGAAAAGTTTGTTTTCATGGCTTGTTATGTAGCTAGTCAATGAGTTCAAATGTTAGTGTTCAGTCTAAAAATAAAACACTCTCAGGGGTATGAAGAACAAAAACTTCAAGCTCATTCCAAACAAAACAAACACTAGAGAATATTTTTTCTAGTTCAAAACCTAATTCTTGAATTAATAACTTAATTTTTTATCTTGATGTTTTCTACTTTTTTGATCCTGTCATATTTACATTATATGCCTGAAAACTTTTCTTAAACAAATTTTTCCATCTGACTTTTATGATAAAAAAAAGTTAATAGCAATCATATCATATAAAGCCAATGATGACAGTGATGGATTGCAGGAGATCACCACGGTATGAATGAAGTAGAGCAGAAGCCAGTATTATGTATATGATTTCAATGTCTATATATAATTCATATACAGATAATGTGTTGCCCATATTGTATCATTGTGTGCAATACCTTGCTGATCTCGCAGGCTGTCTCCGAGATATAACAAATGAGCTGTGATTTTTTGAGATAAAATGTGCATTATTCGTGTACTTGTATATTTAGAAATAGTGTTGCATTCTTTGAGTACATTTACATGTATTTGTATAGAGATAGATACTGTACATGTATTATGTGTGTTGTTTTGTTCTGACATTAATCATTGAACCATAAATTTGTATAGAGTGCATCTGCTTAATTAACTTGACACTTTAGGGCAAGATCTATATTGATAGCAACATGGGGCTGGATTCTGGCTAGTGAAAAAGCAAAAGAATTTTTGTGAGGATGTTTTTTGCTCTCCTCAATAGATATTAAGTGACAATTCTACTTAATTATGCTCTTGCATTTAACAATTGAAAATGTAAGAAATATTTGAATTATTGCCAGACCAGTCTTTATTTAGAGTTTCTATTCTATATAAAATTCTATTTGTACCTTATATTGTATAATGAAAGCTTTATAACAAATGAAAATAAAAATAATTCAATACACATGAATCACTTCTTATCTGTTCTGATCAATATTAAAGGAAACCAGATTTTTTAAAGTAACATTCTGGGAAACATTATCATCAATTGGTAGCTTTCATATATTGCAGGTATGTCTTCAATTATGTAAAAAAAAAAAATGCCTAAAAGAACAAATGTCATTTGCATGTTCATATACAGTACATGACATTGTATAATTCATGCACAGAAAATAAAAATAGCAGTTACGACATCGTCGGAAACCCACGGTTGATTACGTGTCGTTCCTCTCGATGCAGTTACGATGATTATTCTTAAAGGATTTCATGTGACATAAAAATTCCCATTAGCAAAATATTTGATGATTATTCCACTGGTTAAAGTAATAACCATATAATACACTGGATTTCCATGGATGTTTACTATATGTGATTTCCATCTATGATGTGTCTGCATGTTCAAATATATCCAGATCTCCCCATATCACTGAATAATGTTTGCAGTTCCTACCTTCAAGAGAACCATGAAATCAGAACCCATGGAACCAATGTTCTAATCAACAAATGTCATTGTTTTTACAGTATGCAAAAACTATACACTAATACGTACCAGAATTGTAGTACAATATTATTTACAGTACCTCAGATTAGATATGCTGAAATCTGACCTTGGTTTATCTCGGGAGTACCCACTGCATAACACTGACTGATAAAAAAACATTTCTAGAACATATTTTTTCATGGTAATCTTTATTTTAAAAAAAAAATGAATGTTGTGGAATAATATTAGTCAGTATCACAGAACATGGCATCACAGAACTTTGCATCACAGAGGACATTGTTTACTTGTCGAGAGGCTTATATTTGGTTCCAAATCTGTCATCTATAGCCTCCAATGAAAGACTCACAATAAGGTTCGTCAGAAATGTTTCCCCACTGTCCATCTACAACAAATTGTTTTAGAATCCCAATAGTTAGAACACTGAAGTCTTTCCCTGGTCTTCAAATAATATTCAATAAGGATCTTGTTCATTTCTCATCCTTTTTGCATTTGCAATTCTAGTATTTTGACATTTCAATTGATTTGCATATCACGGTAAAGGTATTTTATAATGCAAGACAGATAAATGTACATATAAGTGCCTTAGTATCGGTATACTTAATGTACATCAGATTTCTGTTAAACTACTTTTAAAGGATGTCTAATTAACTTGATAAGCTAGATTAATTATTCATGTTTAACTTTACCATATTAATTGCAAATTGTTATAATTCATTTGTATGTCTTTTTGATGAAAGCTAAACTAACTACTATGATTTTAAAATAAATGTGCTGAAAACTTACTTTGCATATCTGAATAATAATCTTTCCTTTAGAATCTGCATACTCTATGGAAATGATGGAGTCATATCGGTAGTCAAAATCAAACACTGTAATAATTTATGTAAAAGAATATAAATCTTGTGTGTAGTCTGATCAAGGGCATCAATTGAACAACATAAAAAAATGTCAACAAGGAGCAATATAGCAGCAATTCTGATAGTTTTGTTAGCTACTATTATAGCAAGTTCATTGTATTAATTATATCATAATTATTACTCACTCTTTGAAATTTCTTTGTTTCTTTCAATTTTCACCAAAGAACTGAAAAAGAAATTATAACAATCTACTGCAATATTTCCATATCATGAAGAGTAAATGAATGTTAAATATATCAATTTACTTTCAAAACTTTTGATATACGAGGGTTGTTAGAAAAGTTCGCGGACGTGATTTGTTGAAAAATTACTGTGTACTTTGTAGGATGACGTATGTTTTATTAAATGATTATCAATTGAAAATAAGTATGCAAAAATCATATGATTTTAATAATTTTTTTGAAATATACAGCGATTTTTACTTTGCATGAATTAGATTTACGGAGCACCATTTCGCATTTTCACAATGTCAGGTGACGTCAAACAACTGAAAGGCAAACTTGTCAATCATTTTCAAAGTAAACACTTTTTAGTTCCACACAATTTTCATGTCATTTAACCTAAAATGCACATTCATACCATTATTTGTCAAGTTTTTGTATAATGTCTTTTGTGGCATATCGTAAATCATTTAGGTCCAAAAATTTCTGTCCACGCAGTTTCGACTTTAGATAAGAAAATAAAGCAAAATTCATAGGTCCAAGATCCGGGCTGTATGGGGGTTCGTTCGTCTTCAAAAATATCAGTCCTTCCATCTTTAAACCTCTGATTCAAATTGTAAACCTTTTCTATAAAAATAGACAAATGTGGGCCATCTTCAGCAGCATCTAAGAACTGTTTGGTCCCCATCGGAGATTTTCCTGCTTGCACACTAAATTTAATGACGACCCGGTGCTCCAAGATGTCCATTGACGTAAACGTTTTTCGTTGGTCGTCCATATTCGGCGATAAATCAGTCAGAAATTCTTCAATTGAATTGAAACTTTCACAAAATGACCTTCATAAGTTATTGTGACAACATTTGAAATATCATGCATTTTTTATGCGCCTAAATGGTACATTTTCTTAATAAGGAAAAATGCATGCAAAATATAAAAAATATAAAACTGACATGCTCCTTGAAGCATCATATTAATTAAGCTGTATATATTTTATGGTGCATTTAAAAAACCTAAATCTTTACATACTTCTTAGAAAATACGTCAAGTTTAAATCTGACTAAGTTTCGCTGGTATCATGTGAATAGTCTGCTCACAATCGAACTTGTCCGCGAACTTTTCTAACAACCCTCATACATGTATGGATGAGCTTTACTGAACCTTGCAGTCCAGAAGATGTTGTTTCCTTCATCAAGCATTGTAAGATCTAGTATGGCAACATCCTTAAAACATATACATCAATTATAAATCATTTAAAAAAATCATTTTGATCATTCAGTGAGACTGGTCATCAGCTTGCAAGTTTTTACAATGGTTATAAAACAATTTTAATGCTGTAATGCTGATTTCTCTTAATATCAATCCTAAATCAAAATTATAAGTGAAATATGCTATTAAATGAAAAAATCCAACTATTCTTAAAAAAAATTATTTCACACGTTATCTGCAATCATTGATTCTAGGCTAAAGAAATATCAACTGACATGTCAGCAGTATTTTGTCTTTAAATGGTGTATGCTTGCAATTACATTGCACTGTAGCTGGTAATTTTGTAAAATTACTGAGGTTTAACATCCTTAATACAATTTTACTACCAGACCTTGGCAACTGTTTGGTCCTCAGGTTAGACATGTATCATGTTGACCCACTGAATTTTATACATTTCTTGACTGGTTTTGAGGGCAACCGGTTTCGGTTGGACCTGACTGTTGACCAAAACTGTTGTTTGAGGCCAAAAAGTTACAAAAATGAAATAACAGGTGCATATATTTAACTTAATTTAAACATACTTTGACTTTTCCTTTAAACATGTCGGTTTTCCATGGGTAAACAAATTCTTCTACATTAATTTTGATTCGTTGATCTGGTCTCACAACAGTAAAGTTAGCATATCCACCATCAAAACTTCCTTCTCTGCAATCAACGTGTCTGAACTGGTCGTCCCAGTGTTCTTTACGTAGAGATCTGAGCTGCACTGTTAGCTGGTAATCTAACAAGCCTGGGAGAGAAATGACGAATGCATTGTATTATTACTTATGATCAAATGAACATACTAAGTCATAATGCAATAATAAAATCAAACATTAAAACAAAAATATTTGCAAAGACTCCCTCAGTTGTAAAATTTATTTGGCATGGAATGTTGAATATCCCATGTAAAGGTTGATTCACAACATTTTATAACTGGGATTTATTATGAATTTTGCTTGTTTTTGTGTTACTTGCACTTAGTCTTCCTAACTTAATGTATATCTAATATTTTCATTATTTCAAATTGTTATAATTGTATCATATAATACAAAATAATATTGTGTCATATAATATAATATCATATGATTCAATATAATATTGTATAATATCATTATACAATATGATATTCTATCATGTGATACACTCATATGATGTGATACTGTATCATATTATGATATTGTATCATATGATACAATATTGTATTATATGGTATGGTTTCTAATAATATGATATTGTATCATGATATGATATTGTATCATATGGTACAATATTGTATTATACGATATAATAATGTATCATATGATATGATACAATATTGAACCATGTAATATGATATTGTTTCATATATATTGTTTTAATTGCTTTTTAATATGATATTGTATCATATGATACAATATAATATCATACAACATTGCATCATATGATATGATACAATATCATATCCTACAATATCATATAGTATGATACAATATTATATCATATGATTCAATATCATATCATTTGATATAATACAATATAATATGATACAATATCATATAATATCATATAATATAATATAATACAATACTGTATCGTATTAATACAATATCTTTTTATATGATCAAATATTAATCATTTGATTTAATATCATAGGAATAGGAATCATGATATATTATTTATCAACAATCACATCCATCAAGCAAGTTTGAGTGAGGTAGGAAAAGGTTTTCTAAGCATCCTGGATAACGGAGATCAGGCTCTGTATCTGAAGCTAGACTTATTTTTCAAATCCAAATGAAAGAAGAACCATGAAAGTTGGTCAGGGCAGCATTTTTTCCAACATTCAAACCTGCAATAACCTCCTCCAGCATCCTAAACTTATGGCTCGGATTCAGCATCCAAGCCTGTCAAGTGCATCAGTATCTTGAGATGCTTCATATATCAAAATTTGGTAAAGAACTAAGATTTGTCTTTCAAAGGGCACCTGCTCCAAAAACATTAACCAGCTCCAAAATCCTTAACCTCCAGCATCCGAAACCTATGGCTCAGATTCAGCATTTAAGCTGTCAAGAGAATAAGTATCATAAGACGTACCATTCATGCAAGTTTGGTGAAGTTAGGAACAGTAGTAACTTAGCTATGGCCATCAAAGGGCACCTGCTCCAAAACCTTTAACCTCATCCAGCATCCAAAACCTATGGCCCAGATTCAGCACTCAAGCCTGTCAGGTGCATAAGCATTATAAGATGCACCATTCATGCAAATTTGGTGAAGTTAGGACCAGTAGTAAGAAAGATATAGTTATCAAAGGGCACCTGCTCCAAAAACTTTAACCAGCTCCAAAAACCTTAACCTCATCCAGCATCCAAAACCTATGGCTTAGATTCAGCATTCAAGCCTGTCAAGTGCATAAGTATCATAAGACGCACCATCCATGCAAGTTTGGTGAAGTTAGGACCAGTAGTAAGTAAGATATAGTCATCAAGCTGCACCTGCTCCAAAAACTTTCACCAGCTCCAAATATCTTAACCTAAACCAGCATTCAAATTAAGCCTATGGCCCAGATTCAGCATTCAAGCATGTCAAGTGCATTAGTATCATAAGACGCAACATCCATGCAAGTTTGGTGAAGATAGGACCAGCAGTAACTTTGATATGGCTATCAAAGGGCCCCTGCTCCAAAAACTTTAACCAGCTCCAAAAACCTTAACCTCCTCCAGCATCTGAAATACATGGCCTTGATTCAGCATCCAAGTCTTTTAAGTCTGTAAGTAGGTCCAGATGCACCATCCATGCAAGTTTGGTGAAGGTAAGACAAGTAATAACTTAGATACAGGACCTGCTCAAAAAACTTTAATCAGGTCATGATGCCAACGCTGACGCCGATGCCGGGGGTATAACATAAGCTCCCCCCAACTTCGTCTCAGTGAGCTAAAAAGGATCTTGCAGATGTTAATACTTTTGAGTCCCTACACATTTTCTGCACCTACCATGTCTTGAACTCATTCCTGGATCTAAACATTTACTTTCAGATATAGTAAAGGACCTACAGAGACAAAATATGCAACATTATTGATAAGCAGCAAAGTTGTTTTTTTTTAGATATTACCCTTAAGATAACAAACACTGAATTATCATTACTAAGACAACTAGAATCTCAAAATTCTTAATTCACAAATAGGTAACTCAGAAATAACAATAAAATAGATAGTTTGTAATCTGTATACCTAAATCATATGCACAACCTACTGATAACTCGTAATATACCATAGTAAAATGTATTAAAACCACAGTACATGTAAACCACAGTACATGGACAGGGGCTTAAACTTACTCTTCGGATGTTCCATACATACACTGCTGTACCAGGTTATCTAGTGACAGTCCATAGGACACAAAGGCCATCTCCTCATCTCCCTGTTCAATAAAAAGAAAAGACAGTGGTAATGTAATGACCATATAGTATATTGTACCTTATTCTCAGCTATAGTGAAACAATTTATTATATTGTAGCTTATACACAGCTACAGTGTGACCATGTGGTAGACTTTAGCTTATACACAGCTATAGTGAGACCATGTGGTAGATTGTACCTTATTAACACTGCTACAGTGTGACCATATGGTAGATTGTACCTTATACACAGCTACATGGAGACCATGTGGTAGATTGTATAATATACACAGCTACAGTGTGAACATGTGGTAGATTGTACCTTATACACACAGCTAAAGTGAGACCATGTGGTAGACTGTACCTTATACACAGCTACAGTACGATCATGTGGTAGATTGTACCTTATACACAGCTACAGTAAGACCATGTGGTAGATTGTACCTTATACACAGCTACAGTAAGATCATGTGGTAGATTGTACCTTATGCACAGCTACAGTATGACCATGTGGTAGATTGTACCTTATACACACAG
>WFKH01010931.1:17803082-17851400 GCA_016163765.1 Magallana hongkongensis | reverse complement strand
ACACACAGCTACAGTGAGACCATGTGGTAGATTGTACCTTATACACAGCTGCAGTGAGACCATATGGAAGACTATATAGGTTTATCACTTCATCCCCTCCAACTGGTTTTCCTTTCCAATCACTCCATTTGAAGTCTTGGGTAATTAATAAGGATCTTTGATATGGTCTGCAATACAAAACCCCCAATTACTGCTGTTTCTACAACCTTTATTTCATGGACCTTAGTATATATACTATCTCCTTTAATTTATTTATAATTCGATTTAACACATAAACATGTAAATTGTTTATAAACATTCAATGGCAGAGTATTGGTCTAGAATAAATGTGCCTTTACCCATCTTTAACTGGTTTTCCAGTTGCATGGTTGTAAAACAGGGGATTTCTGGAATATAGCTGGATTTCCTTGATGGAATTTAATGGAGGCATCTCTAAAGCAAACCATCTAATGCTGACTGACATTGTATGATAAAAAACATCTTGGTGACCAAGGGTATGTTCTCTGTCATCACTGTCAATCATTACCAATTCAAAGGTCATTCCTGCTGTCCTGAATCAGATAGAGGCATGTTTTTAGTTAAGAGAATTAATTAGATATCAATGGCACACACATACATGTAGCAGCTTGTGAAAAAAAGAGAAGCAAATTAATTAAAATTGGGTATATGAATATTTTGAAGAAAATGTGCTGCCATATGACACAGTGTATAAACTCATTATAAGACATTTAGTTTCAACAAAAAATGAAATGTGATGACAAAATAAAAATTGTTCAACTAAACTTTGAATTAATATAGCATCTAACAAGGTTCCAATGCTTGGGAGGTCACAGTAAATGTTTAAGTGATATCTTTTACCATGTTTTTCAGCAATTTTTATGGTTTGTTCTAATACATATATTGTGATTTGTGTGCATCTATCTGACCCCAAAAGAAATTGCTTTGTTTTGCAATTTTTCTTTTATAAAACTTACATTTATATTTTGTCAAACATTTCTATAACTTTATTTCTAAGTCTAACTATCAATTTGTTACGTTAGGTATGTCAAATTTCCAATTTTTTCTTTCAAATAAAACACATTTTATCTGATTCTGCAACATATGAATGTTTTCAGCATACTTTATTTATTTCAAAGGATTTCAATATTAAAATCTAAGAACATATGGACATAACAGTTTACCCTTAGCTCTTAAAATACTCATGTATAGGTACCTCCAAATAGATTATGTAGAACTAAGGTGCTGAAACTTTGCCTTCGTGCTACATGCATGTATACATAGTAAATAACACCACTAGTTACTCTCCATACTAACGTACCTCAGTGCCTGCTCCACTTCTTTACTCTCTTGAAGCCCTGTGTAGGGACTTTTTCTTTTCCTCAGATGCTTGAAGACTCTTTTATTTCTCTGATGGACACATCTTTAAACAAAGATAGGTTATATTTCAAAGTCAACATTTTAAATACATAAAAGAATACAAGCCTAAATCTGTAATTATTAACTAGTATATTGAATGTAACCTATTTAAATTGGATTTGAAAATTTAATTTCTTTATTTCATTTTGTCTTACCTTGTCATACATTCTTGTTTCATGCTTTCAATCGACTTATATTTGACCTCTCTCTCACTTCCACTGCTTTTGATACCTGAGTATTTCTTGAATATTGGTCTCCACAGAGTACTGGAAAAATTGGTCATCAATTTTAAAGTAAGGACTAGATATTTTACACTGGGTATTTCATATAAATGGAAAAGATACTTATCAGAGATTTATCATATAAAATTATAAAATGAGAAGGTTAAAAAAATGAATTATCAAATACCGAACTGGTTTTAAATGCTTCAATATCTAGAATTTAAGGTTCACAAGATGTTTGCACATGTAATGCACTCGACGATGTCTGCCTGGTATACACATATAAAGAAGTGTGATATGTCATAATATCAACATACTTATCATTGGCAAGCCTATGCCAAGTTTTGCAGACTTGAGAAGCAAGAATAAGGTCCTGTGGTAATAAGTAGCTGAAAATGTCCATCATTATTTCACCTGGGATACTGCAAAAAGGAGACATTTTCTCTTCATGTATATTATAATTTCTACACTTAATATAACAGGAAGGTATATCATTCATAAGTCTAGCTGCAGGTCTGTAGCTTCCCGTCTGAAAAAATTCGGATGGACGACCTGGGAGCTACAGTGCCTCCCATAGTAAAAAACTGCAATTTACAGCGCACAAAAAATTGCGCTATTTTTGGACTAATTAACCTTATTTACACACAAATTCTGTGGGAAAATTTAGTACCATTAAATTCTACATGCAATTTACTACTGATACTGTCTCTTTACTTGCCTCTGACTTTCTCCGAAACATTGCTAACCGACCTCAGAAAATGAAATATGTTAAATTCACAATGGTGATCGAGAGTCACCATTTTTACATGTAAACAAACTGCACCACTTCACTTTACAGGGCTGGTGATGATGTTTAATAGAATATCAGAGGCAAGTTAAGTGACGATATCTGTAGTAAAATGTTAGAGGAATTTTTCGGAATCAAATAATTGTACAAAATGTATTCGGAAGATTAATCAGTTTTTTAGTTTTTACTATGGGAGGCACTGTAGCTCCCAGGTCGTCCATCCAAATTTTTTCAGACTGGGAGCTACAGACCTGCAGCTATCATAAGTCATCATCAAAAATTGACAGGTACATCTAGAATATTGTACTGTATATAAAGTAATAATCTGTAATTCAATATCTGATTCAGTATAAACCTATATTTTCCAGAACATTCACATAATCAGAAAAGATTTAATGATCTTGATTTGTCTTACAATCAAGAGCACTTATGAGCTGACTCACTCATGAATTGACATTTTCCCTCGTTGAATTGCTTTATAGTCTTTCTTTGGCTGTAGTCTTTCATCCTTTTTCTTTTCTGCTTCTTTGGAATGTGGACTTCCACTGAAATAAAATATGATGAGCTATATAGACAACCAACAAGATGGGATGAAAAATGTTGATATTACCCAATGAGTATGGGTTCCATATGCACCAATATGTGCATGCCCTAATGACTGGGAGAAAATTATCAAAGACGGACAGGGAAAATGAAATTCTAGGTCAATACCATTGAATTAATCAGTATTTCTATTAACATTATTCCAATACAAAACATATCTAATTTAACAACAAAGTTGAACACAACATATATTTCAATAGTCAGCACTGAAGAGTTTTCTCCCCTGAAAACACATTTTTTTTTTACCTCCATCAGCTTGTTTATGCTCTTTAAGTAATTTCAAGCACACAAACACAAAACTTTCTTATTAGACGACTCAAGTTGTAATTATGCTCAAACTATGATATAAATTCATGTGGCACAAAATATTCTACATCTAGATTTTTTTAGCTTCCTTGGTTACAGAATTTATAAAGATTAGAGAATTGATTATTTACATACCCATTTTGTTGGAAACATGCGCGATGCTTCGTAAGATATGATGATAGATGCTGTCGATGCTTTACATTCTTTGACATCTTTAGAAATATGTTATCTCATGGGGAAAAAAGGTTGTTTCAAGAAAAAAATCTCTCCCAATCTTGACTACAGTACAGTAATTCGGATTTTATAGTTTTGTCAAATCGTTCAAAGTTGTGCCGTAATATATATAAATTTCTTTTAGAATAAAAGATCAGTAAAATAGATATTACTAATAACATTTTTCTTTTATATGTCACATTAGAACTATGTACTGCAAAAAAGTGATGGAAATCGTGTAAATTTTGGAACAACTCATTTACACTTAAAGACAATATAAGTACGAGTTAATATTTAGTAACACCGAATCCGGTTTTAAAAGTATAGTAATCACATTGCAATTTTCATTTTTTGTAAAGAAAATTCCTGGCCTCTCTTAGATTAAAATGGCAAATTCCATGAAAGATTCGGTAAGTTTAACATAATGTATTCAGAAGTAGTGAGAAGACATTGTGGGTGAAATTTTTACTGTATTGTGTGTAACATTATAAGTTTTGAATGTGTACTGTTCGCGATTTTACAGTCGTTTGACCAGTTCCGAATAGGGTACAGATTTGGAGGTGCTGTACATGTTCCTAGATGTTATTTTTAGATCTGATTTTTTGGCCGATATACACCATATCCCTGCTGATATAAATGCAATATTGCTGCATTTAATTTTTTTTAAATAAAATTTTATTCTAACAAATTACGCGGGAAGCCATTTTACCAGTTGCGAATAAGCCGATGGGTTCCGAATAACATAACTGTTTCTATACATATGGAATGTAGATAAAAAAGTTTCGGCCCTAAAACTATTGATTGAACCTGTTGAATAACGGGTTTAATGCAAACATCTCAGTTTTTGGTATTTTCTTAACAAGACAGTTTGATTTGCACGGAAATGACAGACAAAATCACCGTAACAATAATTTAGCCTGGTTTCTAACATCTTGTCGGAATACAGTCGCAGCCCCTCCACTTATCATTATTGTGGTACAGTATGATTTATTTAAGACGGAGAAAGACATTTAATGAATTCCAGAATATTTGTTTTAATCAATCCCTTCATTAAATCCTAAAACAGAGGGAAACAAATTGGGTATTCGGAACTCGTAAAATGACGGCTCAATAAAATTCTGCTTCCACTTGCGTGTTTATTTTATTTTTTACCCTGTATGCTTTTGGGTATGTTAGAATACATACTAAACCTACGTTTAATAAAAAAAAAATCTTGTTACAAGTGAAAATTTAGGCACCGACAGACGATTTTACGCGCATATTAGCGTTGCAATGACCTGGATTTATTACAAAGCAAAAGTAGGTCGACTAATCTAAGACCGATATCAAATACATATATGACCGCAAAAAATGAAACTACAGCAGAATTCAAACAAGCATTAATACGTGTTTATATTAAAGGTATTGATTTTTTCCTCCATTTTTTATTTCATTAATTTTTTGCTATTTAACTTCTGAACTATTCGGAACTGGTCAAAATTCGGAACTGGTCAAACGACTGTACCATCAACAGATCAACATCATGTTGAACATGCTCCCCCAGGTTTTTATGCTACAATAGAGCCTCAGGTGCCTAGCACTGACAATGACGTATAGGTTTTCTGCAATTTCATATCATTGATATATTTTTAGAAAATGACCATTTATTTAAATCCAGATGAACTAAAATATTAGTAATTTTGTAACCTAGCTATTCTGTTCAGAGAAGAGGACAGGCACAGCCTTAATGCATGGATGTCTTCTCTAAAGTGAAAAATGGTAACTCCATTACGAAACATGACTTCAATGATTACAGATCTTTATACAGAGTATATGTATATACAAGAATAGATATAGGTTACCCCATATCCAAGATATCGACTATTAATTAACTTGATCAATTTTCACTGTGCGCAGCCAAACCCTAAGTTAAAATCCCTGAACTTGTTAAGGAACTGGCTTATATAGTTCTTCGGGTCCGTAGCAAATACTGCCACCAGTCTTGCGTCACTAGCACACAGTCTACACGTGTGCGATCAGAAATACGGTGCAGGTGTTGCATAACCATTCCGTCATTTAAAAAAAGATTGAAAGAAAAAAAAACCTCACACTCATACACAATAAATAATTAAAAGAGATTGTGTGATAAGTAACGAACAATAATCATGACAGTAATATAATTATTGTAATAATATAGGCAATATTTATTAGTGAAAAAATTGTCAATCAAAGAATCACCTATATTTTCGTGAAAAAGACTGAGGAGGCAGCTAGCATAGGAATATGAATACTTCACATTTACATTTCTTGGGAAAAGGTTCTTTTTAAAATTAATTTTACGTTAAATTTGTTTTCTAACACATATTATATATACATCGATATTCTAAACATTTGTTGTAATGTTGTATCTGCTGATCATGAATAGAACTATATTTATCAGCGCAATTGTGTAAAGAGTACCTGACTATAGTAATATATCTTGAATAGATAGTAAGCACTGATCGAATATATTGATATCAATGTCCGATATGTGTTCAGGAATGGAATACTTGTACAGTGGCAGTAGATCCCAGAATAATGGACCGTGAATTCTTGTGTTGTTAATTTGTTCAATACTGGTAACTTAATCAACAAAAAGTATCATTCATGACCAATGTGAAAATAGGTTGCAATAATCTGAAAAAAAAACTTGCAATGTACAGTGCAAAAAGTTGTGCGCTGCTTCGGGACTGACAGGCAGACTGAGACAGTGAGACCTAGTTTCCTTACGTGTTAATCTGAAATATTGAAATATTGTATACCAAAAGTAAATGTCCACAGAATGGGTAAGAAACTTACTAGATCAATAAGTCTAAAACTACACTGTCACTGAGTAGCACATGTTTTTGTTCTCTGAATATTGCAAGTTTTTTTTGTTGCTCTACAGACTATCACTCCAAATTTTCTGTAGAGCTTCTGTTCTGCAGCTTATCCCAAACAGTGTATTGTATGTTATTTGGGTGATTGGTCCCATCCTGTTTTATGCTGTCATGTGTTAAAGACAGAAGACATATTCATGAACAGGCATTCTTAAAAATGAATATTTGACAAACATTTAAAAAATAAATGAAACAGGTCAATCATAGAATTTTACCTTCTTAAGACCTATCTAATTATAATCAAATGACTCGGTATTCATGTTTGGTCTGTCTCTTTTATAAATACAGGATCCTGACACACAAGTCACTTATGATGATCAACAAAAAATCAACCAGTTTGCCAGAAACAATGCCAAACTGCAGGATCTCAAGGATGAGTTAGAGAACAAAAAGGTATTTAATCAAGGAGAAATAAGGCAAATTAAATAGCAAATCATAACTGAACTGAATCTGTTGTGATGCAGTAACTCTCTTCCTATGTTTAGGACAATGTCTACCATACATAATTGTGAAAGTCATTTTAAGTATATTTTAGTTTGTCACACAATTTATGTAGCCTGTTAAGGTTCATACATGTAAATTACATATTGAATCATCTTTCTCTTTATTCTTTCTTTCAGAAAGAGCTGCAGAACTTAGAGGATGCTTGTGATGAGATGTTGATGGTAGATGATGAATCTTTAGTCCCATATCCTTTTTTAACACAAGAATGCAGTTGAAATAGAAGTATTTATAAAAAAAAATGGGCCACATTATTGTTCAAAACATTTTCATGACACATAAAAAAAATACACATGGATGAGATTAATGAAATTTTATCTGCATTTTCTCACCTTGACCTTTTTAGACTTGAACTTTTGCATTTGGCACAACTTTCAAGAAACTGTTCAAAGATTTTTTCACGAAATTCATTCTAAAAAGTATTATTACTGTCTTTCATTATTATTGCTCCTATTCATTCTTTTTTTCTTAACCCAAGAATACATACCAGATAGGAGAGGTTTTTGTAAGTTTAGGGGTGGATAGCGCCAATGAGATGTTGGAAAAGGCAAAGGAGAACACCATGCAAGAGATGAAGGGCCTAGAACAACAGTGTGAAGCTATTCAGACTTTATTGCAAGATCTTAAAGTAAAATTGTATGCCAAATTTGGAAATAATATCAAATTAGAAGCCGATGAAGAGTAATAAATTATTTTTTTTCCATATGTTTTGAGAAATTGTCTTCTTTCATATTTAGAAATCTACATTGTATGTAATATGTAAAGAGTATGTTTATTAAAACATCAATACAAACATCTTTATCTTACATATAATGTGTTCTTTTGTATTGTACTCAAGGTTAATTCCTGACCCTTATAACCATTTATATAGCTTAAAAAACATTAATATATGTTTGATTTAAACTTTGCAAATGCTATGAACAGATTTAGATAAAAAATGTTTTAATATTTTATTGTTGACTATATGTTATTTATTTGATGATCTTGTATCCCCGGTACCTCATATGTGTAATGTGTTTTATTTGTTGCATTACGCAGATTTTTCCAAATACATACATAATTGATTGTGTGCAACAAAAACTTATCTAAAAGAAGACAAAAATTTTACAGTTATTTACAGTCTTAACAGATGAATGATCATTAAATGTTTGGAAAAAATGCATTGAAAGGAACACACGTACAAATTAATACCAGTAAATAAATTTAAAATATTATCATTCGTTTGATATATTATAAAATATAAAATTGTAGGCCTAATGAGTAGACACTAATCGGATTGGATTTTAAATTACTTCCCCTTAAAATTCCACATAGGTGGCGTTACTAACGTCCGCCATATTGAGGAAAACACGATGCCAACTGTCAGAAAATGAACTGTCAACATTAACTGATACACAACAATGACGTACGATTTACCGAGTGTCTCTTATATGGCACTTTACATTGTGTCCATGCAAATCGTGAATTCGAATTCTAGAAGCTCTGCAGGCTCAAATCATTGGAAACTAAGTGCAGACGAGGGAAGAGTGATTCCAGGTGATCATTCGGATGGGGATACGGACGATTTGATGAATATTCTGACCAATAAGGTGGTGGAGAACGGGGAATGGCGAATACTTGAGAAAAAAGAACATTGCGATCAACATCGGTCAAAGGAATGCTTAAAAGTGTACGTATGGCATTGACGATATGTAATCCTTGTTCAATATAAACGCGGGAAACTTGCAGTTTTTGATAGAGGCCACCCCACCACTAACGAATCCGTGATGTTTCGCACCTATTCTGTTTCGCGCAAAGATGATTCGCACCTCGATGTTTCGCACCTCCCTCGGAGCGAAACATCTCGCTGTATTAAGATATTTTTCTCGTGTTATTATTGCTCTGAAATTAATTATCACCTATATAAGAATTGAAATAAGTTATAAAAATGATATTTGCATTTATATATGCGCCGCTAGTATAACGTTTTTACGTTTTCTATGGCTTTTTTATGAAGTCTTTGAAGCCATGGCGTTATTATTTAGGTTCAGAACAAAAGGTATTAATTGTGTTGTGATAACAATTAAACCATGTCTTTTACATGAGATTTACCTGTATTTTTATGAAAATTAGGGGTGTTATTGCAGGTAATTAAGTACCACGGATCTAAAAGTGGGGATAATTTAATTACATAACTTTTCTGCTTTAAACTTACATTACCGCATATATGCATCCACTGAAATACCATTTTTGTACCATTCTTGATTAAAAGTAATGTGTGATATTGTTTGAAAATTTCTATTCCCATATATTTATGAATTAATAATTATGATTTATTAAAAATATAAATGATATTTTAGTGACCAAATATTCATGTTCGAAATACTAACTTAAAGTTTAACCCATTAAAAACAAAAACATTGATAACAATTTCTACTTTATTTTCTGATAATTCAATTCTTTTTAAAACATTTTAAAACTGTCAACTGTAATACGTACATGCAATCATTAATATCGCACATACAAATTCACCATCCAGTCACAAGCGTTTTAGTCACACAGCACAACCACTTGTCTCATCATTATCTGCTCACGTCTCCAAATTTAGATGGTGTTGTCCAAGCTATTGGTAATGGATAATTTATTATGACTTAATTGGTTGTGCAATTAATTGTATGAACTAATTATGATGTTATTTCAGAGAATAATTAGCATGGTCTTCGAATAATCACCGGTTTTAATAATCATAAAATTTATCTTTTAATTGAATATATTGTGCTATGTGCAGGCACTTCAATAATGCTTAAATTTAAAAAAAAACCTCTTAAGCATTTTATTTAATAAATATTTCTGAATATTAACTTATTTACATGTATATGTTTCATAAATCATTCATTGTAAATAATGTATATCGATGCGAAACATCGCAGTGCGAACCATCTCAGCGCGAAACAGAAAAGGTGCGAATCATCTTAGCGCGAAACATGTTTAGGTGCGAAACATCCAGTTACCCCACTGACCAACCGCGAGGGGTAGACCTAAAAATATACAGGATATTTGACGTAAACAGATGTTCTTCAATAATTATTATTTAACTAGATAAGATGAAGGTGTAGTACATCAGATAAATTAGATGATGTATGAAAATTTATAGTTCGTAAGCAGATATATCTGGAATACTCAAATTTAAGAAAAAACAGATCGAATAGTGAAATTGATAGAGGTCGGCCTTGTCACTTCCATGTAAAATGTCATAATGAAACTCACCAAACAGCCAAATGCTTTCATTCGTGACATAAGGCAAGCACTGTAGCTATAGTCTGTCCCAGGATGCTGATTCTGTCACTTTTTGAAGAATTTTAATGAGAATACACATACCTGTCAAAGAATACAATTGAAATCGGTACAATGGGATAAATGCAAGATTTCTTCATTGACGCTTCATCTATTTTTACCCGGAAAATTTAAATTAAATGAAAACAAATTTCTTATGGAGATTTATAATGGGAAATGTATATAACATATATAACATATAATGTATATATGGGAAAATTATATAACAAGCATGTTTTATATGTAAACTTCGATTGGATAATTATAGGTTACACTTGCGGTTGCATCAAAGATCAATCTCCACTAAGCTTTACCCACATTGGTGAATGCTTCAATGAACTACGAGATACTCTCTATTCATGCAACTATTGCCAGATGGGAAAACATTGTTCTTATTGGCTGTTATGCAAAGATGAGAAATATATGTACTGTATGTATTTGGTGAATACTTCGATGAACTACAAGATATTCTCTACTCATGCAACCCAACCAGATGCGAGAACCTTGTTTTTATTGGCTGTGGTATGCCATGATGAGATTAAAATACATGTATTTATATTGATGAATACTTCAATGAACTAGAATATATTCTCTATACATGCAACTAATGGCCATTGCCAGATTGGAGAATGTTGTTCTTCTTGGCTGTAGTTTGCAATAATGAGAAATAAAATTTATATATTTGAATCAAACTTGCACAGATTTACAGATTGTCAATTTCTCAAGTGTATAGGGATGACATTTCAGTGGATAGTCAAGCTGATTTTTTACAGCCAGTGTTATTTTCTCGACCAAGGAGTTCAGTCATTCTATTTATGTGTCATTCACCTAAGACTTAACAATTTGATGAATTAACTAGCATAGTATTGTTGTGGAAGAGATATTAAATAAAATAAAGTAGTTGAAATATATGAATTCACACATTGGTTCGTAATTCAATTATTAGTCATTCAGCAGTCCTTACACGACAGTTTTAAAAAATGTCAGCAAGTGATGCTTGAGAAGTGTGTTGTGTTGACAGCAGCAATTGCTTGTGAAACTACATGTAATCTTAGTGAGATTCAGCTTGACAGGCATCAAGTTAGGTACACAGGTTTCCCAAAGGAATAAGATGATCCCAAGTGATAACAGATTTTGTTGTCACAAGGTCAGAGATGAAGGGGCAAACATCTATGAATGTAGTACTGAGTAGAATATTGTTGGTTTAATATCTTTAGAACACTCTGTTGGACAGACATCAACATTAATTTTGTGTACATGACAGATACCTCTTAAGAAGCGAAGGACTCATATAATTTTGATATAAGGTCAATGGTCAAACTACTTTGGACATCAACCGGTAGATCAATTAGTGTTGTATGATCATTTTCAGAAGAACCATTTGGTAGACAGCAATCATACTTTATACATAAGTACCCCTTATAATGCTTGCCTGACAGACATCAAGCTTTGTGCACTGGTACCCCTTAAGAGTACAGAACCCCTACTTTGAGGTCACATACCCTTGAGGGTCAAAGTCAAGAGTCAACTTCAGACTTCCAGCATATAAATATATTGTCTGCTTATTATAAAAAAATATTAATAAAAAAAAAGCCCCCAAACCCCAAAAAACCTTGGTCAGTACCTTGTGAAAAAGTAATTTTTCGTGGTTTGGGAGGTGGAGAGTGGGCATATCTGATTCTTGATACATTCTTACGTTGACTATGTCTAGGGGGATGAAGAAATGTCTGTCATTATACTTATCAAATGGAAGTCATTTTCGTTAAATGCTAAGCATTTATTGTTAAGAATAAAGAATATTGAAAGAACAACTTCATGATTTTATGATTATTTGTAGTGAAACGCAGAAGAAGAAAAAGGAGCTAAGTTGTGGGAAGCCGGTGAATCATACCCAATATGACCATTTGAGGGGAATTGCAAACAGAAACGAACATGGACACATTCCTGAGCCAGAGGTTGCACTCATCTTCAAGAAAAAAGGCAGCAAAAACTCCCATGTGGATATCAATGAACTGGAAGAAAAGCTTAAAAAGATGAAAAAAGATGTAAGTAGCACTCATATAGTAGTCCTTAACTAGGATGGATTGCTACAAGCTAGTGAAAATCTTTGAATATTTTAAAAATCTGATTACATTTTGTATTAGAATGTTTTGTAAACCCCTATTCAATATGGCAATCAAATTGATCAATGAGGCAGCACTTGAAGTGATGCAGCAGTTTTAGATGAAAGTTTTAAAGTGGCAAAGACTTTTTCACATGAAATATGAAAGTTGTCAAATTCAATGCATCTTAAATTGGTTCATGAACATGTTTTACATAAAAATGATATTCAAGATTTTTCCTTTCTTTGAATTAAGTATTTTAAGATACTTAATATCATATTATACTATTGGCATGAGTCAAATACATGGATAATGCATTGATTCCCTTATATTTTCAGGATCCTAATTCAGCTCATGTTTACAACCAGATTGGTAATTTTTGGAGAATAAAAGGAAACACACAAAACTCTATAGAATGTTTCAGAAAAGCACTGTCAATATCGCCAAACAATCCAGAAGTTTTACTGAACATGGCACGGGTACTATTCAATCTACAGTATTTAGACGATGCAATATTTCTGACGAGACGCTCTCTAGTCATGCAGACTTCCACCCAGAACACCTGGTTACAACATTTTACGCTGGGTGAGATCTTGAAGGCTTATGGTCACTACCAGGAGGCTGCCCTACATTTTACACATGCCCTTGACCTCAATCCAGGTTTTCAGCCAGCGAAAGCACATCTCAGGGAAATGGAAGGAACGCCTAGTCCAACAGTGACTCAGTACACGCTCTTCATTATATTGTTTCTTGTGTTAGGGGTTATATTTGGTGTCATTACTTCCATAGAGGCCAGTTTCGATGACCCAGGAGAGGTTAAGACCCAGCGACATTTTAACAGGGCTATGGCCATGAGGTCAATTAAACTAGGTATCAACCCTAAACTTATTCGCATGAGGAAAATGAATTATTAGGGCTATCTCCAAAAATGTTATGGTTGTGCGAGTTATGATTTAGGCTGGTTTCTTGCTTGAATTATCAGCAGTTAATTTTACCCCCCTCAGTTTTAGATTTTTAAAATATCTGCAAAATTTTTCAAACTATACAATTGTTATTATAAAATTTGAATTTAATTGAAAACCTATTAAATTTTCAAATTATTGCAAATAGACATTTATTTTATGGTGTAGTTTCCTTGTGCCAAATTGTTGTTCTTGATCTATATATATACTATTACATCTGCAATGCACATTCAATAAAAGAATTATCAACATTGTATTGGTCTTGTTTGTTATAGACAAGTTTATTTGGCCCCTATTTTGAACGACAACAGAGGCATGTTCAACAGAGCGAGCGCTCGCCAAAATTCCGTATACCTGCAACAAATTTTGGCGAGCGCTCGCTCTGTTGAACACGCCTCAGCTATTACAGACGTTAGCTATAATGGTACATTTATTTTGATTATTATACATTATCATTTCCAGAAAATCATTGTTTAATACTACTTCACCTTTGTATGAAACCAAGAGAGGGAGAAATCATTTATTGTAAACCTTCTTTGCTTGTTAAAATGCAAAACTTATATAATATACGTAAGAGAGAGCCAAGATAAGAAATTTGCTTCAAATAGCATATCTGAAACTAAAAATGTGAACATTTGTAACATGAAAAAACACTATCTTTGCTCGGGTCTGAATTAAAAGTAAAAACTGGTGACTTTAAAGGGGCATGGTCACGATTTTGGTAAAAAATTATTTTCCCAATTTTAATGTTTACAATGCTTCAGTAAGGCATTTTTAATAGGCAACCAAAATTTAAGTGTCATTTATTGAGTTATAAGCGAGTTACAGAGCTTAAAATTCTTTGCTATGTAAATAAAGCTTTTGTTTACATTTTGAACGTTGAAGTGAAAACTCCAGTTTTAAACCGAAAATGAATGGTAGACGTTAAGATCTGTTTATTTATGCTTACAATGAATAAGAAGATGGAAAAATCAGCTTGAAAAAGAATTTTTACCGGTATATTGAACAGGTCGGGTACACTACCTTATATGGATAGCATTATTTAACATGTGACAATATTAACGTCAACCAGATTCTCCAATCCAGTGAATGAGTCGCAAAGCATGACGGTCTACTACGTGTTTACGATTCAACAGGCACACGTGGTTTTTGTCGGTTTTATACCCAATATTTAATTGCTTGCCGGAAAATTTGTACAACTTGTTTTTTACTTTAAAAGGTAAAAAAGGAAAGATTACGTACCATAGACATTGTTCCATGCTCACATTGAAAAATACTGTTGTTTTAGTTTATCAATTGTTGCTTCAAAAATTGATCAGAATCAAAAGTATGGCAAACATACGCATACAAGTACAAATAGATTTTGATAAGAAAAAAACTGCATAATTGTTTAATTATTGGTGACTTAATCATTGTACACCAGAAATAAATACAGGTAACTGTACATTTTTAACATACGTAAATAGCCACGGTAATAAAAATCCACAAACATACAAATACAGAAGCAAAAGTTATGTAGCATGTAGTATTTTGTACGCAAAGTATTCTGAAGAGTGTCCCTGAAGAAAATTTCAAAGCGCATTTTACTAATGTTGTCCCAAACCTGGGATATCACGTGAAAAACGTACTCACTGCTTCTAACTCGAAAGGACAAACCTCTCTTTTGAACTTTGACAATGGGGTATTTAAATAGGTTGATATAAGGCCTCATAAGCAATATTTTTTAAATGTGAGCATAGAAATAAAAGATCAGACATAATTTTCCATATTTATTTCATAAATTCTGAAAAATCATTGAAAATGAGTTTCCAAAGGACAATTCAAAATGGTATATATTTTCATTATGCTCTGTATATACACTGGAACTTGTAGTAGCCCACAATGCCTTGCAACTCATTAACCTGATTGGTCTGTCGATAAAAGTAAACAGATAGCTAACTTAGTATGCAAATTTATGCCGACGTCACAAAATCTAGTGGTCTCGACCTGTTGAACTAATGTAAACAAAAACAGGGCACGAGCCTTGTTTACATGACAAAGACTTGTGAGCCCTTTATCTTGCTTATAACTTCACTACTGACTCTCCAATTTCGTTTGGTCATTGGAAATGCATTCCTAAAGCATTGTATATAATAAAAACAGAAAAATAGAATTTGACCAAAATCGTGACCATGCCCCTTTAAAGATGATTTCAAATGTGCATTTCTAAAGGAAGCTTGGTGAAAAAAACTGAACCGGTGCGTTGCCACAACCGGTGCGAGAAAGGGTTAAGTGAAGGTGGAGGTAAGAAAATAAACTAACTGTAGGAAAGGCTTCAACACTGTCTTAAGGCAAACCTATGCGAATCCCTGATAAGTTTCACAATCGAAAATCGTCAGCACATAAACAATTTCTAACATGCAACGCTTGACCACCCAGTTTTAAGGGTAACTGCAATCGAGTTTTAAAGTTAAGCAGACGTTGTCACTCAAAACTTTGACAGTTAAAAATTGTTAATTAGCAAAAAACACATGTGCTACTTATGATGGCATAGTTTTGCCACCAATAGTCAGATCTTTTTGTCGACTGGCCACTTGTACATGCGTGTTTAAAAATTAACATAAAAACTTGATAATGCATAATTTGTTCATGTTTTTCGGACAATTGACATGCTTCTTACAAGTCATATGACTATAATTATTACTCTCTAACCAATAACCCGTTTTATCAGGTTGTTAAATGCTGAAGTATATCGACTTGTCAGATATTATGTTGAATAGTAGATGGCATATGGTGACTTTTTTAAAGAGAAGTCAACATTAATATATGATATAAGTAGACATACCTATATCGGACAAGTCGACATAAAACATCTTACAAGTGATGGCAAAACTATGCCACCATATGCATGAGACATACAGATCGAGTTTGTATTTTTTTCTTTGTCTCTGCATTACATACAAATGTAAAGATTTGCATTTTTTTAATGTTTGAAACAGGATCACAAGACAATTCGAAATAAACACGAACTTGCACGGGCTAATTTGCGAAACCACACAAGCTCACCACAAATTCACCCTATTTCCGTATAAATCATATTGATAAAGGTCAAAATAACACTTTACTCATCAAAGTATAACGTGTATCAATAACTACATGTACTTTGTTACAATTGTTCACTGCAGAGATGAAGAGGTATGTCTGGCTGGTGTGTTTCTCGCTTGAATTGTGTTGGGCAGAGAATGACTCTGGATGCTGCGGACAAATAGACGTCCTCGGAAATTGCAAGTAAGTGATTTAGGCATGTTTGGGAAGAAAAAGAAAATGAGTATATCTTCTGATCGGATTTTTAAACTTTTCGTTTTCTTAATTTCAGTAAATGCTGTCAAAATTATCACCTTTTGGATGGAACATGCAAAGGTAAATTGATAAAACACACACACATTGTGATCATTGAGGACGTATATCTGTCACAATTTAGATTTGAAGTACTCCAAAATTTAGTGGTTTCAGGGGGAATCATATGAATTATATTAATAATGTATAATTTTTGGGCCACCAGAGTGTCTCAGGATACTTAATGTTTTTATACACGTCGCCGCGCGCGCGTCATCTGCCGTGCGTCGGTCATGACTTTGGAACATAGCTACTCAACCAACCTTGATCAATTTTGTGTGTAGAACCTAAGGGGAAAGGGAAACTTTAATTCTGAAATTAATGAAGCCCACTCCCAGGAACAATAAATTTTGGACAAAACCTGTAAAACTTGATGTTATCTTCTGAACCTTCTTTTCGTCTGCTGGACATCCAGCCTATCAACAAAGTAAATAGTTATCACGAGCGTTGTTGTCTCTACCAAAATTTTGTTTATATATGTGAGGTTTTGATGTTCAAAGGTTCCCTACTCTCGTTTCTGCGTAAAGAATACTTGATTGGAGTACAGGGCGACTTTTACAATTATGAAGCATAACATTATCACATTCTTCAATTCCACTATTTACAATACCAAAAATGGTGAAAATTTTTCTATCTTCACATGAACCCATGTATTACTATTCATGCAAACATTCTGTTCTAATAAAAATGGCAGAACGGAAGAGATTTACCCGTAATTGATCTATCATAGGACTGTATTACTAGCATACCCAGTTGACCGTTATATCCCATGGGCCTCGTCTATATAGAAGATATTTCAAATTCATAGTAGTTGTAAAATTATATACTTGTTAAGGAAATGTTCTTCATATGTATTACCGTATATTAGTATTGAGTGTGTCATGTTTTAAAAATTTTGAACAGGAATACTTCAGTATATAAATAGTGCCTGTTTGGGAGGGTAACCGTTGAAATTGACACCCCGAGAAATTTTGATAATTTTATTATACTGAATGTCTTAATTTTAGAGAAAATTTTACTGCTTTTATATAGAAATGACGTGAATTTAACGGCGAACCGTACGCGCATAATTTACGCGCATGTAACAATTCGTTCTATCGGCCCGTTGCCAAGCGTGTTGCTAACGCTGAGGGTAAGAGAACGGATTGTCAACTGCGTCTAAACCAATCAGATTTCAGTATTTAACATGAAAGTATAATAATACTAGGTATTGAGGAAGTAACTCACTGTTTTTTTTATTAAGAGTGTTATTATACTATGCTATATGTAGATCAGGCAAACATTTACGCATCCGTTCTAGTTTTCTCAAATACGTTCAGGATGTATTTAAATAAAACGATCAAAATGACGGAAATAATAACCCCTGTGAAGTCATAGTTTAGTCATTAATATTTTTCTTGAATGATGTAGAAACCCCCCCCCCCCCCCCCCGAACAAAACATACATTGAAAACATCACAAGGATAACAATGAAGGATATTGAAGATGACTAGTGCGTTAAAATTCATACTACATTGTAATTGATTGTTATCACTTACTTAAAAAAACAAAATATAATTAAACCACATGGTTTAATACAGGATTTCGTTAATGAAAAATTGTGTTCCTGTTATAAAATTACTTTCTTATACAGTATGTCCGCTGGGATTTTATGGAGATAAGTGCAGCACGGGGTGCGTTTATCCATGGTATGGAGAGCTATGCGGTTCCTCTTGCACGGATTACCCAAACAACTGTTCCAATGCTGATTGCCATCCTGCTCTAGGATGCCAGAACAATGGTTAGATTTTTGTTATGCATTGTATTCCTTTGCATAAAATCCAAGACGCCCCGAAGCAAGAAGGGAATACTGAATCTCCCCTGTCGTTCATGGTTAAAAAAGAAAACATCGCATTTCTTGGGAAAATAGCCCCCCCCCCCCTTTCAAAAAGGTTTTAATGTACTTTTTTGGAAAATCACAATAATAAGCGGAAATTATCTGACATCAAAGAATAAGTAGGGGCGTTCTGTGCTGTAGATGAGCAGCGCAGCTTCAGTCAAAGAGACTTACGGAAGCACTTGCAAATGATACGCGGAAAATGAAAAATATCCTTTTTTTGTATTGTTGAAAGAATGTATACATGTATTTTTGATCAAAAAGTCAAAGTGCGTTCAAAATATCGTCAAAGGAACTCAAATTCGATTTATTCAGAATCAGAAGTACATTATATTATTTCTTTTTGTCTCTAGGTAAAGGAGTTGTCACACAAACAACTCAAAGTTCTTCCAAAAATCAACTCAATTCTACTGTTTCAACACCCGCGACCCAAATATATGTAGCTACAACAGTCGCTGGGACAAACCTCAATTCTACTGACGCGCTCTGGTTGGTGTCTGTCGTGAAAATACTTGGATATACCCTCGGGGTTAGCCTTCTGGTAATTCTGGGACTAGTGTGTCTCTTCATATGCAAGAGAAGACGAGAAAACACTCGAGGCAAATCAATGAATAATTTACAACAAAGTGAACATGAATTAAGACTGTACAATGCAAGTTGTCAGCAAAATGTGGACCGTATGGTAGGCACAAGTAGAAACAACATCAGTAGTTCTGCACCGTATCAAGATCTCTCTGATAGCTCCCATTTAAGACGATCAGACGACAAAGGGAGGAAGAAATCAGTCGGTAAATCCACAAACACATACTTGGAGCCGATATCACGAGAATATATTGACATCGACAACCCATCTTATGTTGATGTAACATTATTAGACAGTGATCGATCATGAAATGTGGTTGAAACTCTGGAAAAGGACAGGGGCGTATCCCCCATCTTGGAGCAATAAAAAAGAACTTGATCAAATGTTGCTGAGATATTAAATTTTGGCTTGTTTACATTGTTTATATTATAAATTTAACGATGCAAATCAATAACGTGCTTTAATTCTGTAAACACAAGAGATCAAGGTTTCCAAATTAGACCACACGACGTTTAATGCATAAATCTTGACCATTTACTGTGCTATCTTGTTCATTTTTGGTATGAATTGGTCTAGAGTCCATCCTAAAAGTACTTTTGATAAAAGGATAAGTTTTCACTCTTTTTTATTATTGATTTATTAAAGTGGAGCTCATTGTGATAGGTGGAGGACTGTAGACGACAGTGCCTCTCGGCGGAGAGGGTGTTTGAATCATAGTGGTCATTTTCTTTTTTTAATTTCTGCGCGTTTGCTTCCTTTTAGGTTAACCTTTTTAAAATTTTTTGAAACAATAGATTTATTTTGGAAAATATTTTAAACCTGTTTAAAGGTGACGGAATTCTGGTCCTTACAATTCATCTGTGTTTTTCAGATAGCCTGTACAAGCATGTGACAGATGAGCAATGTGTTCCATGAGCCTCTTGTTAAGTGGTCATCCAGAATTAAAAAGAATATACCTACCGTTTACTAGTACTGTAATTGTTAGCCTAAATGTCAGTAAGTAGGTAATTTATTTATAGTGACATGTGTATATTTACAATTTCATATGGATTATCAACAACAATAATAAGTATAGAATTAACACCCGGCTCGTCGGGCCTATATGCCACTTTAAACACATTATAAATGAAAAATAAGGAAAATAACACAGCATCCAGAGGTAAACGAAGATATGAATGAAAATATACATACATGATATAAGTATAAAGAGTCTATTGGACCCCGTGAGTTTGCATCTCTTGTTTTGATTTAACAGTTAATATGATACAATTATGTTTAATTTCTGAACAATAAAGATTGTCTGCGCGTAAAAGATTAATAAGTATTTTGCAACCTGCTGAGGTTAATTTGAAATATGTACGTTAAGTGCATCTGCATCTGATCATTCTAGTAATTGATTAATCCAGTAATTTTAAAAGGTTTCTTCTGTAATCATTATATAAAGGACAATGTAATAAAAATGAATCTTATTTTCTTCACTATTTTTTGAGCAAAATGTACAAATTCCCGCCTCAACGGGTTCAGTATATATAGTGTCTGACAGATGTCAATGTGAGATTAGGGCAGGGTTGAATGATTATAAGGTGTTGCATAAATCGGGGTCTGTATATATTTTTTTTAATATTTAAGCAATGTTATTATAGGTTGATTTTATATACAAACTATAACAAATTGGTGCATTATTCAACTAGAACATTTTACACTAGAGATACAGACAAGTATATTTAAACACTTGCGGTAGAGTTTTCTTATTATGACCATTCAATATTTGCGTTTGTGGGAAATTACAATGCAAGATGCATATTAACTTATCAACACGCCGATACATTGAAAGGTACATGAAATGAACGCACTTAAAATATGACCCCCCCCCCCCCCCCCGAAATCTCTGATTTAAAAAAAACCCAACCCGATTTATCTGTGGCCAATTGATGCCAATTGATGCAAAGTACGATTAAATTACGTAAAAAGTAATATTTTCAATCGTACAATAATGGGGAAATAATGACTAGATGATGTAAATATTAACTAAATATTTAAATTGATTGTAGATTTCTTTGGGAGATTTCTAAGTGTAAAACATAGTTTATTATGAATACGTATTGTCTTTTCTGATAAAATTTATTTTAACAAATAAAATATACAACATGACTATTTTTATTGTATATTTTATTTGTGAAAATAAATTATATCCGAAAGGACACTAAATTTAAAAAGATTGCGAAAACTATATAGAATTTAAAAAATAAAATAAAATCTGATGTACAATCAACAAATTAATTTTTTTAAACAATTAAGATTTATTGTTATTGATTATAAATTTGATAGGTCAATATTAAATGGGTAATTTACTTACGTATGAGAAAAAATTAAAACAAAAATTACAATGAGAAATTACATGTAAGCTCTTGTACTTTTATGAATGTACAGAATTTTAATTATTTAAAATAAAGTCATTTCATAAATCAAAATAATTTTACTCAAAGTACCGGACTTTTTTTTTTAGGATTACAATGACCTTGGTACTTTTGGTAAAAAAATTTAAATTTTGAAGAAAGGTCCGTAAAATAAAAACTTTGCAAAAGTTTGTTATCTTTTATTCTTAAATAATAAAAAAAATTGATAATAAATTGATAAAGTTCTACCAGGGGAAAAATCAGGGATGGTGATATTCATGGGCGAAGATCATTTAAGAAGGAGCTAGGAATGTGTCAGTCAGAACAATTCATTCAATGACACCAGATAGCTCAGTTAGTAGAGCACCTGACTCGGGTTTCGGGGGGTGGGGGCGGGTTCGAGTCGGGCCAGTGTGAAGAAGAATAATGACCTCCATAATGACCGGGGGTCGTTTAAAATGACCATTCAGCTGTAGAAAAACTGGATCATTCTGTAGAAAAAAGACCTTGATAATCGAAATCAAACTCCACATCTAAAGCTAGTTTTCTGTTACTTTTCCATAATACATGTAACATAAATCATCATTAATAAGTTATAACAAGTATCTGCATGAATTCATATGTAGCCAGCTTCAACAATCAAACCTGCTTTAAACTGATCTTAAAACTTGAATACGCTCTAGCATCCGCACATCTGAGACTAGGCTCCGTAAAAGAAGCTAGCTATGCCTTTAATGCTCATTGAACACCAACCATTCAAACTTGAATACTTTGGGACCAGTTGTAACTTGTATATTGACTCCGAGACATTAACCTAATTTGAATTGCTCCAAAAACTAAAACCTTCTCTTGCATCATGATAATCGAGATCAAGCTTCGTATATGAAGCTAGAACTTTATTTCATATACATAGTTACATCATGTATGCAAGTTTAATAAGCCAGTAAAGCCAGTAGATATGCAATCTGCTCCCAAACTTTTAACATGCCCCAGCATCTGATACCTAACCTTATACTCAGCATTCAAGTCTGTTACTGCAGTCATTTTCAATCAAAACGTACATCATCCATCCAAGTATGGAAAAGGCTGGAGCAGTAAAACCTTCTATACGACAGTCACAGGGCATCTGTTAAAAAAAAACTTCCGCCTAGGCCATCATTCAAAAATATCTTTGTTTCCCCTAACCCGACCCTAAATTTTGAATTAGGGTAGGTAGATAGGTAAATAATTTTTTTTTCGGTCAGGGAATAATTGAAAATACACTATAAATTTAAAATGAAAAAATCAATCATTTCTTTAATTAATTACAAAACTAAAAAAAATATGACCAGTTGTAAAACAAATTGTTATATTTGTACTAATGGAATGTTAAAGAAATTTAATATCGAATTCACAATTTGATATTGTTTATCTTAAATTTAAACATGTTTGATTCAATGACTAGATTCATTATCATTTGTATGTTGATGTACATGTTAACCTATATTTAAATATCATTTTAATGATAATGTACATATTTCAAAGTATCAATTGATTTTTTCAAAATTTGGTTTATAAAATGTCTAAAAGTATATTTAAACAATAATATTTGATAAACTTAAGGTAATGTAATAAATATAAATGTTTGTGAAGTCATATTTAATGATTCTACAATATCAAGTTTACACAAAATCACTACACTTGCAGAGAATATCCTTCTTTGACAAGGAAATAGGTGTCAATACAAAGAAATATTACATGAAACCCAAATTTGAAACATACTGCCAGGGAAGAAAAAATATTTAGATAATAAAGATTTTTATAAAGGACTATGTATGATAAGGGCATAAAATTGCCCCCTAAAATGAACATCATCATATAACTGTAATTCTTTGTTTTCTTTGTACATATATGCATGTGATATTTTAACATAATGTTCATTTTGATTCAAGTGCCCACAATTTAGAAATACGACATCGTAAAGACAACCTTTTCCCGCCATTTTTGCATTTTTAGCATAAAACAGCTTGTTTTCAAGCAGTTTTTCTTTCAGAAAACATAGAGCGCATGCTTGAACAAACAAAATATTTTAATCAGAGATATATCTAGCCAAGACTAATAAGTGACAAAAAAATTAACCTTGTTCAAGCATGCGCTCTATATTTCCCATTCGTAAAAATGTAAGAAAAATGTCAATTTTGGACTGATTTTGAATGGATTATAGAAATAGCGTCACTTCTGACGTCATATTCTGTCCTTGAGTGCAAATAAATATAATAAACAGGTGAAAAATATATTTTATATCAACTCTTTTAAAAAATAACATAAAATTTTATTGTACCCAAAACACTTTAATAAGTGGCTAATTATGGGGGCAAAATTAAACTCTTATCATATATAGTTCTTTACCCAATTTAACTTTAATTATAGTCATTACCAAAACTAACTCTTTTGTTTCGGTCTATTTGAAATTTGAAGAATTAAAAAGAACTGTTTAAATGTTTCACAACATAAAGAGTCTTTCATATCACAGGTACCAACCTAATTTTTGGGAGACTTATTTCTCCCTAACAGAAAAGTAGGGAGAAGTTTGAGAAATCAGGGAGACTGTCATTCCGGCAAAGTTACCGATCATAAAGCGAGTATTTCGCCCATGTTGATGATCAAGGCTAACAAAATGATTGTAAAACGAAAAAGATGTGGGTCTCCTAAAAACGAATTTGGGTAAAATTAAGTTTCTTAAAAAAAAACCTCTATTCAATGTGGTAAAAAACAATTCAGTCGGCGGGATTTAATTGGGTCGGTCGCGTTAGGAGAAACATAGGTATTTTTAATTTTGGCCCTACTCATACAGCTTTAACTTTCCCCAGCATCTGAAACTAATTGCTCAGTTTCAGATTCGATCACGTCTCAACGTATACTAGTATATGCTCCGATGCATCAAGTTTGGCGAAGTTAAAACATTAATAACTTAGATGAAGGACCTGCTAAAAAAACCCACCAACCTAAGCCCCTCGACTTAAGACATGGTTAATCATAAATTAAAAAAAACTCACCGAGACGAGACATTACTGTATTATATGATATGATTTAACGAGGTAATTTGAATCATATAATATTGCATCATATCATAAAATAAAAAATCTTTGATACGATACCAAAAAAATTTTCATATTCATATTCAATATTAATATCGTATTAGTAATATCAGATGCAACTATATCTCTTATCATTGTATCATATGATTTATTGTATAATGTGTAACAATATTAAATGCTAGATATTATAACACGTCATTTGATTAATATATTTACTATGATAAAAACAAAAGCACTATTCCAGTCATCAGATTTACCAGGAAAAGATGAAACAGGAAATGTATTATCAAAAGAAGAAGACATTCTTTAGCGCTGGAAAGATCATTTCGAAGATCTGTTTAATATGAAGGATCTAGAAAATGTAGCAGTGATAACACCAGCCATGAACACTTTGGACATTGATACAGTGTAGAAGAAGTAAAAAGAGCAATATCAAAGCTAAAAATGGAAAAGCAGCAGGCATTGATCAGATAAACGCAAAGCTTCTCAAGGCTGAGAAATACTGGACACCTTCCATCTCGACAAACATTCTACAGAAGACATGGGAATCGGAAAAGACGCCAACGTTCAGGAAAACTGGCCTTATAGTTAAACTCCATGCCAAAAAAATGAGACCTCTCAAACTGTAACAACTAAAAAGGTATAATTCTGCCGTGAAAACCATGAAAGTCCTTAGCAGAGTAATACTTAACAGAATTGCAGAAATAACACACCCCTTACTGCTGAAAGAATAAGCAGGTTTTAGTAAAGGAAGATCATGTGCTGATTAGCTATAGGTTTTTACTCTCAGACAAATACTAGAACAAAGTGCCCACTCAATGAATGGGACTCTCCACTTTACATCAATTTCATCGACCAAAGCTTTCAAATCAGCCCTATCATCAAGATGCTGTACAGAAACTTAAATGCCAAAGTTATTTGGGGAACAAACCTTACAGATGAGTTTAAATTGAAAACAGGAGTGAAACAGGGATGTTTGCTCTCTTCCCTTCTCTTCACATTTTGCATTGACTGGATCATGAAAGAAACCATCAACAAAAAACAAAAAAACAAAAATACCCCCCCCCCCCCCAAAAAAAACCCCCCTTGAACCGGTTGGTTCATGTCAGAATACTGTGCATCTTCTGGCCAAATACCATCTTTAATGAAGAACTGTGTAAAAGAACCAACACCATCCCTCTACCCCAGGTAATAAGTAAGAGAAAATGGAAGTGGATTCGACATATATGTAGAATGTCCCAACCTCTAAGATGGACACCAACCGGAGAGAGAAAAAGAGGAAGATCAAAAGAGACCTGGAGGAGATCAGTCGAGAAGGAAATGAAAGACAACAATTGGACATGATGGGGACAGATCTAGAGATGAGCACAAGACAGACCAACATGGAAGTCTCTGGTGACGGCCCTATGTGTTAACCAGCACGAAGCCTTCAATGATTTTATCGATACGAGCTTTTCCACAATGTGTCTTAGCCTTAGTATTAAGAGGGCTGGATGGTCGTGGCCATTTTTAGGATATATTTACCTCCTTTAGAAGAGAAGCTCTGTTGAAGATATAGAAAAATGTTCTAATTATAAAGCAAAAAACAAAAAAGAATTTTTTCTTTGCTAAATTATAGTTTATGGCCAAACATATCATATTTAAAACTTTCAACAGGGCATAATATCCCTTGCATGCGTGTCCTGTAAAAGGACCCATTCCCAATTGGAAATTAACCGTTTTTTCCCTAAAATCTAATTGAAAAATTCCCAAAATAATTGAGTCGTATATTGTGTTAAAAAAGATAGGATGCGGATTTGTAACTATGCAGAGTGAGATATCCTTTTATATGTCAATCAAAATATCTGAGTGTTCTGTTAAATGTGGTTTATTTTGATGAAAACATGAATTAAATGATTAAACATGTATTATGCAAATGAAAACCAAGAAAAATGTATAGAATTTTTGTTTTTTGCTAACTTGCAAGGAGCCATATTTGTTTAACTATTTTCCCCAAAAGAGCAATTTTTCGACGAAAAATTCTTAATTGAAAGGTTACAGGACCCTGTACCAAAAAAGGGTCAATTGAGCCCTGTTAAAGCAGATCTAATGGATAAATTTTGACCACGCAGCTTCCCTAAACATTTGTCAAACATGACGATAAATGATGCATTTCTCTTATTGATTTATTCAATTAAAAACAGAAAACAAAAAAAGGAAGTAAAAAAATTGATATAAATTCACATAGCCTATATACTGACAGGAAGTTTTGTTTACACAAGGAAAACAAACTTGAAATTATACTTGTGGAACATTTATCATATGATGAGAAATTAAAAGCCAGCAATTTGTTATGACAAAAAATAACCTGGACCATGACATAAACTGAGTATAGTGTTCGTATTTTTTTTCATCACATCCCAGCTTCTCGGATCGGGGTTTGCAATACTTTGCATGTATAAAACAGAGACACCATTTAAGACAATCCGAAAAGGACACGGGGAAAGCACGAGCTTGCACAGGTTTCGCGAAAACATTCAATCTCGTCAAAAATTTACCCTATTTCCGTGTATAACATATTCATAAAGGGGAAACTTACACTTTATGCATTAGTATGAGTATTATATGAATCAATTATCAACATTGTTACGATGAATTTATTCGAGATGAAAGAGTATGTTTGGTTTGTTTGCCTCTTGTTTGATTTGTGTTTTGCAGAGAATGAAGCTGGATGCTGCGGAAATACAGGTGTTGATGGGCTTTGTAGGTTAGCGTTTTTACCGTTCTAAAACCAAAATAAGTTTCTCTTAAACAATCAATATGTGTCAATTTTAACATTTCGTATCTATCTTTCCTTTCAGTAAATGCTGCCAGAATTATTACAATTCTGACGGATTGTGCAAAGGTTAGTCGATATATCTTATATAATGATAATCATTTAAGATTATTTTCTAGTTTCGTTGTTTTTGATTTGGAATAATTTTCACTGAAACTTTGCACAAAGTGCATCATTAGCGCAAAGTATTGTTATCATCATAAAGATGTTATATTTTATTTATACGTTATATATAAATTAAAATCAAAAGATTTGTGTAAAACTTTAGTTTCTTCATTTCAGTCATTGCCTAATCTATGATACATGTATGAACAAATAAGATATCGGTCTATGAGTTATCAGGCATAATTGAGGACGGGACATCGTTAACATCTTGTTTTACGCATTCGATAAACCCATTATATATGCATTTTAAAATTGTCGTTTGAAAGCGGAAGTATTTTCTTTGATTTTCATCAACCCAATCTTTTTCCATTTATTTGGATAATAAAACAGCACTAAATATGTTACGATTCAATGCTTTATAATTGACAAGAATACTTCAGTGCATGTTTTAGCCATTCGGGATCGAGGAAACAACTCAGTATTAACAACGTTAAAGTGTGTAATTTCTAACCATCTTAGTGGAACCTACCATAGTACAGTCTACTCGTCCACAATTTGTTTTATATCATAATTTGCAAATCAAGAATATATAACGATAAGTAATAAGAACATTTTTAATTTCATAATTTTAAGAAACCAAGCTTGTTCTTTCAATAAAACAATCTTTGAAAAAATTAAATGCTCTAATAATAATAGCAACCACAACCTCCCACCGAAAATAACCTGAAAGAATCAGAACAAATGATTGAAATAAAAGAACATATTGTTGAACTCCCACCAACATTAAAACTGAATATTTGTATGTTGAAATTGAATTTTGTTAATGTTAAACAAGATTCCTCTGTTTGTCGTCTGTTGCATGGTCTTAAGCTATTAGATTTCTCCTTTAATACAGTATGTCCGATTGGGTTTTTTGGTTACAAGTGCGACACAGAGTGTGCATACCCCTGGTATGGAGTGCGATGTGGGTCCAAGTGTGACTGTCCTGATCATGACTGCCACCCCGCTCTTGGATGCCAAAACAAGGGTAAGTTACTTTACCATACTTTTCAAGTACATTATTTTTGAGATGTCGCGTTTGCTTGCGAATTTTATCTCAAGATAAATATTCAACTTTAAACTTAATCATGTCTAAGTCTCCATTGCCACGTTTAACAACATCAACTTCAAATCTTTTTTGCCATTTGAATGAAAAATAATTTATGTAGCTCCTCTACAGAAACAATACTTATTATGAATTTTGTATGAAATCCTAGTTAGAGGAGCGCGGTTTGCATTTCACACGCCAAAAGAATAAGTGAGAGAGTTCCGTGTTTGTAAAGCAGTGTCATTGAACCAGTTAAGTGGCACGGTGAAGCACTTACTACATGGTGGAAAAAATATGTAAAAAACAACAGTTCATTATATTTTGTATTTAAAAATGTATATTTATGATAGCCAAAAGAAGATAATTCCGATTTAAAAGTAAAATTAATGTATATTTGATAAACTATTGTAGCTAATGCAATGGATATTTATTCAAAAGTTATCTCATATTAATTTCGTTTTTACCAGAAGTGTCAATTATTTTTTGAAATTATCAGAAGTGACAAACATAGTTTATTAGTCAACTTCAGAATTCTTGATATACTTTATGCTAAAAATGACTATATCGATCTACATAGTTGGTTTTCGTAATCACAATCATTACAGACATGACATTTCTTTAACTGTCATTATAATTCAGTGAAATTGAGTAGATTGTAGACCGTACTGTGGTTTTATTAATATTCAAGGGTATAAATTTTCGTAGATAAAGTAAAAATCACAGTTTCGAGGATACGAAAATTCGTGGCCAATGACCCTATCAAAAGAAAATGTTAATAGAAATTGCACTACGATGAACATTTAGTTTCGTGGATCAGCTTAACAACGAAATCCACGAAAATTTGTATTCAACGAATATTGGTGAAACCACAGTTTTCCACCAGTCAAAAATATAATGCTAATTTTTTTTCACTTAAAAATAACAAACAGGAAATCAGCCTTGTAACGACTTTCATGTCTCGTTTGCAGGCTTTAGAGCAACATCGACGCGAGATCTGCAAGAGAGAACATCATATATTACGCAGAAATATCGACAGAGAACAACCAATAGTAAATATATGTTTATTCAACAGTCTTGTACAAAAATAAAGTCGATTGGTACATTTACCTTGTCTTTTAAAACTAAAACCTTTCAAGTCATAGAAAAAAGTGGATCTGTTTGTATTGGTAACTTTTTGACGAGCTTCGCTATTTGCAAAACACCTAAAAGCACAATGATTGAATAGAAAAAAAATAGTTTAAAATATGTACTTTTGGAAAATAACAATAGCCAAAATTCGATTTAAAAGATAAGTCATGTTTATGCCATTTCCTTCTTATTCAGGTAAAAGAATCACCGCCGAGACTACTTTAAGTTCTTTGGAAAAACAAGTCAATTCTACTGTTGCAAGACACGTGACACCAAAACATACATACACACCTACTTCAGCAGTCCATGGAAATGACCTGAATTCTACTGACGCGCTCTGGTTGGTGTCTGTCGTGAAAATACTTGGATATACCCTCGGGGTTAGCCTTTTGGTAATTCTGGGACTGGTTTGTCTCTTCATATGTAAAAGAAGACGAGAAGGCGCGATAGGTAAATTGCTAAATATTTCACAAGATGAACATGAATTAAGGCTATTTAATGCAAGTTGTCAGCAAAATATGGACGGTGTAGCAGAAATCACTAGGAACAGCATGAACGGTTCTTCACTTTATCAAGGTCTCTCAGAGATTTCTCATCTAAGAAGACCAGACGACAAAGGGAGGAAGGAATCGGTCGGTAAATCCACAAACACATACATGGAGCCAATATCACGAGAAGAAGTTGACACCCGGACGTCCGTTGACAACCCATCTTATGTTGATGTAACATTAACAGACAGTACTCGTTTACAAACTTGAGTGTGTAAAGCTTCAGAAAACTCCCGTAAATTACTACTAGTATTCTGTTGTTGTTGTCGTAAACTTTCATATTTTCATCGTCTTCTCTATAATCACTGAAACTCGCCACAAAGGTATGGTAAAGGAATTTTACGTTTGTTTAAAGGAAAGGCCAGGTTCCCTTTCACAGAAGAGATAATAGGGAAAGAACGAAAATAGGATAGGCGTTTTAAAAGTCTTCTAAGAAAAACTAATTAGCCTGTAATATTCAAACTTTTACATGAGCTTCCAGATACATGGAAGATTGAAGTTTGTTTAAATAATCTCCAGAAAAAGGGCTGTCACGTTTACATCTAAATCAAAATGTAGAGAAAAGGGTTACAACTATTCACAAGCAGCCTGGAACAAGATTTTTGAACCCCCTTTTAAATTTACACAGGAATCAAAACTGCATTGGTTACAATTTCAAATTCTTCATAGAATTGTTCCGACAAATATATCAACTTTTCAACATAAAAAAAAGTCGAGTCTGATACCATAAAACCTTGAGAATAAGCCGCGGCTTATTTTATCTTTTGGTAAGAAAGTGGGGGCTTATTTTCAAAACCGTCTTATTTTCAAATCGCGGCTTATTATCAATGCAACAATCCCCGGCTTATTATCAAAACAATATAAATTGTAATTGATCGATTGTGAACTATTTCACTGTTCTGAAAATGGTATATATAGGTAAACACCTGTAAGAGTAGATTGAAAAGTGGTAAAGTGTTTTTATTTATGCACTCTGGCCAAAATTTCTTGCATCTAACAAGTTCTAGCCAGTGTATTCGCCTTTACGTAACCAGCCACCTGTTAACTCGTCGCGTGGTCAATGATTGTTTAACAATTTCCGGTGTCAGAAGCATGCACTGTCCTGTCGGACTTCACAGTTCCTATCAGTATAGGAAGATAAGCAATAATTATGATTAAAAAAATATTTACTTTATGTCCCGTTATGCCGTAATTGGTTTGCATACTGATGGACACTTTAAAAATAGACCGATCATTTGTACGACTTGATGATAAACGACATATACAGACGTTTCTTCACAATGTTTATTTTACAATAATCAAATAATTGGATTAACTATCAATTAAATAATTACCGTTGCTGGTTGTTTTGGTTTAGATTCACAAACGTACGTTATTACTTTTAAACGAATTGAATACATTATGTACGCATGCATATCGATGACTTTTAAAAAAATTGTCTTTTTTGGGGATGCGTTTAATGCATAATAACAGCAGGGTTTTTTTTCTCAGCATAATATACACAGGTGCGTGCTACACATGAAACTTTACGGTAGTCTAAAATCTTTCCAAACTGGCATTGTCATGATTGGCTTATTTTCAAAACAGGCTTTTTTTCGAGTAATTTTCAGTGAAAGGAATAGGTGGCTTATTTTCAAAACCGGCTTATTATTAAATCCGGCTAATTTTCAAGGTTTTAGGGTATTTGCACTTTTTGTAATAGAGATGAATAGAGTATTGATTACTTATTTTATGAATGGACTCTAATTGTATTGTGGTGTTATAGAATAGATTTTGAGACAGTTAGAAATGCTTATTACATTTGATAAACAATCACTGGTTTTTGGAAAATATAAAAATAGAGAAAACACCTTAGACTGGTGCAAAAATGCCACATTGACATTGTTATAGTTATCTTATTTGTTTTTTGACAATGTAAGTGATATTTCTTAATTTGCATATTAATATATGTAGTAAATATGAACAAATACATAATGTTTTTAAACATAAAATTTAACAAACATGTTTCATGATATGTTTTATGCACTTAAACTTGAGGTTCCTTTGTGTATTATAAAAAAACTAAAGTGTACATGTATTAAGGTAAATCGTTATGCATGTTTATACCATTGTTTTTATAAAAGAAATAAAAAAAACCCATAGCCACATTGTAGGTTTTTTGGAATTTAAAGATTTATTAAGTAGTGAATAAAATCCATAACCAAACAGATTACTGGGCTGGCTGGTTGTGGCTATTTTCAAACTATCCTTGAGAAGAGGAGTTCTGTATAAAAATACAGGAAAATTTTTAAATTCTAAAGCTTAAATGTATGGACAAACTAATTATGGTTTATTGCTTAAGAAAATGGTATTAAATATTCTAAGGTAGATCTGATTGGTAATTTGTTGACCATCCAGCCTCTTCATATAATATCATATTATGATGTGTGTATATGTTATACTCTTGGTTTTTTTTTAAACCAAACATCTATCCATACCGTGATATTATTTCTTGATTTTATGCAATTTTGAATTATTTTTTTTTAAACGTCTGTGACAAGGAACATGATTCTATATAGATACATATACTGCCTGTTACGGGAAATAAATAAAACATTTTATTTTACTCTTTTATTATTAAATTGTTCCTCGATAGAATATAGAAGATATATTTAGAAATGTATGGAAAATTGAAAAATTCCATGACCAATGTTGACATACAGGAGAGAGAGAGAGAGAGAGAGAGAGAGAGAGAGAGAGAGAGAGAGAGAGAGAGAGAGAGAGAGAGAGAAAAAAGAGAGAGAGAGAGAGAGAGAGAGAGAGAGAGAGAGAGAGAGAGAGAAAGAGATATAAGAGAAAGAGAAAGATAATAAAACAGAACTTATAGATTTATAATTAATGGTGAAATAAATCACTTTTGTTTCCATTGTAATAAGGGTTTCCAGTGGAAGACTCTCTTGTTATTCTACGGTTTCTTTTTCTTTATTATTAGGTTTTGTAGAGCTTCATTGGCGCTACAGATTATATAATTTTCAAATGTAACGTCACTTCCGGTTTGAGATATTGACGATTTTATAAATTTTTAAGGGTCATTTTATCTACGCATCTCCGACGAAACTAATGAAGATCGAAACTTGAAATTTTAAGGGATTGTAGATGAATGTCTGTAAATGTACCTCCATGCTTACAAATATGAAAATTGCGAAAGGCCTTGAAGCTCGCCTGAACCTGAAAATTAGCACTAAATTTTTTCAGGAAATTTTCACACATTTTGTGTAATATTTTTAAATGTATAAATATTTTGTTAAGACATGTAAGGCAAAAGTTGTTTAAAATCACACGGGATTTTATTTGATATCAAGAAAAAGAGGCTGGCCCTTTCAATTATGGGCCAGGAGGACTCTAAAGTCTTTTTATTATAACTCTTTACTGAGCAATAATTTGTTAATAAATAGAGAAGCAAAAATGTTCATTGTACAGCTGTTTATCTATACATCACCTTACTTTAATCATATGTTACATAATTAAGGGTTTTAAGGGCCCAGAAGTCCAAAACTTTGATAATTAATATCTTAAAAAGGAGAAATATTTTGATGACCTTTGATGAAAAGGATGAAAAAGTTTGTGTGGTTGATTGGTTTGTTGCGTGAATTGTGTGATGCAAACAACTCTGGATGCTGTGGTATAAACGAACGAGTTTGCATGTAGGTATATATATATATATATATATATATATATATATATATATATATATATGGTGAGGAAAATGAACATCTCATAAGATATTACATTAATTTTCAAACAATCTTTTAAGAATTCTTTTTAACGTTTCAGAAAATGTTGTCCAAACTATCAAATGGACAATGGAACATGTCAAGGTAAAAATATTTTTTTAATATAGTTAATACACAATAATATGAATTTTTTTTATAATTGAATTTAAATAACTGTAATACATATTCCAGAACATGTTCAAATTTCAAAATACTTGCACAGATAGTTTTAACGTCTGAGTATTTGTTTCCGTGGGTTTCAGTTGAATACATATATAATACTACGATCAATATTACTAGAAACTTGTATATAGCTCATTTATCAGATAGTTAAAAGTGCTTTTTACTTTCAATTACTTCTAACCATTGAAAGCGTATCAAACATGTACTCAATTCAAAACAAAATCAAAAGCATTTAATAATCAAAGTCAATAAATCATTAGTGACGGAAACTAATCTATCTATCACTGAGGGGTTCGGAACGATTTTGATTCATCATATAAATTAGGTGAAATACGTCTTCTGAAATTATCATGAGTATGAAATATACCGAATTCAGTATACTGTCTGTATTCACTAAATAATTTTTATTTTACATCAAACTTGTTCTGTCTGCCCTTCGTAAAAATTTTTTCCATGAAATTTTTAAGAAAATCACATATACAATAAGATATAAATAAGATAAGAAATAAGATAAGATATTCTTTATTTCCTCCAAACAAATAATGAATTTTATTATCATTTGATAAAATTACATAACCATACTAAAATATAAATGGACAAACCTAATATCTACTAGATCTAAAATATTACAAATTTACATGGACTATCAAAACGCCAGCATTTATTATTTATCTGTAATATATCTTCAACCGATGTAACACGATGATTAAAATGATATTACTTTTGTCGTTGATCTGTCTTTCCAAACTTCATATTGTCTGAAATTGCTTTTATTCCTAACTATATATATAATAAGATACGCAGTGTAAAGAATACATGGCCATTATACTTGAAAACTCATTGTGACATTGCGTTTCATTTATTAAAAATAAAATGTTTTTATGGTAGTATTTTCACTCTTATAGAATGTCCGCCAGGGTATTCTGGTGACAAGTGCAATATAAAGTGTGTTTATCCTTGGTATGGAGCGCTATGTGGATCCTCTTGCATCAATGACCCCAATAACTGTTCCAGAGATGACTGCCATCCTGCTTTAGGATGTCAAAGCCATGGTGATATTTCTTGAATATATTATACATTTCGAGACGTCAATCAGTGCATCTGAACTAACCAGGTCAACAAAAAGAACATTTGTCCGTCGATATTAATTTCTCTCTGAAATGATACTAGTTTTTTTTTACCCATAATTATGAAGTTGCTTTTTATACTTATCATTTATGAGTTTGTTTTAAAATTTAATTGGCTAAGTCACAAAAGAGAAAATTGAATGTTTTCTTTTAAATAATGAAACTTCTTCCTTCAAGGCGCCATAACACAGCAACAGACCTGTTCCTTATATAGGAATAGGTGATATTTTATGAATCTACAGTTCACCACAATTCTTGACTTTTACAATAAAAAACGTTAGCGTTGCAAAAAGGTATAGAATAATTTCCCATTCTTTGTCCTTTTCCTTCTGTATTTGAGCGGAAAGTACGTTTTTTTTCTATAATTAGTTACCTTGCGCAATCGAAGTTTTAAAACGTAGGTAAAAGGGAAAAAAATTTATATTTACAATTTGAGGGAATATATTGATCCAAGTTGCAAAAGCAGCGATCAAAATTACTGTAATTTTAAAAAATAAACAGTATATACTAGTTCTTTGGGAAATACAAATAATATACAAATATTTAATTTTCAATACAAAGACCATACAAAACTAAAATCAATTCATTGTAGAAGTTCGTTAAAATACATGTACAGTTGTGTGACATAAATAAGAACAGATTTAAAATCATTCAACTGATGAATTTTTAAAAAAATACACACTCATCAATTTTCAAAATATTCCTTACAATATTGAAAATTTCTTAAATAAATAATGCAAATATCAGAAAAAGCATTTTTGGGTATTCTTTATATTTTTGTATATCATATGTATTTTTATTTTTACACAGGTAAAATGTCCACATGTGTAAAATGTATGTCCCCTCTCCAAATTGTTTTATTTTTTTAATAATATAAAATAAAGAAACCTTGGTAAGTGCAAGATCAATTTTGATGGATTCATTCAGAGGTCACAAGCTTGAAAGTAGGTCATTTACCTTGCTATAAGAAAGTATTTAATAGCTTAACAATAGTAGGGTTACTATGTGCAATTGGTAGTTTTTTTGTTCCTATTAGTACAATTTTAGCACCCCTGTGTAAACGTAGTCCTAAACTAAAAATCAGTTTCAAGGATACGTAAATTCATGGACAATAACCCTATTCACACAATTTGTTATTAGATATCGCATATCATTGAACATCATTGAACATTTAACCTCGTGGATCAAGTCAACAAAATATTATTGATTAAAGTACAGTATACACTTAACTTTACTTCACGTTTGTAGATCTTAAAATTTCAACAACACTTAACAATGTGGGAACTTCAGAATTTATTCAAAGACATATGGAAAAGACAACAAATGGTAAATATATGCTAAAATTATAAACATTCAGATAAATTGATTTTCGTCTTTGATGGCTTAAAATTGTAATCAGTTGAACCATTATTTTGAAAAAGTGAGTTTAAAAGATTGGAAATCTCACAAAAAGCATTTTTGGGTATTGTTTTTATACTTGTATATTATATGGCCTTTTATTTTTAGGTAGCAGACTTTTCACAAACATGCCTGTAAGTTCTTCAAGAAAACAGACCAATTATGTTGTTACAAGACAGGTGGCTACAATATATATAAATACACCAGCCAAAGAAGTCCTTGGGACGGATTTTCATTCCAATGACGCACTCTTGTTGGTCTCTATCGTAAAATCACTGGGATATACCCTCGGAATAAGCCTTCTTGTCATTTTGGGGCTAATATGTCTCTTGATATGTAAGAGAAGACGAAACAGCATGTTAGACAAGTCAATGACTATTTCACAACCAAGTGAACAGGAGTTCAGAGTGTTGAGTGCCAGTTCTCACCAAAATGTTGACCGTGGTTTAGTTGCTAGTAGAAACAGCATCAACAGTCCATCAGTTTATCAAGATCACTCTGAGATTGTCCTTGTAAAAGAAGCAGACAACATGAGTGGGACGGAGTCTGTTGGTGAATCCAGAAACACAACCATAGAATTTTCTGACCAAACATTGATCATATAACCTCTGTAGACAACCCATATTATGCTGATATAGGTTCAAAAGAGGCTTGAAGTGAAAGACTTAACTTCAGGCATAACACCTACTTGCGCTGTGACTAAGGCAATGAAAATTCATAAATGATAAGTGTTAAAAAAAACCCCAAGTATGTTTGCAAGTAAGCATGTGTTAGGTATCATTCACGTAATTTCACTATATTAAGCTTGTCCAGTATTAGATAGACACTGATAATTGTACATATATGTTTGAAAAATTCAACCTTTTACCTTGTTAAGTACAAACTCTACATTTTGCCCAATTCTTTTAATTGTAATTATCATTATGTATAATGTTGATAAAACTTTTTTTCTTAATATATGTGCATTTGTAAAACAATATACTTTTGCATCAATATTTTTCAATTTGATCACTGACCTTTACTTTAATTAATTAATCTTTTGAATATCAATACAATGATTCAAAGATGCAACCTGGTTCTCTTTACGAAGTGATCATTACATTCCAAGCCAAGAAGTCGTACTAAGAAATAAGTATAAATATTACAAAGTATATTTTACACCAGTTCGAATTTCTTCTATGAATCTAACCCTTTTTGATTTCATTATACAAATTTATAATGATGATAACACTAGACCATTCATAGTCTGAAAATACTAATATTTTGAAAATACTCATATTTATCCTATTATACCATAATGATATGATGTCAATAATACAATTTTTAAGATATGCTGCTACGAACCATTTTGAGAATTGTTTTCAACTTGTGTGCATTTCATGTTTTCATATAAACTAACAGATCAAAAATTACTCTATGTTATCATGGCGCTGCCATAAATTTGTAGATAAAAGAATCAGAAAAATTCTTGTTGTCCGAACTTACCGTTTGCCCACGATACTATATATATTTTTGTTTGAGTCAAAATTTATAATACCAAAGATGCTTCATGTTATGTCAAAATAATTGTTTTTTCACATTCAGTTTATTCAGAACATTTTTTTCTTTATTATAACTCCATGCTGACAACGTTAAACCTAACATCCTTGATCTCTTTTTGATGTAAAAAAAAATGTATGTCACTTAATAATTTTAGGTTCATTTAGGACCTTAATTAATTATCAACTTTCCTTTTTCACGAAATTCAGACGTGGCAAGTACAATTTGATATACTTGATGTCTTGTAAATTACATGTTTAACAAAACAACAACAACAACACCCGAACAGAAACCAACAAACATACAAAAACGCCTTGTAGAAAACTTAAACTGTCCCATACACTGGTATGCCCTTAGACGATATGGCTTTTCAAAGCAATCATGCCCTATGATCACTTGGAGCTCATGTTATGTCTGTGAAGGTTGTAATTGTCGTAGTTGGGTGAATGATGTCATTCAAATAATTAGGGGTCAACTAAATATCTTTAGCTTCTTCCTATACCGATTGAGACTTAAGGAATGGAACCCTCATCCTAGCATCCTTAAGGATGTGATGGATGAGGGTCATTTTCCGAATTAGCCGTAAGGCTACGAGGGTTTAAATGGAATATCGTGTGACACTAGTCCACGTGTACCTTGTTTAAAGAAATCAAAATAAAAGCTATTTATATCACTACTGAATACTATTCACCCAGGGTATATAAGGCCTTACCTGGCCACACTTCGAGTCATTTTAAAGCAAACTTTATAATTATATTAGGTTCATGTGCTTAAATTTGTTGTCTAGTGGTGGGATTTTAATGATAATTCCGTTGTTTCTGCATCAAAAGAAATGTATGGGAGGGTATTTAAACCCTCGTAGCCTTACGGCTAATTCGGAAAATGACCCTCATCCATCACATCCTTAAGGATGCTTGGATGAGGGTTCCATTTTCCCTCATTGAGCCTCCAGGCTTTACTCTGGTTTAAATGGAATCTTTAAAGCAATAAAGACAACAAATTTTAAACATCAGCATAGTAAGAGAAAATAAAATAACAACATTTTGAAAAGAAAAGATACATTTATTAATCAAATTGAATAGTATGCAATAATTACTCCAAAGTCTGATATATCCATGTTATCAAGAACACACCACAGTCTATACAGTTCATAGTTCACTAACACTAACGCACAAAAATATGTCCCTGTGACCATGTTCCTCCTGTGCAATCATAAGAATAATCCTGAGACTGAATCCGGGTACTCGTAAAATCGGTCCATCGATAAAAGTCAAACCACTTCTATAAGAAAATCAATTCTTAGATGAGCTTAAAATAGTATCAGAATAATTGCTGCTTAATTCTCTTCTATAAAATGTATAAAATGTTTTTGCATTTGCCCAATTTGCAGTTTCTAAAATGTCTTTAAGTTGCACACCTCTAGCAAAAGCTGCTGAGGTAGAAGCACTTCTGTAAGAATGAGCCGAAAAAACTTTCTCATCAATACCAGCTTTTTTTCAATATTTCTTTCAGCCATCGAGCAACTGTACAAGTTGAAATTTCATCATATTTTTTAAATGAAACTAACAATTTGCTCGTTTTTGTTAAATCCTTTGTTTTTTCTAAATAATATCGCAATGTGTGTAACACACAACAACTTTTGTCAGAAAAAGAATTTATTTTTACTTTTTTCATATCATGACCTGGTCTAGAAGTTTTCTGTAAATCAGAAATGGTGAACACCACGTATTCACCATGGTCAGACATATTTTTGATATTCAATGATATTAATGTCTGAACCCTTTGTGCTGTAGTCAAAGCTATCAGTGATGCCAAATTTATAGTTAAACTTTTCAAATCTAAATTTTCCAATGGGTAAAGAGATTTTAAATATGTCAAAACCTTACCAACATCCCATGTTGAGGTATACTTTGGTTTAGGTCTGTTTTTCAAAAATACTCCTTTCATAAATCGTATCAGCAAAGGATTTTGATTGAAAGAAAAATTTCTTGTGACTGAAAGCGTCTGAGTTATTGCAGCTTTGTATGCATTAATAGTGTTGTATGAATAATTATTGTCGGCCAATTCTGATAAATAATTAATTAACTGATTACAAGCTGGTTGCATGGGATTGATATCCCTTTGATTACACCAAAAATTCCACTTTGCCCAAATAAAGTTGTACTTTTTATTGGTACTTTGTCTCCATGAATTTGAAATGAGCCCAATAGATTTCTCTGAAAGACCTCTGCTTTTGAGATTTCTCCTGATACCATACAAGCGAATAGAAACATTTTCCTTCTGTTTAGAGGATGTAACTGATTGTTGTGAGCTAACCGAAGTAGATTTGGTATTACTGGCAGACGCACTGGAATTCCTATTAACATGTTTAGTAGCATTGGATACCAGGGTTGTGTTGCCCATTTTGGTACAACTATAATTGCCTTGCTCACCTGATCGTCCTCCAACTTCTGTAAAACTCTCCCAATCAGACTGAAAGGAGGAAAAATATAAGGTTTAAAATCTGACCAACTGATAGAAAATGCATCTCAAGTAAAAGCAAAAGGATCAGGAAACCAGGAAATATAATTTTCTAATTGTCTATTTAGTCTAGATGCAAAAAGATCCATGTCCGGATAAAAAAATATCCTACATAATTCATCAAAGACCTTTTCATTCAATTTCCATTCTGTTGAATCACTAAAGGATCTAGACATGTAATCAGCAGTAACCTTATTTTTTCCCGCAATATGAACAGCAGAAATTAGTATATTCTTATTATCACACCAAAGCCAAATATGTTTAGCCTCTTCAAATAATGATAATACAGATCCACCTTGATTATTAATGTATGAGACATCAGCACTATTGTCTGATCTAATACAAATGTGCATATTTTTCATATTCTGACATAAACTCTGCAATGCAAATTTGATAGCCATAATTTCTAAAATATTTATATGCAAAACTGATTCTGTTTTTGACCATCTGCCACCAGTGATTTTACCATTTAGATTTGCACCCCATCCAGCTTTTGAAGCATCTGTTTCCAAATAAATATCTACTTTTGGATCCCGTATCCATTTCCCATTCCTAAGTGTTATATTTTCTTTCCACCAAACTATTTCGTTAATAGATATATCACTTAACAATATTTGTGCACCATAATTGTTATTCTCTTTGACCAAAGCTTGAACTTTATCTTTCTCTAAGTATCTAAAAAATAAAGCTCCTAGATTTATGGCATGAAGGGAGGAAGTAAATAATCCTATTAATCTTGCAACCTCCCTAATAAAACATACTTTTTTGTTTAAAAGTAAGTTACAATAAGAAATAATTTTCTCAACTTTTTCATCTGGTAGATATACCTTGAATTTGACAGAGTCTATAATATGACCCAAATAATGTATTTCTTGAGATGGTATTAAAACCGATTTTTCTCTGTTAACAACAAATCCCAAGTTTTCTAACAAATTAACTAAAAATTTTGCATCCCGTTCACATTTAGCAAAATTATTAGCCTGAATTAATGAGTCATCAATATAATAAAATGAAGATATTCCTTGCTGTCGTATAAAAGCAAAAATGGGTTTCATCAATTTCGTAAAAACTCTGGGGGCTGATGCCAAACCAAAAATTAGTGCATTGCATTGATAAAGGACTCCTTTCCAGAAAAATTTCAAATACTTTCTGTCATTTTTATAAATGTGTACTGACAAATAAGCATCCTTCAAATCAATACTGACAAAAAATGAGTTTCTTTTTATTGAAGATAAAACCACATCTAAAGTTTCCATCTTAAAATGGTGATATGTAATAAATTCATTCAATTTCATCAAATTTATCACTGGTCTAAATTTGCCATTTTTCTTTTCCACTATAAAAATATTAGAAATGAATTGATTTGCTTCAAACTTGCTTACACTGATTGCATTTTTATTCAGGAGATCTATAACCTCTTGATCTATTATATTCGTTTGATTTTCATTAAATTTGATAGGAACAGGAATTTTGTTTTGAAAAGGAATTTCATCAAACTCAATTTTGTAACCTAATATTGTGTTAAGAATCCATGAATCTGAAGTTATCTTCTCCCATTCTCTTATCTTGTTTGCTAAACCCCCAGCAACAAAATTTAAGTTACTCACATCTAATAATTCTGCTGATATCTGCTGTACCCCGCTCTGCCTTGTCCTCGGTTGTAACCCGAGCCTCTTGACCGGCTTGACCTGCCGCCTCCTCGAGAATATGGATTGAATTGACTTGTCCTTCCTCGGAAGTTCATTTTTCCCCTGAAGTTTTTGATTGGATATTGCGAGGATAACCAGGTGTTAATTGCTTGTTTATTTTTGACGCATCAGAAATTTCTTTCATACGTTTCGTAATGTCAGAGGGGAAAAGCGTTTTTTCTTCAATTGGAGTTGTTGCAGCACACAATTGTTGAAATCTCTTATGTACAAATGGCCTGAGAATAAAGCGGCGTCTTACATTCAACTCGTACATCGCATTGCACGCCAGAGTAATTGCATCCGAAACACATTTTTTGGCTTTTTTCATTTCGAATTTATTTGTCTTGAACATTTCGGCAAGTGAAATCATGGGAACTATAGACAGACCGAGAATTCTTTGCGCATCTTGCAATGTTTTGTCTCTTTGTTGGACATTAGGAAATAGATTATTCCAGATTTCGGAATTTATTAATGGTGGCACAAGATTTTTACAGTTTTCTGGAATTTTGACTTCATCTAAATATTTTGAAACATCAGCCTTTTGGGTACAACCCATTTTAATGAACTTAGCCATATTTTCCATAATCGACTCTGAAAATTTTGTTTCATCCTCAAATATCTTTGGCATTGAAATTTTAGAATTATCATCATCAAAGACCACCTCTGGGTCGTTATCAATTGAGAACAAATCTGTTTCATTATTTTGTTCGGCATGATCGAAATCCGATTCCGGAAAACATTCTATCACCCGTTCTGGGTTCTCGCCGGTAATCCCGGAAGTGCATGGATTGTTGTTATTATCGATGTTTTCTGTTCTCTTAAGAAATTCATTCAGTAACGAGAATAATTGGGAAGGATTAAAGTCTTGTTGTTTTTTATTTTTTGTTGTTTTTTCTTCGTTTTTTCTTTTATTGTTTACCTTTTTTGCTGAGGCCTTTCCCCTTTTGTTGGAACTTACTCCTTTACCCTTCCCGGTTGTAGAAGTAGAAGCCACGCTTCTTGTGTTTGGTCGGTCGGCATCTTCGTTTTGCACGTTCGTTTCAACCTCCGAATCCGACGCAAATAACTGAACAATGTCCTTATCGACATTTTCATTTTCTGAGCTGGAGTCAGATAAATTTGGCATTCTACCAAATATGAAAGGGAGTTTTCACGAACACCCGAATTTTCTCCAACTCTCAATATAAGAAATGGTACTGCAGCGCAGTAAAGAGTTCTGTCATACACTGCGTGAATGACCCACGTACACGTGGCCTTTTACACGAAAGACTCGAAGTGTGGCCAGGTAAGGCCTTATATACCCTGGGTGAATAGTATTCAGTAGTGATATAAATAGCTTTTATTTTGATTTCTTTAAACAAGGTACACGTGGACTAGTGTCACACGATATTCCATTTAAACCAGAGTAAAGCCTGGAGGCTCAATGAGGGAAAATTGGAAGGCTGTTCATAAAGGAATTGCTTCCCTTACAGCCCTTGCAATTGACTTTTCATTAACCAATAACTTTTTTTTTCCCATCAAATTCATTTATTTAAAATTACTACGTTAATGAATATGAAGATTAACTATACCTCCTATATGCATTTCATTGTGTTTATAGGCTGAATAAGCACCTTCTGGATTCAGATGATCAGTCTTAGGTTTTTAGGTGAAAACCTCGAATTTTTCTTGACGTATCGTCAAGCTGAATTTGCACCTTAGGTTTGGATGAACATGCTCTTGAATTAAAGACTCTTTAGATTCAATTGATATCATGTTATGTTCCAATTTATACTTCAAACTTTTAATTTTGCGTTTATATCTTAATATCACTTTTAAATTGTGAACTTTTCAATGAATCTACAAAGAAACCAATTAAACAACAAACCAATGAGCTATATTTCCTCAGAACTGTTTACACGAGAGAAGCTTTTTATGTCTTAAAGGCTACAGTTGACGGAGATTTGTAAAAGAATTGATAATATACATGTAGAGTATCATAATGTGGATAACTACTGTAGCTGAATACAAGTTTAAGAGGAAACATGAATTTCGTTAAGAACCTTGGACATTAGAATATCTCTATAATGCATTAAATTGAAAACACATAATTCTATAGTTTGACCAGAAACATTTAAGAGGGATTGACGGGTGTAGCCATTTTAGGTTTTATTTACTATCTTTAAAGGATTCAAAGCGCTCTGTATGAAGATATATGAAAATGTTTGAATTTTAAAGTAAATTGTTTGGATTGTTTCCAACCATGTAATAGTTAAAAATATCATTGTTAAAAGTTTAAGGCAGATTTGATGGTTAATTATTTGACCATTCAGCCACCTTAAAACAACCACTTTCTTTACTCCTTTTGCAATGTTTATTTTGAAAGAAAAGTATGAAAACCTTATAAAATATGGTGTAAGTGGAAAGTAATTGTCTATTACAATTCAAAGGAATGATATTATTGAACGCACTTTATTTTAGATATTTGGATATAATTTTAATAAGTTGGTAATGGAGCCAGTTGTTACGGAATGAAATTAAAGAGGTACTAATTTCTCGTCATTTTAATTCTGATCAATATAGAATCTACATCAAAATTATTTGAAGGAATGCGATGAATCTATGAAAAATGGAGATGCTTGTTATAATAATAATAAAATATTCTATTCTTAACATAGATACCACAAAATTTGAGTTTGATAAAATATCATTTCCTGATTCTAAAAAAGAAATTATTATTTCTATAAATATAAAATAGATTTAAAATAATATGATATATTTATGACCGACATAATATATTATGTCGGCCATATAATAAAAGGATTAGACCCACAACTTTAATTTAAGTCTCATCAACATTAAATCTCAAAGATCTTTTAATGTGTTAGTCTGTCAGAACATGTTCATATACGCAAAAAAACCCCTCTCTTCATATCAAGATACACATCTAATTAATTATTACTTCAAATTTGCATAAAAAAAGATAATAAACGTGATAAACGTCACATTTTATAAAAAAAATAAGATTTTAAAAGAATTTTATTTTTTTATTTTTTACACGATTAATTATTATCTATGTAAAAGCTTACAAAATCATATCAATTGGACGTTAAATTAGATTAGATTAAATAAAATTTACTTTAGGTGAAACTTATTTAATCCAAATTTTAAGGTGTTTTCTTTTCACCCAATTTGTTTTTAGTCTGTTCATATGAAATTAAATGATGATAAATTAAAACAAAATGGCATGTTTGACTTCCATCAACACTGATAGGGAGTTAATAATTTCACAAAATGTGCAAGAATGTCTTCTGAATAGTAAACTTTCTGGAGAGTTAACAGTTAAGAGCTAAGGGCTATTACATACAAAAGCGGTCTTAAAATCAACAATAAAAAAACACGTTAAAAACTAAATAGCTTTTGCATACATTTAACCCGTATACCTATGTTACTATTTTAATCCAAATGAGTAAATGAGCATGAAGTGTGTGTGTGTGTGTGTGTGTGTGTGTGTGTGTGTGTGTGCGCGCGCTTAATTGCCAAGGCACCTGTCTTCTTTCTTATACTCTGCCCCAAAATATAATCGATTCACACTTTGCTTCATTATTTGATTTTTATAAACACCCCTTGGTTCAAACGATGAAAAAGTTCAAAGATTTCACCTTTAAACCCCCCCCCCCCTCCCTCCTGTAGCTTGTCAGGTTTCTATACACAGTAAAAAATGAAAGTTTACGGAGATTTTGCATTGCAGCAGACGTGAATTGTATCCGAAAGATAACGTTTAAAAAAGATAACGTTTAAAAATTGTCCGAGGTGTCCCGGGTATTTCCGAATGGAGAAAAGATGTAAACAATGTGAATCATACATGTACTCAATTCAAAATCAAAAGCATTTAATAATCAAAGTCAATAAATCATTATAGGTTTAAAGTAATCTATATATCACTGAGGGGTACGAAACGATTTTGATTCATCTAATAAATTTTAAAATTATCATGAGCATGACATTAACCGAAATCAGTATACTGTCTATATTCACAAAATAATAATTTTTTACATCAGGCTTGTTCTGTCTGCCCTTTATAAATTTTTTTACCATGAAATGTTTAAGAAAATCACATTTAATAAGAGGACATAAATAAAAAATGAGATAAGATAATATATTCTTTATTTTCTCCAAATTAAAGGAGAATATTATTATCATTTGATAAAAAATTACATAACCATACTAAAATATAAATGGACACACTTAATATCTACTCTCTACTATGAAATATGGCAAATTTACATGGAATACCTTAACGCCAGCAATTATCATTTATTAGTAAATATATCTTCCAGTGATGTAAAACGATGATTACGGTGGAATGGGACACCTAGCTACGTTATCAATGTGGATAAAAGTACATTATAATCAAAATACTCTCACCGGTTTAGAATTTTCAAATTTTACATTATTTGACCAAAAAATTAGTTTTACATGACTTACAGGTTCTTAGTTAACGCTCTAACCCATTGCGCTACGCTGTTTGGTAACACATTTTTTGGTAGAAAATATTTATAAAATCAAACTTGATTTCATTGTTTATTTTGTTAGGAAGTATGTCACAATATGGAGGTGTCCTATACCACCTTAAAATGATATTACTTTAGTATGATCTGTCATTCCAAACTTCATATTTTCAGAAAAGGCTTTCATTCCTAATTATATATAAAATAAGATATACAATGTAAAGAACACATCGGCATTTTACTTGAAAACTGGCATTGTGATATTGTACGGCGGCGTGGAAGGGCCAGATGAAAAAATAAATAAATCTTATTTGTTCGGACGAATTAGCTATTTGTTCGGACGAATAAGTTATTTGTTCGGACAAATTAGGATTTGTTCGGACGAATTAGCTATTTGTTCGGACGAATAAGTAATTTGTTCGGACGAATTAGGATTTGTTCGGACGAATTAGCTATTTGTTCGAACGAATTAGGATTTGTTCGGACGAATTAGGATTTGTTCGGACGAATAAGTTATTTGTTCGGACGAATAAGGATTTGTTCGGACGAATTAGCTATTTGTTCGGACGAATAAGTTATTTGTTCGGACGAATTAGGATTTGTTCGGACGAAGAAGTTATTTGTTCGGACGAATTAGGATTTGTTCGGACGAATAAGTTATATTTGAATATAAAACAGCATTTTTGATGAGTAATTTATAAGACTTTCCGATCTGGCATTGATGTAGATGATGTAGGGGGAGAGGGTCTGTGATCAAGCCACCCCTTTCCTTGAATGTGGTTTTTTCTTCAAATGATAACACCTAAATGTTATACATGTACTAGTCACTGATATTTGAAGGGTGTTGAAACAGGGGCGACAGAGGCAGTCGCCGTCCCAATAATTTTGCCAAAAAATGAATTAAAAAAAAATTAAGACTGAATTGAAATTTAATAACGGTGATCTGTATTCACTTGAGCGGCGATTATAACGGCGATTTATGTTCAATGGAGCGGCGAAGTGTTAACATTATTGTTTACACAGTCAAAAGTGGGAGTATATATACATGTTTCTGGCGTGTTTTGACAATCAACAGTGCATTAATTAGATAGGTTTGACATTAAAGAAATATCGTTCTTTAGCTTTGATGATCAATTACAAACAACTAATCTTATATATGTTTTGAGCTAAAAAATATATATAATATGTAAGCACACGATTCACGGAAATCCATTTAAGGATTTTTGAACGTCTTTGAAGTTCAACGGAGACTGATAAGTTGAATAAAATTTACGTGGACATAATTGGTGCTTTTCCACGCACATACGCGCGC
>WFKH01010931.1:17791384-17802982 GCA_016163765.1 Magallana hongkongensis | reverse complement strand
CCAACTTATCGATCAATTTCGCCGCCGAAAAATGAAATATCTTTCGACGCCCCTGTATGTATACGATATCTGACATAATTTGCTGCCAGAATATAAGCTCAAGTCTCAAAATCTGTCACAATTTTGCATGTCGATAAAGGGCGGGAGTAATATTATTTATGGCATAGCGCGAAATTTTTTTTTAGTTACTTAAGAAAAACCTGCGTTGCCTAGAATGGGCATCTCCATGGGCATCTAGAGGGGAGTTGGGGGTGGAGGGGGCAGACAAAATTATCTTTTAGAACCCCCCCCCTCCTCAATCGGGAAAATTTCCTGGATCTGCGCATGATCTCGTAAACTAATTTAGACTTTTTACAATTATGAAATCTCTCTCTCTCTGTTATAATAATTAACTCATTCAGACCAAATATCTTATTCGTCCGAACAAAGAACTTCTTCGTCCGAACAAATCTTAATTCGTCCGAACAAATAGCTAATTCGTCCGAACAAATAACTTATTCGTCCGAACAAATCGTAATTCGTCCGAACAAATTGTAAATCGTCCGAACAAATAACTTATTCGTCCGAAAAATAAGATTTATTTATTTTTTCATCTGGCCCTTCCACGCCGCCGTAATATTGCGTTTCATTCATTAAAAATAAAATGTTTCTATGGTAGTATTTTCCCTCTTGAATAGAATGTCCGCTAGGGTATTCTGGTGACAAGTGCAATATAAAGTGTGTTTATCCTTGGTATGGGGCGCTATATGGATTCTCTTGCAACAAGAAACCCAGCAACTAATAGATTTATTGTTACATTAACTGTAGATTCCTAATTAAACGCGAGGAATTAAAATCCGCGTAAAATCGAGAGAAGCACACAGGTGCACATCTCGCGGATTTTAACATCTGTAATGATGTAAACTAAATGAAAGTATGATACAAAACAATTGAATCGCGGAATCAAGTACTCGCGTAAAATAAGGAATCTACAGTATTGAATATAAAATAGGCAATTTTACATACGTATGAGATAACAATAAAACAAATTGACAATGATAAATTATATGTATGCTCTTGAAATTTTAAGAATATACTGTACAGAATTTTTTTATCATTTTGTTTTGGATAATTTACCATTTAAGGTCCTTTATAAATCAAAATAATTTACACAAAGTACCGGAGTCTTTTGGATAAAAATGGCTTTGGTAAAAATACACAAATTTTAAATTTGAAAAAAGCTCTGTAAAATCAAAAATGTGTAAAACGTTTGTTATCTTTTAACTCTATATAATAAAAAATATTATGTCAGCGATAAAGTTCTGCCATGGGAAAAATCAGGGATAGTGGATCATTTTGTAGAAAACCGACCTTGATAATCGAAATCAAAATCAATATCTGAAGCTAGCTTTCTGTTACTCTTTCATAATAAATGTAACATAAATCACATGCGCAGATCTAGAACAATTTTTATAGATGGGGTCCGGGGGATAACTGTGCTTGCCGGGATGAGCGGGGGAGGGGTCCGAGGCCTATTTTTGATAATTTTACTATTTGAATTTAATAAATTTGAAGTCCAGACCCCCGACCCTCCTCTAGATCCGTGCATGAATTATCATTATTAAGATAGAACAAGTAGTTCAAGAATTCATATGTAGCCAGCTTCAACAATCAAACCTGCTTAAAACTAATCTTAAAACATCAATATCCTAGCATCCGCACATTTGAGACTAAGCTCCGTGAAAGAATCTTGCTATGCCTTTAATGTTCATTGAACATTGCACCATTCAAAGAATTCGTTGGGACCAGTAGTAACTTAAATATTGACTCCGAGACATTAAACCACTTTGAATTGCTCCAAAAACTGAAACCTGCTCTTGCATTCGGATAATCGAAATCAAGCACCGTATATGAAGCTAGATTTTATTTCATATACAATTGTACATCATGCCGGCAAGTTGAATATAAACCAGTAAAGCCAGTAAATATGTTATCTACTCCAAAACTTTTAACATCCTCCAGCATCTGAAACCTAACCTTATATTCAACATTCAAGTCTGTTACTTCGGTCATTTTCTATCAAAATATAAATCATTCATCCAAGAATGGAAAAGATTGGCTCAGTAAAAACTTAGATAAGTCACACGGCAACTATTTAAAACTTTCGCCTTCTCATATTACTTTATTTTCGACCAGCATCTAAAATTAATGGCTCAGTATCCAATTCGATCAAGTCTCAACGTATATATGCTCCGATGCTCCGCTAATCAAGTTTGACGAAGTTAAAACATTCATAACTTAGATGAGAGACCTGCCAAAAAAACTAACCTAAGCTCCTCTAAAACATGGTTAAGGAGTCTCGGGAGAGAAAGTTCCAAACATACGATTTCCTTTAAATGTTTTCCAAAATAAGTTCAACTTATGAGTAAACTATGTGCCAAATATAAAGAAAATTGACCGGACAGTTTATCCGTTTACCGCGCTCAAAACATACGATTTTCTTTAGATTTTCTGCAATGAAAGGGTAACGTATAGGAAAACTGGCCAAATTAAAACGAAATTCACCGGATAGTTTATCTGCTAATTGCGCTCAAATTTTGGTCCTCATAGCTTGGTCCTGTATACGTGTCTTTCAAGCTATTTTACATATAGAATTGTATAGAATAAAAGAATTGTACGCATCAAATTCAAATTTATTTGTAATTGATTAAAATAAAAATAAAAAAAACCCCGATTTCCCTCAAATCGAACCTGAACGGATCGCGCTTTTTTATATTTCTCAAATTATAATTTAAAGGTTTAGTTCTGATATACTGTATTTTTTGCCGTACTGTGTTTCGTTTTTATTTCATATAGTTTCATCACTCCCGGTTTCGCTATTTTTAGGGAAATTTACGTTTCCATTTTTGTTTCAATTTCATATAGCATCTTACAAGAACCAGAACACGTACATGTAAACCTGATCTACATTTTATATGTACCCGAGTTGCTATGTTTAAATAGATAAACTATACACCTGATTGCAGAAAGCCCAACGATGTCCGTCGAATATAACGTATAATTGTAAAAGGGATTAATATTGGACGAAGCATCAAAAAGTATCGGAATACTTAAGCAGGATGTGATGTTGATAAGACAAATTTTGTTTTGTAAATTTACAAATAAAATGCATTATTAAGAGGGTTTTCTCTCTCTCTCTCTCTCTCTCTCTCTTTCTCTCTCTCTCTCTCTCTCGATTACAAAAACAATGTTGCGATATTACGATCATAAAATTTTACATAATAGGAGAGCTCTAGAGCTGTATAGCTCTCCAGAAAAAATCCGCATTGACGGACTGGAGAACTATAATTTCGTAACTGCATGTTTATTAATTCAAAAGAAATAAAAATGTCATTATTAAGAATTAAGATTAACTAACAATTTGACACGAATTTTATATTTTATATTTGTAATAAGCGATGGAAAAACTTTTATTTTCTGGCTGCCCGTTAAATTTTTGATATATTTTTTTTAATAAATTTTTGAAATATACATGGCTCATTTGAATACAATGCAAGAGTTTGCACAGATAATAAAAATTTTTGTTTCAGATTTAAAAAATTTATATCTGACAATATAATGTTTGTTAGAGCGAGATTTTATTTATAGTTGGCATAGCTAACATTTTTTAATTTTTTTTTTTTTGGGGGGGGGGTGTCGGGGGGGTAAATTAAAATAATAAAATGTATAAATGAAACTGCAGTAAAGCGTTTTAAGCGAAAGTGTTTTGCAGATTGACAGTATATTTAAAGAGGAATTTTAAACGAAAAACGATTTGATATACACACTTAATTAGTTTTATAAGTAATTTCAATTTTAATTTTTGACGCTGCTATAAAAAATGCGCGACGTTCATTTTTTTATATTGTTACGTCAAAGTCTCTGACGCGCATAACGTCGATTTTGAAGTGGCGGAGAAATGAATTTAAATACTTCTGAACTTTATTTTAAGGAATCATTTCACTACAAATAATTTTTATTGATATAAACATTTTTTAAGAATAAACTTGTTATATGATAAACTTTGTACTTGAACTTCTACTCTGCATTTGCGTTTTTCGATTGAGACGATTTAAATTATGCGCAATACCCTGTGCATAATGCGCAAAATTTTAAACTTACGACTGACCTTAATCGTAGAGTAAAGAACTCATTGAAATCAGGTATTACCTACAGTATATAAGCTAGGCCACCATCATCATATTAATGAGTCAAAATTCATTCTCTCTAAAATGATATGATACAAGAATAATGTAGTGTCATATTTTATATATTAAAAACTATTAGATATAACTATTGTATTTCATATAATGAAAATATCAAATGATATCATATAATTCAATAACTGATGAAATGAAATAGTAAAATATGCATGATACGAAAAATGACATAAATAATATATCATTTTATTTTATTAATATGATATGATTTGAATTATATAATATTGTATCATATCATAAAATTAAGATTCTTTTATATGATACGATACCAATAAAATTTTATCAAAATGTATGTATATTTGATATCAAATTGAATCATTAATATTATAGAAATTTTAAGTTTATTTAAAATCCTTTATATACATTTATTGATTTTACGAGTTATCGCACTTTTTAATGTATTATTGTGACGCAGAGAGTGCTATATTTGGTCCCGTAATGTTGGTGTCATCATTTGACCAATGAAATTAAACGCGGGAATTCTAGCGACTTTCTTTATTTAGAAAGACGCGCTGATTCACTTTCTTTCAGGACGCCGCACGGGTAACTTTTTTGAATTCTTATTCTGTTCCTTCGGACCATTTCTTTAAAAAATACAAACGGTAAGCTTTGAATATTCTTATGTTTGTCACTGATTGATTACAATTTTTTTTATCATAATTCTTATCTGATACTCTAACAATGGACTCAATCAAAGTTTTGATTCTCGGACACTCTATTGTCCGTCGTTTCCATCAGTTTCTTATTGACGATGAAGATTTAAGGTATGTTGAGGAGCTGGATATTAACTCGCATGCAATAAGGTACAAAGGAACATTGATGGTATTTTACGTCACGATGTGCCTTTCATTAAAAGATTCCAGCCGGATCATATCTTTCTTATTGTTGGTGGCAATGCAAACTCTTAGCAGTTGTATCGGTTTTACATAAAAAGTGTATTGTTTCACATATTTATGTATTTAAATTACTTCCAAGATTTAGGCAGTCATTTGATTATAATCAATTTGAAGGACATAACTAACTTGGATTATGCATCCTTCTGGGAGCATAATAGATTGTTTCCTTCACCAGCAGCAGAAAAATATTGCGATCATAAATTCCTAGCAGATGGCGTCAATGTAAACAAGCAGGACAATGATCATTTCTACCGCAGCTTGCGTGGTCTCATTCTATCGGGGGCACGCTAGGTTGAAAGTGGCCGTATTATGTCATCATCGACACTGCAGAATTTTTCAACAAACTGCAATCACCTTTCACAATTGCTTAGCAATATTTAGGATAATAAATAAATAGATAATGAAACCAAAATAAATAAATAAATAAAAATAATTAAAAAAATAAAAATAAAAATAAATAGCAAACTTATCCGTTTTCTTACTGCTAATAATCTCTATGTTTTCCCTATACGATTCATCATTTATGTGTACCTTCGGATCGAGTTCATGATCTAATAATATTAATTGCTTTAGGATGGCATCTTTGTGCTGGTATTAGGATTTATAACTATGCCTAAAATTATAAATCGTTATCGCGTGCAGTAGTCAACAAAATTTTTATTTTTAACTAGCCACTGGATTCTCGAACGCAACGAACCTGTCTGGAATTAATGTATTTCTGATTTTCCTACCAGTTTGCTTTACCTTTAACTTATTCTTTATGATAACACACGGGGGTCATAGTGTTATTTAAGGCATAATATCATAATGTTTAATACCAAAATATCATTAAATTTGTAATTGCTAAGAGCGCATGAGAGCTCATTTGGGTACACCTAACGAGACCGTATTTAGACCTCTGTTGAGTCCTCTAATCTATGCTGTTTTGTTTCTCTTAAGGAGACTGCTTGTGGTCCTCTAAACGAGGCCGTTTGGGGTCTATTAACGAGACCGCATTTTGGTCCTCTAAACGAGTCCGCTTTTGGTTCTCAAACAGACTGCCTTTGGTTCTCTTAACGAGACTGCTTGTGGTCCTCTAAACGAGGCCGTTGGGGTTCTCTTAACGAGACCGCATGCATTTTGGTCCTCTAAACGAGGCCGTTTTTGGTTCTCAACCAGACTGCCTTTGGTTCTCTAAACGAAACTGTATTTGGTCCTCTTAACGAGGCCGTTTGGGTTCTCTAAACGAGACCGCATTTGGTCCTCTTAACCCGGCCGTTTCGGTTCTCTTAACGAGCCCGTATTTGGTTCTCTTAACGAGAACGTATTTGGTTCTCTTAACGAGACTGTATTTGGTCCTCTTAACGAGGCCGTTCTTGGTTCTCTTAACGAGACTGCATTTGGTCCTCTTAACGAGGCCGTTTTGCTCTCTTATCGAGACCCTATTTGGTTCTCTTAACGAGACCGCATTTGTTTTGTGTTCATTCATACAACCCTTGTAATAATAACGCTGCACTTATGCTGTATGATTAAAGATATATTTATGTAAATATCTATTTAAAAAAAACCCGAAAAATTATCACCTCCTTCAAACTGTGTACTTAAATACCATTTGCTAATACCAGCACAGCAATTATCTTCAATAGTGTTTATCATGCCACCTAAGCGGAAATCTACAAACGTGACGAATCGACCATCGACCAAAAGAAGAAAGCAACCTCCGAACAGCTCAGTACCAAAATCCAGTTCTCCTTCTACCATCTCTCCGGAGATTTTGGAAACCATTACTAAAGAGGTCACGGAAAAGTCACCGCTAACATGAAGAAGGAAATTTCCAACATGTTCAATGCTCTCCAGCCAACTTCCATCACTAGTCAGGGGAGTATTGCATGTGCATCTAGCATTAACTCTAATATCAATAGGCATAACGCAATTCAGGAAACTGTCGAAGCAGCAATTGTTAATCAGACTGATAAGATAACATCAGGTAGGTCCAGTAGTGGTTTTGTAAGTACATCGATCTCAATAGAAGCCCGAGTACCTGATAAATTAAAATCAAAGATATGGCCCAAGCAGTATGTGGATTTCGGTAATCTGCTACTCCGGAACAAACAAGGTAAGGAAAAATTTTCCCTTCTGGTAGAGAATTCGATGAAGCCAGGTATGCTTACAATTCACCAGGTGGAGAAAGATGCACGGATGTAGAATTATCTTCTATGAAGATACAGCTTACAGCTTGGAATTGGTATATGGCTAGTTATTGCATTAAGTATCGACACGAGCAAGCTAAACTGGCAAAGCATCTAGAAGTGGTTAGGGACATTGCGGATTCAAAAGGTAACTGGTATAGTTATGATAAGGACTTCCGATCCTCAATTGAACAAGGCCAGGTGAGGTGCAGTGGGGAGACATTCATATGGAACTGTACGTAAACGCACGTCTTACTTCTTCTCGATCTTTCAAAAAAACTATTTCACATAAAGAATAGAGTAAAATTATCCCCAGAGAAGCTTGTTTCCAATTTCACTCAGGTTGGCAGTGCAATGCAGGTCTTGCTTGTCGTTTTCAGCACAGGTGTTACAATTGTAGTGGCTCGCACCCTTTCATCCAGTGCACAAAACAGGTTCAGCGGCCCTTTCGTGATCTGCAAAGATTTAAGTATCAGTCACCACAACAAACCAAATTTGCCAATTCGTCAAAATCACCCCCTTTTACCAAACAAGGGTCCAACACCAATCAAACCAAACAGACTTGCAAATTGGCTGTCCGGTTACAACGAAACTGAGGCAAACTATTTAATAAACGGTTTATCAAATGGTTTTTCATTAGGGTTTGTTGATGAATGTCCTGGTATAGAGTCCCAAATCTTTGATCAGCTTTTATTTGTCCGGATATAAATGATGAAAAGATTCTGAAAGAAGTTTCAACTGGAAGAGTGCCTCATGACAAAATAGTAAAGTGCATAGATAAAATAAAGTTTGCAAGGACACAAAAGGGGTTGACACTTAAACAATTACAGTCACTCATAGGTTTACTCAACTTTGCATGTAATGCTGTTTTGCCAGGCAGAGCATTTCCTAGGAGATTGATAGACCTTACCATTGGTATTAGTAAGCCGTTTTTCAAAATAAACATGACAAAGGAGGTGAAAGAGGATTTGAAAGTTTGGGAATGTTTTCTGGATAAATTTAATGGATCCTCGATTTTCCTCCCAGATAAGTGGCCAAGTTCACACGAGCTGAAATTGTACACAGATGCTTCGGCTTCTGTTGGTTATGCAGCGGTTTTCGGTGGTCAGTGGTTTTATGGAAACTGGGATACTAATTGACAATATAAAAATATTGCAGTCTTAGAACTTTACCCAATAGTTGTTGCGGTAAAAGTGTGGGGTAAAATGTTGACTAATAAATATATTTTATTTAACACTGATAATCAGGCATTGGTGCATGTTATAAACAAACAAACATGTAAGGATAAACATTATCATAGCTCTTGTTCGCCAGCTCGTTGCTAGTTGTCTCCAATTTAATATTTATTTTAAAGCGAAACATTTGACATCAAAAGAAAATATACTATGTGATTTGTTTTCTCGTTCCAAGGTACAACAATTCCTATAACTAGCACCTTGGGTGGAAAAACAATCAGTCAAGATTTCCAGTCTCCCATATCCAAGTTGACCCCGATCGTGAACAAACTCCTGGATTCCAGTTTGACTGCGTCAACTTCATCAACATACTCTCACGCATCGTTTAACAACACATATTGGTTCTCTATTTTGCTTTTCTTTCTCACAAGACTACGCAACTTCAACGATAACATCTTATCTTTCGGCAATCAGTCACGTCCATGAACTCAACGGTCTCCAAGATCCATGCTCGTCATTTGTTGTACAAAAAGTATTAACTGGAGCTCGTAAGCTCAAACCGACAACTGATGTGAGAATACCAATTACTAGGGCCATCTTGCACAAACTCCTTGATTCTTTACAACATACAATATCTAATCTATACGAAAGAATTCTATTTCGAGCAATGTTTTCATTAGCCTTTTATGGCTTTTTGAGAATCGGGGAAATTACGTCCAGCTTGACCGTTCCAAATAAAAATCTTCTACATTTTAACCAAATTTCTATCGAAAATGACACAATGTTTATTGAATTTGTATCATATAAGCATAGCCTGGAAAAACCTTTCTTTTTAACAATATATGGGGCTACGGACTCAGATTGTTGCCCGGTTCAGTGCCTTAAGAATTTTATAAATCTAAGAGGAGTGCAAGATGGTCCTTAATTTTGTTACGTACCATGCAAACCTGTGACTAGGATCAAATTTTTGTTATACTGAATTGTTTATCTTTCGCTAATATCCAGATGGGGAAAATTACTAGTCATTCATTTCGCATTGGCATGGCTTCTCACTGCGCAGACTGCAGAATGAGCGACTGTAAAATTAGACTCCTGGGACGTTGGAAATCAGATGCCTTTAAATCGTACATCAGACCGGTTAATTCGTGTTATTAGACACAATTACCCAGTCTAGTCAAAACTATGTTTACTTTTCTATTACGCTGTATCCAGAGCATATGTTTATCTCTGGTTTGCATCTAATGCGAGTTCGTTCTGTACATATTCATAGACTGACAGTTTTATAAAAGTTAGATATCTCGGACTTTGTTTAATACTAGTATTTATTTGTTACAATTGACACCAAAGCAGTAGAGTAGTTATCAGACAATAAAACGACGATCTTCTTACTTTCACCAAACAATATCAATATGCGCCATTGAACCTTGTATCTTAATCAATCACGATGAAAAAGGATGTATTTCTCTTATTGGTTTATTCAATTAAAAACAGAAAACAAAAAAAGAGTAAAAACTAGAGCAAAGCTCGTTGCAAAGCAACGAGTGGGTCTTCCGTTAATGTCGAAATTAAAGTTCGAAGTTCCTGTAAGAAGCAGAATTCTTAAACTAATAACAAAAGTAACTTCAATGAAAAGATAAAAAAAAATCTAAAATTCTTGGTACGACTTAACAAAATCCGAATGATTTTAAGTACGAATTAACAAAAACCTTCACGATTTCAAGAACGACTTAACAAAAAAATCCGAATGTGTTAAAGTACGACTTAACAATTTTCGAATTATTTTAGGTACGGGTTAATTTAACTTTGAACTTAAGACTATTTTCTTAACCCAGAATGCGGAATCAAAATTTCCGGAAAAATCAATTTTTCAACCCCAATATCTCTGTAATGCATTGTCCGATTTTAAAACGGCTTTCAGTGTTAGATTCAGCCTAATGAGCTCTACAAAACACGTATACGTTTTTAATTTGACCAAAAAATTCAAATTTCCGAAAAATTTCATTCACTTCCGGTTTCGACCGGAAGTGACGGATTTTCATTTCAAGCCTTATTACAGAGGTAAAATGACAAATGTATAACCGTGGAAAATTTCAAGCCTCTATCCTAAAGCGTGTTTGAGAAAACCGCGGACAAAATGGCTTTTTTAAGATATTAAAATCAAAATTTCCTGAAAAATCAATTTTAAAACCCCAATATCTATGATTTGCATCGTCCGCTTTTGAAACGGATTTAAGTGTTAGATTCAGCTAAATAAGCTCTTTTTTGCTTCTATGATTAATAAAAAATTATCACTCAGTAAAGAGTTATTATAAAAAAAGACTTTGAAGCCTTCCTGGCCCCTAATTTGAGATCGCAGCCCCCTTTTTTTTAAATATCAGATAGAAGGACTCGTAAATATAAAAAAGATTTGTTGACCGTTCTAGAGATATCTGAACAACTGTGTTTTAGGGGCCAACCCTAAAACCCCTAACCGGGGCCACAAACTAAAAATTCTTAGGTAGGATATCGTTTAAAACATTTTCCTGAGCAACTTTTGTTCTACACTGGTTTTCAAAATATTTCTCCTTTTCTAGATATTACTGATCAAAGTTTCGGATTTATGGCCCCTTGAAACTCTAATTACGTAACATATGATTTAAGTATGGTACTGTATAGATAAACAGCTCTACAATGAACATTTTTGCTTCTATAATGAATAACAAATTATTGTTCAATAAAAAGTTAATATAAAAAGACTTTAGGGCCCTCTTGGCCCCTAATTTGAGGGGCCAGTCCCTTTTCTTGATATCAAATGAAAGGTCTTGTAAATATAAACATATTTTGGTCAACAAGTGCTCAAGAATTGTTGATTGTTCTAGAGATATCTGAACAACTGTGTTTTAGGGGCCAACCCTTAAACTCCTTACTGGGGCCAAATACCAATAATTTAAAGGTAGCGTGTTGTTGATAACATTATTTTGAGCAACTTTTCTTCTACACTGCTTTTCAAAATATTTCTCCTTTTTCAGATATAAATGATCAAAGTTTTGAACTTCTGGCCCCTTAAAACCCCTAATTACATAACATGTGATTTCAGTATGGTACTGTTTAGGTAAACAGCTGTACAATGAACATTTTTGCT
>WFKH01010931.1:17769075-17791284 GCA_016163765.1 Magallana hongkongensis | reverse complement strand
CCCCTGGTATGGAGTGCGATGTGGGTCCAAGTGTGACTGTCCTGATCCTGACTGCCACCCCGCTCTTGGATGCCAAAACAAGGGTAAGTTATTTTACCATACTTTTCAAGTACATTATTTTTGAGATGTCGCGTTTGCTTGCGAATTTTATCTCAAGATATATATTCAACATTAAAATTAATCATGTCTAAGTCTCCATTGCCACGTTTAACAACATCAACTTCAAATCTTTTTTGCCATTTGAATGAAAAATAATTTATATAGCTCCTCTACAGAAACAATACTTAGTATGAATTTTGTATGAAATCCTAGTTAGAGGAGCGCGGTTTGCATTTCACACGCCAAAAGAATAAGTGAGAGAGTTCCGTGTTTGTAAAGCAGTGTCATTGAACCAGTTAAGTGGCACGGTGAAGCACTTACTACATGTTGGAAAAAATTTGTAAAAAACAACAGTTCATTATATTTTGTATTTAAAAATGTATATTTATGATAGCCAAAAGAAGATAGTTCCGATTTAAAAGTAAAATTAATGTATATTTGATAAACTATTGTAGCTAATACAATGGATATTTATTCAAAAGTTATCTCATATTAATTTCATTTTTACCAGAAGTGTCAATTAGTTTTTGAAATTATCAGAAGTGACAAACATAATTTATTAGTCAACTTCAGAATTCTTGATATACTTTTATGCTAAAAATGACTATATCGATCTACATAGTTGGTTTTCGTAATCACAATCATTACAGACATGACATTTCTTTAATTGTCATTATAATTCAGTGAAATTGAGTAGACTGTAGATCATACTGTGGTTTTATTAATATTCAAGGGTATCAATTTTCGTGGATAAAGTTAAAAAATCACAGTTTCAAGGATTCGTAAATTCGTGGCCAATGACCCTATCAAAAGAAAATGTTAATAGAAATTGCACTACGATGAACATTTAGTTTCGTGGATCAGCTTAACAACGACATCCACGAAAATTAGTATTCAACGAATATTGGTGAAACCACAGTTTTTCACCAGTCAAAACTATAATGCTAAGTTTTTTTTACTTAAAAATAACAAACAGGAAATCAGCTTTGTAACGACTTTCATGTCTCGTTTGCAGGCTTTAGAGCAACATCGACGCGAGATCTGCAAGAGAGAACATCATATATTACGCAGAAATATCGACAGAGAACAACCAATAGTAAAGATATGTTTATTGAACAGTCTAGTACAAACATAAAGTCGATTGGTACATGTACCTTGTCTTTTAAAACTAAAACGTTCCAAGTCATAGAAAATAGTGGATCTGTTGGTGTTGGTAACTTTTTGACGAGCTTCGCTTTTTGCAGAACCCCTTAAAGCACAATGATTGAATAGAAAAAAATATATTTAAAATATGTACTTTTGGAAAATAACAATAGCCAAAACTCAATTTAAAAGAACTAGTAAGATAAGTCATTTTTATGTCATTTCCCTCTTATTTAGGTAGAAGAATCATCGCCGAGATTACTTTAAGTTCTTTGAAAAAACAAGTCAATTCTACTGTTGCAAGACACGTGACACCAATATATACAGATACACCTACTTCAGCAGTCCATGGAAATGACCTGAATTCTACTGACTTGCTCTGGTTGGTCTCTGTCGTGAAAATACTTGGATATACCCTCGGAGTTAGCCTTTTGGTTATTCTGGGACTGGTTTGTCTCTTCATCTGTAAAAGAAGACGAGAAGGCGCGATAGGTAAATTGCTAAATATTTCACAAGCTGAACATGAATTAAGGCTTCAGCAAAATGTGGACGGTGTAGCAGACATCGCTAGAAACAGCATGAACGGTTCTTCACTTTATCAAGGTCTCTCAGAGATTTCTCATCTAAGAAGACCAGACGACAAAGGGAGGAAGGAATCGGTCGGTAAATCCACAAACACATACATGGAGCCAATATCACGAGAAGAAGTTGACACCCGGACGTCCGTTGACAACCCATCTTATGTTGATGTAACATTAACAGACAGTACTCGTTTACAAACTTGAGTGTGTAAAGCTCCAGAAAACTTTCGGTAAATTACTACTAGTATTCTGTTGTTGTTGTCGTAAACTTTCATATTTTCATCGTCTTCTCTATAACCACTGAAACTCGCCACAAAGGTATGGTAAAGGAATTTTACGTTTGTTTAAAGGAAGGGCTAGGTTCCCTTTCACAGAAGAGATAATAGGGAAAGAACGAAAATAGGATAGGCGTTTTAAAAATCTTCTAAGAAAAACTAATTAGCCTGTAATATTCAAACTTTTACATGAGCTTCCAGATACATGGAAGATTGAAGTTTGTTTAAATAATCTCCAGAAAAAGGGCTGTCATAGGAGTTTAGAGTTTACCATAGAAATAAAAAGTAAACCACTTTTGAATAGTTCTCTAAAAGAAAATTAAGGCAGTAATTTGTGACATTTCTAATCAAGCTAGTATACAGAAGTGTAAGTTGCAGTTGCCCTTTTGGGTCAAATAGAGGGGATGATATTGTATTAGATGGAGGCGATAATGTCAATAGTTACTGGATTATCAGCATGGCAATAATGAAGAGGATAGTCACGTCATAGAAGTCCGTATACCGAACTTACCTGGAATACTGGATTGGGATGTAATCATAGCTGTTTAAGAGAATATCGACAATATATATCTATGAGTATGCGTGTTGATAAGTAATTTTTTTTTATGAATGGAGAAATGTAAGAGCAAGTAAAAGTAATTTTATAGAGTATGCAAGTTTTCCTAATCATATCCAATTGTTTACTAATAGTTGTAAAGGTTGCAAACCCATGTACAACCTATCATTAGATAAAAAATGGGAAACGTATACATCTAAATCAAAATGTAGAAAAAAGGGTTTCAACTATTCACATGCAGCCTGGAACAAGATTTTTGAACCCCCTTTTAAATTTACACAGGAATCAAAACTGGATTGGTTACAATTTCAAATTCTTCATAGAATTGTTCCGACAAATATATCATCTTTTCAACATAAAAAAGAGTCGAGTCTGATACCGGTATTTGCAATTTTTGTAATAGAGATGAATAGAGTATTGATCTTTTATTTTTTGAATGCACGCTAGTTAAATAATTGTATTGTGGTATTAAAGAAAATATTCTGAGACAGTTAGAAATTCTAATTACATTTGATAAACAATCACTAGTTTTTAAAAAATATAAAAATAGAGAAAATTACACCTTAGACTGGTGCAAAAATACCACATTGGCACTGGTATAATTATCTTATTTGTTTTGACAATTTAAGTGATATTTCTTAATTTGCATATAATATATGTAGTAAAGACGAACAAATACAATTTTTTTTTCAACATAAAATTTAACAAACATGTTTCATGATATGTTTCATGCAATTAAACTTGAGGTTCCATTGTGTATTATAAAAACCTAAAGTGTACATGTATCAAGGTAAATCGTAATGCATGTTTATACCATTGTGTTTTTTTAAAAGAAATTTTAAAAACCCAATTGCAACATTGTAGGTTTTTCGGAATTTAAAGATTTTATGAAGTAGTGAATAAAAATTCATAACCAAACAGATTACTGGGCTGGCTGGTTGTGGCTATTTCTAAACTATATTGTCTTTGAGAAGAGAAGCTATGTTTAGAGATATAGGAAAATACTTAAATTCTAAAGCTTAAATGTATGGTTTATGACTTAAGGAGGCTCGGTGGTCAACAAACTAACCATCAGATCTGCCCCAAATTTTAAGATATGATTTGTTAAGCTGTAACTATTATTTAGTAAAGAAAAGATACATACGTTTTATCTTTTAATTTTGGCATTTTCTATATTTTCATATAGAGCTCTTCTTCTAAAGGAGACCAATAATTGTCTAAAAATGGCCACGACCATCGAGCCCTTTTAAGAAAATCGTATTAAATATTCTAATGTAGATTTGATTGGTAATTTGTTGACCAAAAATGTACCCATACCGTAATATTTTTTCTTGATTTTATGCAATTTTGAATTAATGTTTTTAAAACGTCTGTGACAAGGAACATGATTCTATATTAGATACATATACTGCCTGTTACGGGAAATAAATAAAAACATTTTATTTTACTTTTTTGTTATTTAATTGTTTCTCGATAGAATATAGAAGATATATTTAGAAATGTATGGAAAATTGAAAAATTCCATGACCAGTGTTGACTTACATGAGAGAGAGAGAGAGAGAGAGAGAGAGAGAGAGAGAGAGAGAGAGAGAGAGAGAGCATGACTAATAAAACAGAAATTCTAAAATTAAAATTAATGGTGAAATAAATCACTTTTGTTTCCATTGTAATTCGATTTTATAATTTATTTAGTATATGTACTAGTTATAGCATATTTGGGAGCTGGGAGACCCCTTTTGTTTTACACTTCAATAGTTTGTTTTTCTAGTCAGTCAACTGTTTGTGGGTCTTCCGGCCACTTTTGATGCATTTTATAATTGCGTCAATTTTTCAATGAAAGACAATATTTTTACACTTACTATGTTTTACTATATTAACGATATGGGAACAAACACGTTTAAATGTTGCTTTGGTCGGTAAAAAAGTGTTAAACATAAATATATGTAAATAGACATGATACTTCAGGATGATTTCTAGACAAAGAATCCTATTAAAATTTGTTAGGGAACTATATCTTTATTTTTAAGAAAGATACATTAGTCATGTTTAACTAAGGTGTATTTAATCTTTAGGACTGAACCACATATACTTTGTTAATTTTGTACAATCGCCTCCTTTAAAACGTGTCAAGTAAAAAAAAAGTTAAAAGGTACTTTAGTCTAACTTGGCCTGCAACAAACAGTGGGGGAGGGAAGGGGATTTGATAATGATAAGGGGATGAATACACCCACCCTTAGTTATGTTGAAGTTTGGTTGAAAAGTGTTAATATCTTATATCTTTGAAGAAACAAAACCATGTACACTATCCTCATTAAAATGCAGTTATAGTCATTTGACAAAGCAGCATATCCTTTCCAGAGTTTTAATTTTCACTTGAAAACGAAATGGTCAGGTAGTTGAAAGTAAAAAGCAGGAATTACATTCATGAGAAGGGATATAAAAGTTGAGTTATGCACTGGTGAAGGAGTTAATTTTAAATTATGGCCTCATAAGGTGAACTACAAAATTATCTAGACATGCAATGAAACTTATTTTATATCACAGAATAAGTGTTTTAATTGTTGAATCATTATAGAAATATATTTATTACTGACAATAAAGAAGTCATGATCAGATTTTGGTCCAATAGAACAAAGAAATTCAAACTTTACGTTTCTATATCTCAACAACAATAACCCCTCTGATAATTTTGCAACTATGATTTAATGATATTGAAACCCTATACCAAACACAAAATGTTTGCCTTTTAGTGTTATCATACATGTTCAATTTTTGTTTTTAATTGCATATAACTGATTTAATTGAAAGTAAAAGCACAAGGAAAGAATAAAAAAAACCTAATTTACACATCTATCTATTTCCTAAAAACTGACAGGAATTTAAACTTCTTAACATGAAAAACAAATTCAACAACTGAATCATCGTATCACTAAACAATAAAAACTGGTCTATGTAATATATAGAGTACTTTTTAACGAGTGTATCTTCAGATAACAGACGAGGGGGCTTGAGATGCACGAGTTTAAAGTTACTCTTTATGTTTTGTATCATTGTTCTCAATGCACTGAGTTACCCATGATCTATCAAAATTTTATTATGTACCATTTTCTATGACCAAATGAAAAAAGAGCACGTGATTCTAGAAGTTTAGCGCACTACATTTTATGAAAGTTCCATCTACCTCGCCTTTTTAAGCCAGAATGCCGTGAATGACGATTGTGATTTTATGCTCTCGCATTTCTTAGGACACGGTGGAAACCGAATTCCTTAGGTAAATTAGGAAACCTGAACATTGACAATCTGTTGATATGCATCTCCGGGATGAGGATCCTAAACGAACGCAAAGATGTTGAATTACTGGTTACGACGCTTTGTGTTGGAGATAGGTAAACAGGATGGCAGTAAATATCCTCCGCGTACTCTTTAATTTATTGTGTGCGGATTACTGCGTCATTTGCGAGAGGAAAACATTCAAAATATGAATTTTCTTGATGAACATGACCACCTTTTTGCCGTTTTCCGCAAAGTTTTAGACGTATGTATGAAGGAGCTATTATGAAAGGGCTTAGGTACCAAAGTGCGACAAGTTGATCCGATAATGCCGGAAGATGAGGAAAAAATCTGGACTTATGGAGTATTCGGGTCAGACCTCAAGAACTTAAGTATACAGATATTCGGTCTAAGGACATTTGACGAACAGGGGATTTAGAGTTTTTGATAATTGTGTATTTCATTTCGAGCCATGAGTGGCTGTATAAGCAGTAAAAAAATTGATTAAGTTTTCTTGTAATAATTTTTATAGTTGCTTTAAACATTGCACAGAAACTGTTGTGTTCATTGAACTTCATGAAGCACACTAATTTGTAAATGATAAATACAATTTTCCTATTTTTTACTACTCTTTATTTTTTTTTTTAAAGTGTGATCTATCAGAAAATAAAGAGTGTGTTCTATCACAGATACACCACAGAAAACTGTTGTGTATCAAGAAAAAATGAATAGCTGACATCAAAGAAAAAGCTCACAAACAATGATACAACCTGTTAAAAACCCTTAGATTGCAGATTACTTTGATGCGGTCATAATTTGCAAAAATGACATGTCATTTCATTTAGGGTGAGTTCAAGAATGATAGAAATTGCTGCGTACCCTAAATAAAAAAAAATATCTGAAACATTGTTCTTTTTTATTTCAAAAGAATAAATTTTAGAAACAGGAAACAGACACGCGCTTGCACGGACGTCGGGAATACACGCATATATATTATTATCGCAGAAATTTAATTCTTGATAACCGTTTGCACCATGACCTGTTTATTTTTGTTTGTTCATGAGCAACGTAAATCTATAACTTAGATATGTCTAAGTCAAGGATGAAGAAGTTTGTCTGGTTGATTGGTTTGTTGCGTGAATTGTGTGATGCAAACAACTCTGGATGCTGTGGTATAAAGGAAGGAGTTTGCATGTAGGTATATTATTGGGCGATGAAAATTAACATCTAATAGATGCCAAAATACATGTAATTATATGTACTATCAGATATAAAACTACTTTTTAATCTTTTTTTTTTTACGTTTTAGAAATTGTTGTTCAAACTATCACATGGACAATGGAACATGTCAAGGTAAAAATATTTTTCAATATAGTTCATACACATCTATTGCCATAGTATGAATTTTTTTTATAATTGAATTTAAATAATTGTAACATTTTCCAGAACATGTTCAAATTTCAAAATACTTGCACAGATAGTTTTAACGTCTGAGTATTTGTTTCCGTGGGTTTCAATTGAATACATATATAATACTACAATAGTACTAGAAACTTGTAAATAGCTTACTTATCAGGTAATTAAAAGTGCTGTTTGCTTGCAATTACTTCTAACCATTGAACGCGGATCAAACATGTACTCAATTCAATTCAAATCAAAAGCATTTAATAATCAAAGTCAATAAATTATTATAGGTTTAAAGTAATTTATGTATCACTGAGGGATTCGGAAAGATTTTGATTCATCAAATAAATTAGGTGAAATACGTCTTTTAAAATTGTCATGAGTATGATATAAACCGAATTCAGTATACTGTCTGTATTCACTAAATAATTTTTTTTAAATATCAAACTTGTTCTGTCTGCGCTTCATAAAATTTTTTACCATGAAATTTTTAAGAAAATTACATATATAATAAGATATGAATAAGATAAGAAATAAGATATTCTTTATTTCCTCCAAAAAAATGGAGAATATTATTATCATTTGATAAAATTACATAATCATTCTAAAATATAAATGGACAAACCTAATATCTACTAGATTTGAAATATGACACATTTACATGGACTACCATAACGCCAGCATTTATTATTTACTTGTTAATGTATCTTCAAGCGATGTAACACGATGATTAAAATATGATATTACTTCTGTCGTTGATCTGTCTTTTCAAACTTCATATAGTCTGAAATGGCTTTTATTCCTAAATATATATAATAAGAAACACAATGTAAAGAGCACATGGACATTATACTTGAAAACAGGCATTCTGACATTGCGTTTCATTCATTAAAAATAAAATGTTTTTACGGTAGTATTTTCCCTCTTTTAGAATGTCCGCCAGGGTATTCTGGTGACAAGTGCAATATAAAGTGTGTGTATCCTTGGTATGGAGCGCTATGTGGATACTCTTGCAACAATGACCCCAACAACTGTTCCAGACATGACTGCCATCCTGCTTTAGGATGTCAAAGCCATGGTGATATTTCTTTTTGAGACGTCAACGATGCGTCTGAACTAACCATGTCAACAAAAAGAACCTTTGTCCGTCGAAATTGATTTCTCTCTGAAATGATAGTAGTTTTTTATTTACCCATAATTATGAAGTTGCTTTTTTATACTTATCATTTATGAGTTTGTTTTAAAATTTAATTGGCTAAGTCAAAATAGAGAAAATTGAATTTTTTCTTTTAAATGATGAAACTTCTTCCTACAAGGTGCCATAACACAGAGACGGACCTGTACCTTATATAGGAACAGGTGATATTTTATGAGTCTACAGTTCACCATAATTCTTGACTTTTACAATAAAAAATGTTAACTTTGCAAAGAGGTATAGAATCATTTCCCATTCTTTGTCCCTTTCCTTCTGAATTTGAACGGGAAGGACGTTTTTTTTTTCTATAATTAGTTACATTAAGCTTGCGCAATCGAAGTTTCAAAACCTGGGGAAGCGGGAAAAAATTATATTTATAATTTGAATATGTTGATCCAAGTTGCAAAATCAAAACATCTATGCAACCACTAGGCAGCGATTGAAATAATTGTCATTTTAACAAATGAACGATATATACTAGTTCTTTGGAAAATACAAATAATATACAAATATTTAATTTTCAATACAAAGACCATACAAAACTAAAATCAATTCAATGTAAAAGTTTGTTAAAATACATTTGCAGTTGTAGGACATAAATTAAAACAGATTTAAAATCACTCAATTAAGGAATTTATTTTAATAAATACACACTCGTGAATTTTCAAAATATCCCTCAGAATATTGAAAATTTCTTAAATGTCGATTCAGATAATAAAGACTCTTTAAGCCAGGTCATTGTGTGATTTGTTAATTTGTGGCTTAATTAGTAACTTAATCATTGACCTCGTATAATTTCGATAATAATGAAATACAGACAATATAAGTAATTGTAGACAATCAATGGTTCAGGGTTCTTTTAGTCAGTGTTTTGGAAATATAGAATTAAAAAACGGGTAGAATTAAGAAAGTTGAAAGAGAAAATTCGGAATAAATTAATTTAAAGCTTTAACCCTACAATAATTTTTTTCAAATATATAACAAGAATAGATGTTCAAATCTCACTGTGTCCCCTCTCCAAATTGTTTCATTTTTGTAATAATATAGAATAAAGAAAACATTGGTAAGTGCAAGTTCAATTTTGATGGATTCATTCAGAGATCACAAGCTTGAAAGTAGGTCATTTACCTAGCTATACGAAAGTAAATAATAGCTTATTAATATGTGCAATTGGTAGTTTTTGTTCCTATAAGTAGAATTTTAGCACCCCTGTGTAAACATAATCCTGAACTGAAAATCAGTTTCAAGGATACGGAAATTCATGGACAATGACCCTATTCATACAATTTGTTATTAGATAATCGCATATCATTGATCATCATTGAACATTTAACCTCGTGGATCAAGTCAACAATTATTGATGAAAGTACAGTATACACTTAAATTAACTTCATGTTTGTAGACCTTAAAACTTCAACGACACTTAACAAAGACTCGCAAGTGGGAACTTCAGAATTTATCCAAGGACATAGAGAAAATACAACAAATGGTAAATATATGGTAAAATTATAAACATTCAGACAAATTGTCTCTCGTTTTTGATGGCTTAAAATTGTAATCAGTTGAACCAATATTTTGAAAAAGTGAGTTTAAAAGATTGGAAATCTCACAAAAAAGCATTTTTGGGTATTCTTTTTATACTTGTATATTATATGGCCTTTTATATGTAGGTAGCGGACTTTTCACAAACATGCCTGTAAGTTCTTCAAGAAATCAGGACAATTATGTTGTTACAAGACACATGGCTACAATATATATAAAAACACCAGCCAGAGAAGTCCTTGAGATGGATTTCCATTCCAATGACGCACTCTTGTTGGTCTCTGTCGTAAAATCACTCGGATATACCCTCGGGATAAGCTTTCTTGTCATTTTGGGACTAATTTGTCTCTCGATATGTAAGAGAAGACGAAACAGCATGTCAGACAAATCAATGACTATTTCACAACCAAGTGAACAGGAGTTCAGAGTGTTGAGTGCCAGTTCTCACCAAAATGTTGACCGTGATTTAGTTGCTAGTAGAAACAGCATCAACAGTTCATTAGTTTATCAAGATCACTCTGAACTGTCCTTGTAAGAGAAGCAGACAACATGGGTGGGACGGAGTCTGTTGGTGAATCCAGAAACACAACTATGTACATGCATATGGAATTATTATCTGACCAAAACATTGATCAAATAACATCTTTAGACAACCCATATTATGCTGAGATGGGTTCAAAAGAGGCTTGACGTAAAATACTTAACTTTAGGCATAACACCTACTTGCGCTGTGACTAAGGCAATAAAAATTCATAAATGATAAGTGCAAAAAATACAAGTATGTTTGCAAGTAAGCATGTGTTAGGTATCATTCACATAATTTCGCTATATTAAGTTTGTCCAATATTAGATAGACACTGATAATTGTACATATAAGTTTGAAAAATTCATCCTTTTACCTTGTTAAGTACAATTTCTACATTTTGCCGAAATCTTTTAACTGTAATGATCATTTTGTATAATGTTGATAAAACTTTTTTTCTTAATATTTGTGCATTTGTAAAACAATATACTTTTGCATCAATATTTTTCAATTTGATCACTGACCTTTACTTTAAATAATTAATCTTTTAAATATCATACAATGATTTCAAGATGCAACCTGGTTCTCTTTACGAAGTGATCATTACATTCCAAGCCAAGAAGTCGTACTAAGAAATACGTATAAGTATTACAAAGTATATTTTACACCAGTTCGGATTTTCTCCATGAATCAAACCCTTTTTGATTTAATAATACAAATTTATAATGATGATAACACTTGACCATTCATAGTCTGAAAATACTAATATTTTGAAAATACTCATATTTATCTTATTATACCATAATGATATGATGTCAATAATACAATTTTTAAGATATGCTGCAAGAAACCATTTTGAGATTTTTTTTCAACTTGTGTGCATTTCATGTTTTCATATAAACTAACAGATCAAACATTCTCTATGTTATCATGGCGCTGTCATAAATTTGTAGATAAAAAAATTAAGAAAAATTCTTGTTGTCCGAATTTCCTGTTTGCCCAGGATACTATATATATTTTTGTTTGAGTCAAAATTCATAATACCAAAGATGTTTGATGTTATGTCAAAATAATTGTTTTTTCACATTCGGTTTATTCAGAACAATTTTTTCTTTATAATAACCCCATGCTGACAACGTTAAACCTAACATCCTTGATCTCTGTTTGATGTAAAAATTGTATGTGATTTAATAGTGTAAGTTTTCATTTAGGACCTTAATTAATTATCAACTTTCCTTTTTCATGAAATTCAGACGTGGCAAGTACAAATTGATATACTTGATGTCTTGTAAATTACATGTTTAACAAAACGACAACAACACCAGAACAGAAACCAACAAACATACAAAAACGCCTACTAGAAAACTTAAAATGTCCCACAAACTGGTTTGCCCTTAGACGATATGGCTTTTCAAAGCAATCATGCCCTATGATCACTTGGCGCTCATGTTATGTCTGTGAAGGTTGTAATTGTTGTAGTTGGACTGATGATGTAATTCAAATAGTTAGGGGTTAACTAAATATCTTTAGCTTCTTGCTATACCGATTGAGAATTAAGGAATTCGAAGCCTGTTCCTAAGGAATTGTTTCCCTTGCAGCCCTTGCAATTGACTTTTCATTAAGCAATTACTTTTTTCCCCATCAAATTCATTTATTTAAAATTACTACATTAACGAATATGATTAACTATACCTCGTAAATGCATTTTATTGTGTTTATAGGCTGAATGAGCACCTTCTGGATTAAAATGATCAGTATTAGGTTTTAAGGTAAAACCCTCGAATTTTTCTTGACGTATCGTCAAGCTGAATTTGTACATTAGGTTTGGATGAACATGCTCTTGAATTAAAGACTCTTTAGATTCAATTGATATCATGTTATCATGTTCCAATTTTATGTTTCAAACTTTTAATTTTGCGTTTATATCTTAATATCACTTTTAAGTTGTGAACTTTTTAATGTATCTACAAAAAAACCAATTAAACTACAAACCAATGAGCTGTATTCCCTCAGAACTGTTTACACGAGAGAAGCTTTTTATATCTTAAAGGCTACAGTTGACGGATGTTTATAAAAGAATTGATAATATAGAGTATCATAACGTGGATAACTACTGTAACTGAATACAAGTATAAGAGGAAACATGAATTTCGTTAGGAACCCTGGACATTAGAATATCTATAAAATGCATTAAATTGAAAACACATAATTCTATAGCTTGACCAGAAACATTTAAGAGGGCTTGACGGGTGTAGCCATTTTAGGTTTTATTTTCTTTCTTTAAAGGATTCAAAGCGCTCTGTATGAAGATATATGAAATTGTTTGAATTTTAAAGTAAAATGTTTGGATTGTTTCCAACCATGTAATAGTTAAAAATATCATTGTTAAAAGTTTAAAGCATTTCTGATGGTTAATTATTTGACCATTCAACCACCTTAAAACAACCACTTTCTTTACTCTTTTTGCAATGTTTATTTTGAAAGGAAAGTATGAAAACCTTAAAAAAATACGATGTAAGTGGAATTTTTTAAAAGTAATTGTTTATCACAATTCAAAGGAATGATATTATTGAACGCACTTTATTATAAATATTTGGATATAATATTTATAAGTTGGTGATGGAGCCAGTTGTTACGGAATGAAATTAAAAAGGTACTAATTTCTCATTATTCTAAATCTGATCAATATAGAATCTACACCAAAAGTATTTGAAGGAATGCGATGAAACTATTGTAATCTATGAAAAATGGAGATGCTTGTTATAATAATAATACAATATTCTATGCTAAATATAGATACCACAGACTTTGAGTTTGAAAAAATATTATTACCTTATTCTAAAATAGAAATTATTATTACTTTAAATATAAAATAAATTTAAAATAATATGATATATTTATGACCTACAAAATATTATATGTCGGCCATATAAAAAAAGGAATAGACCCACATCTTTAATTTATGTCTCATGTTTATACACGCAAAAAAACCTCTCTTCTTATCAAAATACACATCTAATTAATTATTACTTCAAAGAAGTGTAGCGCCTTTTCCCATTATTTCGCCTACACCTGTGTTTGGACGGAAAGTATCTGTTACTAAAAATAGCTTCAGGTATCTAGCTGTCGCAATATGATTTTCGAAACCTAGATAGTGGTTTTATAATGGTGTCAGTAACAACTGATTTGTCATAAATTCGGAAAACTCTGTGTATGATGTTAGTTGATATTCTGAACCGTGATAAGTTAAAAAAAAAAAACCGCAATGGATCTAAGTGTAAATAGAGTACATTCATAGTGTAGAGGTCTGTTTATATTGGATGTGCTCACATTCAGACTGAATTAAACAAGATAATTAAAAACTCCCAGGAGATTAGATACATGTAACTTAATCTCTCTATTCTTTTCATGTTTCAATTAAGTGAAAACAAATATTTACTTCTTGGTGGATTCGATCCAGCGATAAGATTTTAAAGGATTTTTTTTTTAATTTTTCACACGATTAATTATTATTTATGTAAAAGCTTACAAAATTATATCAATTGGACGTTAAATAAGATTAAATTAAATTAAATTTACTTTAGGTGAAACTTATTTAATCCAAATTTTAAGTTGTTTTCTTTTCACCCAATTTGTTTTTAGTATGTTCATGAAATTAAATGATGATAAATTTAAAAAAAATGGCATCGTTGACTTCCTTCAACACTGAGTTAATAATTTCACAAAATGTGCAGGTATGTCTTCTGAATAGTAAACTTTCTGGAGAGTAAAAAGATTCTAATAGTCAGTCAGCTAATGATAAAGAAAAGAAACAACCAGGTTTCTTATTTTTTTTTAAATTTTAGCCATGCATGTCAAAACCTCATCATTTATTAAAAATAGTCGTTGATAACATAAGATAAATATATATTAAAAATTAATATTGTGTGACCTACATTATGATTATTTCTGATGCGTTATTTTTCTTCGAAAAATTGAAACAGAATTTAAAAAAATAAATTCGCAAAGGAAATTAACACAAGCTATCACGGGCTGTGGTTTACTATACACATATAGTTATATCTGCTTATTATATAATAGTCTTATTTCCGTATAAACCATATGTAAATAGGGAAGTATAGCATTTTTTTTCATTAATTTACGTCACTTTGGAAAGTGTATCAATTTCTGATTGCTATCTTTGACGGGAATGAAGCATTTCTGGTTAGTGTGTTTGTCGCTTGAATTCTGTTATGCAATCAACCTTGGATGCTGCGGGGAAAAAAGTTTAGACGGAATTTGTGGGTGGGTATTTAGAAAATAAAATTTTAAAATATCTTAGCCTACATAGCAGTATGTTTAACTTACGTTTTCTTACTTTCAGGAAATGCTGTTCGGGTTATTTTTTATCCAAAGGAGAGTGCAAAGGTACAGTTAAGAGCTAAGGGTTTAAAATCAACAATATTGAAAAAAACCCCGTTAAAAACTAAATAGCTTTTGCATACATTAACCCGTATACCTATGTTACTATTTTAATCCAAATGAGTAAATGAGCATGAAGTGTGTGTGTGTGTGTGTGTGTGTGTGTGTGTGTGTGTGTGTGTGTGCTTATTTATAATCTAGACAGTCTATTACCACATGTATTATAGCCGTTTTTCTGATTAAGAACATTTTGGCATGATGTTGTTATTCCAATCCGCATGTCAAAGGCATCTGTCTTCTTTCTTATACTCTCCCCCAAAATATCATCGATTCACAATTTGCTTAATTATTTGATTTTTTTTAAATACCCCTCAGTTCAAACGATGAAAAAATTCCAAGATTTCACCTTTAAAACTCCCCCTCCTGTAGCTTGTCAGGTTTCTATACACAGCTCAAAATAAAAGTCTACGGAGATTTTGCACTGCAGCAGACCTGAATAGTACCCGGAAGATAGCGTTTAAAAATTGTTCGAGGTGTCCCGAGTATTTCCGAATGGAGAAAAGATGTAAACATTTCCTATTATGAATCTCAGTAAGGAATTTGTTTTTTTTCTTTGCTAATCTCTCTGGTTCAAAATAGATGACGTGTCAATGAAATCTTTGAGTTTTTTCCTTGTATCGATTTCAAATGTTCTTCTTTGACAGGTATGTGTATCATTTGTTTAAATTCAATTTTTGTTCAAATTCGTAAAAATGTGGTGGAAATGGTAGCCTGGGACAGATTTTAGACCCATTTTGCATTTTTCTCAGTTGTCTTATAAAATATGAATTAGGATGTCCTTTTATGAGCAATAGGGTTTTAAAATTTAAGGTCAACTGAGCTACTAAAGAGATCTATTACTATCTGTTTTATTCCGTCGTCGTGCGTTGACTTTTACACAATATTACTTATACTAAGTCTTATATAATAGTATACTAGTATATTTACATCCACTAACTATGAATCCCTCTATTTCTTACGAAAATTGATTGAAATTCACAGCTGTATAGAAACTGACAAGACTGAAATCTACATTTAGTTCTAACTCGTTTATCGATAGGTCGAAACCTACAGCTACCTAAGAAAAATCACGGACTGCACGAAATAATCATGATCATGTCAGACTCAAATTCCCATATAAGACAATTTGGCTATTTCTTTTATCTAAAGTACTGATGCACATTAACAATTATTTAGTTAATATAACTTTCCTTTTACGATCAACTCATTAATTTGTTTAAAGAAAGATGTAAATATAAACAATAAAATGATTTTTTTTATGATTCCTGCGGGTAATGAAGGTAGCGATCATATCAGAAAAAAACATATATAACACGCTTTCTGCAATGCCGCTGCCTTCATATCTCGCATGAATTACCAAAGAAAGCAGTTTATTGTTTAAATAAAAACAAACACTATCATTAAGTCCTTGACAGCCGGCTATGAATGCTACCCGTAATTTACCTTCTTTTTGTAAACAACATTTAATACCGGTATTCACAAAATACAGACAGAAAAATATCCTGTGAATATGATATACTGGTTCAACCATGAAATGTTTTGTATTAACACGTCAACAAACTTGACCTATTAAGTCTTCAAGATATGTTCTTTTTAAGTGGTAGAGTTGTAATACAATATCTTTGAAGGTCTGTTTCAGTAATACTTTATACTTTAAAACAGTAATGTTTATCTTTGAAACTACGTAATACATTGTATTGCACCAAGTCACAATAACCTCACAGTAAGGCATTGCATCATAGAATATGTAAAAAAGTTACTTTGTTTTTATTAACTGTCTTTTATTGACTTTGTTTAATTGTTCTTCATACTCACTAGGCAAGTCCTGCGAATATTTACACCATTTCAATGCGATGTATACAGCTAATATAAATCACACAATATAATAGTAAGTACTTTTGTGCAGTTAGAGTTATCCGCCATTCAATAGTCAAGTAAAGTATTCGAAACAAAATATTTTAATTTTCTACATTTCAGTATGGACGTAAATAATATCTTTTCCTTCATAAATTACCTTCAATAATCCAAATTAAATGCTATAAGTTTTAATACTTTTTGTAAACATTTACCTTGTGTTTAAAAATATTTTTTATTTAATACACTGTAAATTTTTATCCTAATTAAAATATATACAATAACCCATGTGTGTTAACAGTTTGCTGACAAAAGGAATAATTTTAAAAATGGAAAAAATATTCATACATATCCCTGTGTTGTCAATAGCATTGATTAAAGCACGGTTGAGTTTTTTGAAACACATTAAAACTATATGAACAATTACATTAGTGAAATAATTTTGCATGCTACTCCATTCTATACTGCTTATAAAAAAACACACGTGTAACCCATCAAGCCAAACGATTGGGCAAAACTGTTGAATCTGGTTGTGTAGTTTACATAACTTCAAGTGTAGTTATTAATTACGTACAGCTGTCAGATACGATTTTATGCTTTAAAATCCCTTACGCTGACTAAATAAAGTAGGCATGTAAAACATCTCAGCTATGCATGTATTCAGTCCTTGCGGTCATGCAGTCAAAAGAACTGTAACTGTATTTAAATTGCACACTTGACATTTTGATATCTTCGTTAAAATTACATGCTACTTCAAAAATGTAACAAAAATTATTATAAAATGACCAAATTGGACTTTAAATTGTAAACTCAAAATAGGCGTATAGAGCCCCCGTAATCAAGGAAGGGATCGGATTGCTAGGAAAACGTTTGTACTTCCTTTTAGAATCAACTTCATCAAATTCTTTATGTTCATACTCATCAATTTAATATTCCCTACAGCAGAAATAAAAAAGCTACATGCTTATCATCTAATAGCAACTGTGGTCTTTTTATAAAGTAACAAAAAAATCTAATTTTGGGGCAAACACTTAAGTGTGGATTTTCTTTAATGGCAGTATTTAGTTATTTCAGTGTTAAGCGCTTTAGAATAACTGTAATTAAATTTAAAGTAATATAACTGTAATGAATTAAAAATTAATTCTACACAGTGTGTGCGCTGGGCTATCATGGTGAAAAATGCAGCATACCGTGCGTGTATCCACATTACGGATCGCTATGCAGTTCCTCCTGCAATAAGTACCCAAGCAACTGTTCCTAGGTTGACTGCAATTTCACTCACGGATGCGAAAATAATGGTAAGAGTCTTCCTAAAAAATGTACTCTTACCACCATAGGTGTAAAAAAATAACCCGAATAAATGTTGAATGCTCAGCTTTATCATGTCAGAAATGTCAGAACTAAAAGAATAACAGTAGAAAATCAATCCTAATAAATAGGCTTGTCATTGGATAACGATTTCTTTCTAAATCAATATAATTTTTATGTCATTTCAGGTTAACATACCTTTTTGATGCAATTATCATGTAATAATTATTTTTGAGTTCTTTTACTGTTTGGAGGCATCAATCCAAATGTAACTAATTTCAGATATCAATTGCAATCACGTGACATATATTTTAATATAAAGCATGGAATCGTTTGTGAGCATTTGAACGTTTAGCGGTTGTTACTGTAAGAGAGTAAAATACTTTTCCATCCACTATGTTATACTTAGTGGTTAAAAGACTAGACGAATTAGAACGATAAAATTAAAATGGGGGGTTGGGGTTAAAAACACATGTTAACTATTACCTACATAAAGTCTAAAATATTAAATTCGAGCACTTTGATCATTTCAAACATGCAAAGACATGCGATAAAATAAGTGTTTTGATATTACATAAAAAGGGAAAAACAGTATAAATATTTAATCTTTGAATACAATTAAGACAACTTTTGTACAGTTTACATACCGTTTTTAGGTTTTGAATCACCGACGACTCAAAAGCTGGAGGAAATAGCAGGTAGAATTCAAGAATATCGACAGAGAATACACAAAAACAGCATTCCAAAAAAAAAAAAAAAGATTCAGGGAAATAGTTCCTCTTCTCTCACGGAAAACAAAAATTAATCATTTAAATTTAAATCGAAAGGAGGTTCATTTATGCTATTACTTTAATGAAAAAGATTACAACTTTTTCTTTTGCGGAAATTTTCATTATATACGTATTTTCTTTGTGTCTTTTTTTAATTTAAAAAAAAGATATATTATTCACATTTGTATTTCATTCACACATTGTAATAAAAAATAAATTATTATATCTCAATTCACAATGATGCATATATGTATTAGAAAAAACAAAAAAAGTATTGCAAATACTTGAAAAAGAACAAATGAAATATTATATGAGTTGTTTAGAATGTATTTTATATTTTTTATCTAAGGTAGTAAAGATGTCATTGAGACACAATTGACATCAAGACTTACAGGACAATCCACAACAGCAGTCATTGAGACGAATTTTGTTTCCAAAGACGCTCTCTGGTTGGTCTCTATCGTGAAATTACTAGGATATACCCTGGGTATTAGCCTTCTTGTCATTTTAGGACTAGTTTGTCTATTCTTATGTAAGAGAAGACGAGAACTTCAATCACCGAATATTTCACAACCAATTGAACAGAATTTCAGGCTGCTGAATCACTTTAGTCATCGCAATGTTGACCGTGTAGCAAGTAATGTCAACAGTAGAAATAACATCAACAGTTCTGCAGAACCTCAAGAAATATGTTGGTAAATCAAGAAACACATTCGTCGAGCCAGTTAATACTTTGCCACAGACAATGCACCAACCTATAGCGGAAAGAGTACTATGAATATTGACGAGTTATTTGTTAAAGATGAAACGCTTATTCTCGAAAGACATTATAAACGATTTCTTCCCTTATAAAACAGATATATACAATATGTTGATAGAACAATCAAATCGACATTTTTTAGAAGAATATTTACATGTATATAATACCCCAATATATTCTTAAAATGCATACAGATTCATTGCGCAAAATTTGAATAATGACCACGATAAATTTAGCGAAATCATAGCTCACGTTTTATGTATTTCATAACTTGTAATAACACTCGTTTCTATAACATAACCCATAGTTTTTATAAAATCATCTAACTCAACAGCGTTTTATCATCTTCCTCCTTCTTTCACACGCACAGACAATATATACTTGCTTATAGTTTAAAACAAATGATAATTTCAAAACAATTTTCTTTAGTACACATGATACCATACCAGAAGTATAATATTATGTAACAATTCTTCAACATGTTTAAGGCAAACGGATAAAATGGCTCATTTGCGATATAGAGCGAAAATAATTAATTTTTTTTTATGACAGTTTATCCTTTAAATAAAATTAAAAATTAGATTAATTATTGAATCATAAACAAAGATTAACCAGTCCCATGCTTGTTTTACCAAAACAACTTTTTCATTTTGATCAAATCGTCGTATATTTGATATCTCTTAAATAGCGGTCACCAGATGAAGTGTTTGAAAAGTTACTGAAAGGCGACTGACTTACATAGAACTGTCACTTCTCCATATATTTCAGTTTATATTCAGTTGACTTAATGGTAGAGCTTCAAGCTGTGGTGATATTTTCCTATTTTACTTAATTTTGATACGCATGCTATTCCTTTAGCCATGTACTTTTTAAAGTATAATTTTTATTTTAAGTATGTATATCATTTCTACACTTTGTGATGCCCTTTAATACAATTTAAATAATGATTATCAAAAGGTTTAAAAAGAAAATAAGTTACATAGAAACTGTTGGTAAGCGTAGTCTCGTACATACACAACACAATTGTCATAGGCATTCATATTGAAATTAATGATAAAGCATGCATCGACAGAGATATCGAAATTTCCAATTTCGGAATCAGGTCAAATAATCATCTATTGTTTCTATTAGAATAGTTACACGCACATCTTACAATTTCCGGGTGATTTTTATTTTCTACCTTAATATTTGAAAAATATTCTAGGCTTACCAATTGAGAGTAAGTAAATCGCAGACAGTTGCATGCTAAATAAGGATATGATCAATTTAATTATAATCATTATGTTATAAAATTGACTGATGCATGCTAATAAAAAATGATCTTCCTAATTTTTTGATAAATATAATATTTTATAATAAATGAGCTGCATTTTCTGTTTTCAAGTATTGCAATAAAAAGACAATACAGTTTTAAATGAGGAGTTGATTTGAAAATGTTTTATCGCATCGTTAAATGTATTTAAAATGATTTCACGAAATAAAAACGAAGAATTCAATTCAATTCAATTCACTTCATTGCGTAAGACATACATCTTATTGAATATAAAATGTTTTAAACAAAATATATACAGCATAGCTCAAGAATTTTGATAACAATCTGCGTACTGATAATAGTAACAACAAATATTTAGTATTTAATAATAATATTAATAGAGAATGTACAACACATTAATTTAATTACAGGAGTTGTTTGAATAATATGTCAATCATTACGTAATTTGGATGCATGGTGCAAACACTTTCCTAAGTTACAGAGTTCTTCGACATTGTTTATAGATAATAGCTATATAAATTCAAACATGGTTTTCCCAACAGTATTTTTTATATAATTAACTCGTAATTGCTGATAGCGTGGACTTATAGGACAAAGTGGTACTCATCCTTAATTTCGGATCTTCAAAAATTACATATTCTATTATTACGCAAAATATTTCTATGCGTCCACCTTCTATGGCTAAATTATGTGATCACATTTTAATTTTACTAATTTGGTTTTTTGTTTTTTTTTTTGGTAAAAACAAGGAATGGGTTTCGCCAAATAATATTGTAGTGGAAAATGGTCAATAATGTTTCTATATAACATATATCTAGATGAATTATTAATATCTGCAATACGATTTTGCACAGAAGTATCAATAATTCTTTGCTTTATAAAAAAAAAAGGCTTCTATAACATATTTTCTCTTGGTCATTCATTGTACCAGATGTAGCCTAATCCAATTTCAAACAATTTGTGTTTGACATTTGACACCCAGTTTGAGACATTATTCAATTTTTGTTCACACTCTTCTAACATCATAATGACCTTATAATACAATAATAATTTATACCAAAACTTAAAAAACCGGGCTTCAACGTACAGTCTTCAACGGTAGCCTGCCGGATTAAAAATACACCATAGTGGTATTTGTAATCTTTTTAACACTCAAACCATTTTTTTTTTATAAATTCTAGATTTATTTTCTCGA
>WFKH01010931.1:17749606-17764075 GCA_016163765.1 Magallana hongkongensis | reverse complement strand
GTGTCAAATTTTTACATAGGAATATATAGGGAAAAATCTTTAAAAATCATCTTCTAAAGCACAAATTGTCTAGAAAAGCTCCAACTTTAGTCAATTCAGATAGTGTAGATTAAAATTTGTCAAAATCATATTCTTCAGGAGTAGGGTTGGGCCACATTGGGGGGGGGGGGATTCCAATTTTACAAAAGAAAACATTTAAATTATTCACAAAAACTCAAATGTTATTATATATGGTTTTACTAATATGCAAACATTTTGACATATTGTTTATTCTTTAAAATTGTTTAGACTCTTGCCTCTGGACAATTCTACGACCTCAAAAGGGGTTCAAAATTTGATGTAGGTTTATAATCCATATATAAATAGTTGTTTAAGTCTGGTCATCTTCTTGAGAACTGCAATGCTCAATATGTGATATGACTGTAAAACCATCCTGTTACAAAGGGGCTCAATGATAAACATAAGAATATGCAGGGGAATTTTTTTTTTATACAGGATCTATTATACGACATTGTTCAGATATTTTGTATATGACTCCATAAAGCTGATTTTATTATGTCTATTGTTGCTCAGGTGAGCGATGTGGCCCATGGGCCTCTTGTTTTTCTTAATATTTGTGCATTTGTAAAACAATATATTTTTGCATCAGTAGTTTTCGGCTTGATCACTGACCTTTACTTTTAAAAATCAATCTTTAGAATATCAATACAATGATTAATAGATGCAACATGGCTCTCTTTACGAAGTGTTAGTTTGTATGCAGGTATTCATCACATAACAGGAAGCCGTACCAAGAATTAAGTCTAAGTATTACAAAGTATATTTTACACCAGTTCGAATTTCTATGAATTTAACCCTTTTTGATTCAATAATACAAATTATAATAGTGTTAACACTAGACCATTCATAGTCTGAAAATACTCATATTTGTCCTATTATACCATAATATGATGTCAATAATAAAATTTTAAGATATTCTCCTCAGAAACCCGTTTGAGAATTTTTCAACTTGTTTGCATTTTATGTTTTCATATAAACTAACAGATCAAACATTACCCTATGTTATCATGACGCTGCAAAAAATTGTAGACAAAAGAATCAGTACAATTCTTGTCCGAACTTCCTGTTTGCCCACGATACTATATATATTTTTGTTTGAGTCTACATTGTAAAATACCAATTTAAGGATATTTAATGCTATGTCAGAATGTTTGTTTTAACATTCAGGTTATTCAGAACAATTTTTTACTTTATAATAACCCCATGCTGACAACGTTAAACCTAACATCCTTGATCTCTTTTTGATGTAAAAAAAATGATGTGATTTACTTGTTTAAGGTACATTTAGGACCTTTATTAATTATTAACTTTCCCTTTTCATGAAATTCAGACGTGGTAAGTACAATTTGATATACTTGATGTCTTGTAAATTACATGTTTAACAAAACAACAACACCAGAAAAAAAACCAACAAACGAACAAAAACGCCTTCTAGAAAACTTAAAATGCCTCATACACTGGTATGCTCTTAGACGATATGGCTTTTCAAAACAATCATGCCCTATGATCACTTGGCGCTCATGTTATGTCTGTGAAGGTTGACATTGTCGTAGTTGGTGGATAATGTCATTCAAATAATTAGTGGTTAACTAAATATTTTTAGCTTCTTGCTATACCAATTGAGACTTAAGAAATTTAAAGCCTGTTCATAGTGAAATTGTTTCTCGTAAAAGTCTTGCAATTGACTTTTTTTAGCAATTAAAATAAATTCCACCAAATTCATTTATTTAAAATTACTACGTTAATGAATATGAAGATTAACTATACCTCGTAAATGCATTTCATTGTGTTTATAGGCTGAATGAGCACTTTCTGGATCCAGGTGATCAGTATTAGGTTTTTAGGAGAAAACAAAATTTTTCTTGACGCACCGTCAAGCTGAATTTGTAAATTCTGTTTGGATGAAGATACTCTTGAATTAAAGACTCTTTCGGTTCAATTAATATCATGTTCCAATTTTATATTTCCAACTTTTAATTTTGTTTAATTTAAGTTAATATCATAATATTACTTTCAAATTGTGAACATTTCAAAGGAAAACAGTTTACTTAGAAAAAAGTATCTACAAAAAACCCCCCACAAAACAGCAAACCAATGAGCTTTTAAAGAGCTTTTAAAGAGACGTGTCTTATAGAGAGGAAGTGTAAGGCAATCGTTTTAAAAAAAAATTGAATCGAATTGGCGAAATTTTAGGAATATTGCTAATTTTCAAAATTGAATCACACCAGATCGAAAGTAAACTGGTCCCGACTCGAATGACAAAAAATATAAATAAAAATCAATTTAACCCCAAAATTAGAATGTTTGGTTGTAATATGGTGTGTAAATTAAGTGAATCGTTAAGTTCAATTATTTCTTGGCTGCAAATGAAGAAATATTGTTGATTTTTATTTTTTGGCAATTTAAATCGGGATCATTTTGTTTTTCAACGGGATCGGTCAAATTCTAAAAATTAGCAATATTTCTAAAACTTCGATAATTTGATTCAATTTCTTTTTTAAAAATGATTGTCTTATATCTCTTCTGTATAAGACACCTCTCTTTGACAGATTTTAACCATAGGTTTGAAAATCATGAACAAAAGATCTTTTTATTTTCATTAATTTTTTTTTTAAAGTAAAACGTCTTATTGACATAATTGGACATGATTTATTAAATATTTATATAAAACATTTATTCACACCAAATTTTAAACTCAAAAGTGTGTTACTTGCAACCAAAACAGATTTTCCACTTTTCATAAAAAATACCAAATAAATCGTATAAAATATTTAAGGGCATATATCCTTCTTTGAACAACGAAATCATGTTTCAGAAATAATAATTTCATGATCCATAAAATAAAATTTTTGTGTAGCATTCCACCTTAAAAAAAGCGCCCCTGTATAAAGATATAAGAAAAAGTTTGAAGCTAAAAATGTTTGGATTGTTTCCAACCATGTAATAGTTTATAGCCAAAAATATCATTTTTAAAAGTTTAAGGCAGATCTGATGGTTAATTATTTGACCATTCAGCCACCTTAAAACAACCACTTTCTTTACTCCTTGTACAATGTTTATTTTGAAAGAAAAGTATGAAAACCTTACGGTGTAAGTGGAATTTAAAAAAAAAATTATCTATCACAATTCAAAGGAATGATATTATTGAGCCCACTTTATTTTAAATATTTGGATATAATTTTTATAAGTTGGTAATGCAGCCAGTTGTTACGGAATGAAATTAAAGAGGTACTAATTTCTCCTCATTCTAATTCTGATCAATATAGAATCTGCACCAAAATTATTTGAAGAAATGCGATGACGCTATTGTAATCTATAAAAATGGAGATACCCCATAAGTTTTTCAATTTTCGGAATTTTTTGAATAAAATCATTCTATACTCATTAAAATTAATTTTATCATCTTTTATACAAGATAATCTGGCTAGTTTAATAGATTGAAAGCGATGAAACTCAAATCTCGCGATATGCATATTTTTTCTCTCCATCTACCCGCTATTATCTGTGACGTCATATGCGACCTCGAGCGAGAAGGTGCTATAAGCCATCTTTGTTATTGGATTAGATTTAAAGCTATGCACGCTATAATTTGTGTCAATTTTGAATGACGGGGAAAATTCGTGTGTTTGATTACTTATAAAAGTTACCTTTATGCTTTTAATTATGATGCTTAAAACGATCACGTAACAAAGATTTCAAATTTTAAACAATAAAGAATATTTATTTTCCTGCCAGGAAAGTAATGCCTCCCCATGCATATCAATCTAACACGTGATTTCGATAGCTAATTTTAGACTATCATACAAAAATTAATGGAGGGTCAACACCTCTATAATTGTCATAGTTTCACAAAGGAAATGATATATTTTTTTCAGTTTAGCATAAATTGGTCCTATCTACGAGTTCGAAAAAAAGAAAACAAAAACACGAGCGCGTGAGAATGTACATATATATACTTCCCTTAAACAATGACGCCTTTTTGTTTTCCCCTATGGGCTATTTTTAGTTCGTGCGAGTGTTATCCTATTTAAACATGCAAAAGTAGGGGTATCGTGAATGACAAACGTATTACACTCATAATAAACGTATATATTTCAATTAACAACTGTTAAGCATAAACAGAATCGAGACGGATATGTAATTAAGCAAACAATAACGGCCACCTGATTTCCCGCGGACATGGGCAATGAGGTCGGTTTTGCTCTTCCTTCATCAATATTCATGAAAAGGCACCCCTCAATCTGCAACTTCTGCCTTAGATATGCGATAAATGGCTAAAAGGGAGGACGGAAGTTTACACCTTTATGTAAATGAGACTTCCCTGCACCGTATGTTTGTGTCAATATTTCAAAATATATGCATTTATAAACATGTTTCTATAAACTTTGTGTAATAAAAGTTATAATTGGCAGTATATATTTACCACTTCCATCTTTTTAACTTGTAAGTCGATCGAATTCAAAATCGACGCCTTTTAAATCAGTGCTATATTTGGAAAGGAATACCGGAGGCATGACGTATTTATTTAAGCTTCCGTCCTCCCTTTAGCCATTTATCGCATGTCTAAGGCAGAAGATGCAGATTAGGGTTGACTTCTTGTTAATGACAGGTGTAATACGCCGTTTTGGTTGAATCGGTTGTAAGCTTTCAGGTTGAAGGACCGATCGGAAGACAAAGAGAATCGCAAACATTTTTTACCGATGAGTTTCAGGCAAAAATTCCAGCTGATGTGACAGTCTTAAATAAATCCAAGATGTCGGCGATGTGTACCTTGTGTATTATTAGGTAGAGGGTATATATTTATTATTATGAGAAAATTATATAACGTCAGGTGCCTGTGGTCCATGGCGAATCATTTCAAAGATTTAAAGAAGATAATCCCAATCCTACGTCATCGTACCACGTGACACGCTATCTAATTAGCGAGTTAATTTTACGATCGGGGCTGTGATTTAAATTGATATTATGGCTAATTACCGCTTTTTTACATCAAACAAACTGTTGGAATAATTATTATATACACAAGGAAGGCAAAAAATGTAAAATGCCCCTTAATTGAAAAACATGCGATATGTCCTTTAAATATTATTTCCTGGTTCTTAAAAAGATATTATTATTTCTATAAATATAAATATAGATTTAGAATAATATGATATATTTATCTCCGAAATAATATATTATGTCGGCAATATGATAAAATGATTAGACCCACATCTTTAATTTATATCTCATCAACATTGAATCATCGTGTTAGTCTGTCAGAATCTTTTCTTATACGCAAAAATTGCTTCCATTCACTTCATAATGCATATCTAACCAACTATCACGTCAAAGGATAAAAAGCGCATGAACGTGATTTTTTCGTCACGTTAAATTTATTTTACGTGAAACTTTTTCCATGGCAAATTCAAAGGTGTTTTCTTTTCATGTGATTTTCTTTTCTTAAATTCATATGAAACACAGTTGTATATGTACAAAACAAAATGATAATACGATAAAATCGCATCTTTTAATTCCATCAACACTGATAGGGAGTTAATAATTTCACATAATGTGCAAGTATGCCTCTTGAATAGTAAACGTCCTGAACAGTAAATTTATTTTAAAAGTCTGTCACCTTATAATAAAGGAACAACAAGGTTTTGTATTTTCATACTTGAGCCAAGTTTGCCAAATCACGATCCATCAATTCAAAACAATAGTAGTTAATAACATAAAATGGAAAATTTGTGTGACCGACATTATGATTATTTTTGATGCATTAGATTTCTTCGTAAAGATGAACCAGAATTTAAAAAAAATTGCAAAGGAAATTAACATAAGCTATCACAGGCTGTGTTTAATCATACATGATTATATAGTTAACTCTGCTAATTATATAATAGTCTTATTTCCGTATAAACCATATGTAAAAAATAAGGAAGTTTTTAAAATGATATTTTACATCACTTGAGGAAAGTGTATAAATTTCTTATTACTGTCTTGGACGAGAATGAAGAAGTATTTCTGGTTAGTGTGTTTGGCGCTTAAATTGAGTGATGCATCCAACCATGGATGCTGCGGGGAAAAAAAATTCAGACGGAATTTGTAGGTGGGTATTTGGAGGATAAAATAAAACAAAATATTTAGCCTTCGTAACACTATGTTTAACTTAACCTTTTCTTACTTTCAGTAAATGCTGTTCGGGCTATCAGTTAACGGATGAAAAGTGCGAAGGTATTCGTAAGAGCTAAGAGCTATTGCATACGAATATAGTCTAAAAATCAACAAAATTTAAAAAAAAAAAGCACGTTAAAAATTCAATAGTGTTTGCATAAAGTTAACCCGTATACCTATGCTAATATACTAATCCAAATAAATAAATAAGCATGAAGCGTGTGTGTACTTGTTTATTATCTAGATAGTCTATTACTTATTATACCCGTACTTTCTGAATAAAACACATACAGCATATCACTATCCTGTTTTTTTTTCCCGTCGTCGTGCGATGACATTTGAACAGTATTACATGTACTTATACATGTACTAGCATTACATATAAACAAGCTCTAACATTCAATGCTTGACGGCCGGTCGTATTATATTTTTTATTTTATGTAAACTACACTTAATATTCACAAAATACAGACAGAAAAATATCATGTTGATATGATATACCGGTTTAACCATGCAATTATACATGTATATCTCAAACATAAACAACTCCTTAACATACGTTTAGCATCAGGGTCGGTGTAATGAAATTGATCCGGGTTTTATTTTTCAACGTTGAATATTGATCCGGGGTTGCTTTTTCAACGTTTTCCAAAAGTTGTTAAATTTATACCCGGGGTCATTTTTCAACAGCTTAAATTCTTAAATTAAAAATTGAATCCTCAAATCTCTGAGGACCTTTACCAGTTGAAAAATTACCTTGTTGAAAATTGACCCCAGCTACAGAGTTTTGAACTGTCTTTGAACTGGAACTTGATCTACTTAGTTTAAATGAATCTACTTGAAATTTTCAGATACTTTTTGTGGGTGTGTTAAGGGGTTTTTGAACATTTCCGATGCACCAGTTATAACTATTTCATTAACAGAATTTTAACCTCTAAAAATCTACAAGGAGGGTTTGCACCTAATACTTAACCCCACGCATAATCATCTACTTGTACTTGCAATAAGAACAAGTATTTTTATATGTAAATTTTTGAAAAATTGTAATTTACCACTTCAGTGACAAAAACTATTGAAAATTATCATAATAGCACATTTTTACAAAATATAAACTACTGAAAAATACTGGTTTTCAAGATATATATAGATAGTGACATGCAAAATAGCATTGTACAGGATTGAGTTTGCATTGAAATGTACATGCAGCCTCAAACCAATAACGTTTCCAAAATACACATATACTAAAATTACAAATTATACGAGAATGAACTTTAAAAAATGATTGCTGTCAAACTTTCCTCTTTAGAGAATTCAATAGTGGTAGTCTATTTTCATATTGTATAATTTACTGGGTAGCTGTAAATACTTGTATGTCCTAACGTCAATTTTGCTGTAAATTTACTAGGACAGTGTAAATAAATTATTATATATATTTACATCCTAATGTGGTTTTCCATTAAATTCTGTGATCTTTAAATGCCTCTGAATGCAACAACCTAATCACTGCGTATGAATTTACAAATAATTTACATAAAAAGTTCCAAAACATTGCTTTCTATACAATTCACACATGTTGTTAAAACACCATGTTTTACAATTATTCAAAATAAAGTTGATTTTATTCTTAAAAGCAAAAATTCAAGAGTTATTTTTCATTGATTATATTTTCAAGGCTCACCTCAACAGTCTATGTGAAAACTAGTTTAAACTGTATTTAGAAAACAGCTGCTTTTGCTGTTATTAATTTACTCCCTCCGTGGTCTGCAATTTTTTCGATTTATTTTATAAAATAAATGATTTCATCAATAAGGGAATGTAAATATAAGCATTAAATGATTTATTTTTGACGTCGTCGTGTCAATAACTGCCATCAGTTGAGCAGAAAAATTATCATTACGCGCTATCGCACGTTATTCAATTTGTCTGCTCACCTGACGGCAGATACTTATACGAAGACGTCAAAAATAAATCATCCAATGCTTTATTAAATATTACAGTTTAGATATACCTAGTGGTGGTATAAAAACAAAAATTCACAATATTTTATATTGTAAATTGTGTATTTACACCCATTAAGAAAATTTACAATTTACTATTTGACAATTTCAATTTTCTGGGTAAGTATGAATTATACAAAATTAAACAATATGATGTATTGCAAATTTCGTATATACATCCCTCCAGCATATATATTGAACAAGGTATTTTAAACTTAATAGTACATGCATTTCGTGAAACCATGTATAACAACAAACGATTTTTAAAAATAAAGATATTAGTAGCTCACCTGAGCCGAAAGCTCAAGTAAGCTTTTCTGATCAAAATTTGTCCGTTGTCTGTCGTTGGCCTAGTCGTCGTTATCGTAAACTTTTCACATTTTCATCTTCTTTTCCAAAACCACTGGGCCAATTTCAACCTAACTTGGCACAAAGCATCATTGGGTGAAGGGAATTCAAATGATGGCCACATCCTCTTAAACCTCTTAAATGGGGAGATAATTTTGAATTATTGAAATATTGCTTTTATATTTCAAAAATCTTCTCTAAAACCATTTGGCCAGAAAAGCTGAAACTTGTGTGGAAGCATCTTTGGGTAGTGAAGATTCAATTTTGTTCTAATCATCATCTCCGGGGTTAAATTGGGGCCACAATGGGGAGGGGGCGTCGAATTTTTACATCGGAATATATGGAGAAAAATCTTTAAAAATCTTCTTAAAAACTACATCCTCTGGTAGTGTAGATTTAAATAAGTTTGTTTAAATCATGATCCCCATGGGTTGAGAGAGGCCTCAATTTGGAAAGGGGGTCAAATATCAAAACAAAAGTCTTTTAAAAAAATCCTCTTCTCAAAAACCAATTGGCCAGAAAGCTGTTACTTGTGTAGAAGCATCCTCAGGTAGTGTAGATTTAAGTTTGTTCAAATCATGATCGCCATGGATAAAGGGGGGCCACAATTGATTTGAATTTTTACATTGGAATAAATAGAAAAAAATCTCTAAAAATTCTCAAAAACTGAAACAACAGAAGGAGCTCAATGGATAACTTAAGAAAATGTTTAGAAAAAGTTTTTTTTTTAAATTAATGTATATATACTCTACCAAGTTGTTTAGATATTTTGTATTTGATACTCTAAAATTGCTCAGATGAGCGATGTGTCCCCTGGGCCTCTTGTTTTTTTAAATATAAATTTCAGAAAACATAGCGATTTAAATATGCTAAACGTTCACTATATTTAAAACAGTTACATATATAAAGGGTTTATCTGATAATATATATTTTATAAAATATTTTTTTCAAAGTGCATTTAATTTGGGATCAAAACAACCTACTTTGAAAAAGTTGTAATAGTGCCTTCTATAGAGGTACAAGAAGTGTACTTTTGAAGCAAGCACTTATATGTGGGTATTTCGTTAATGACAGTATTTAGTTATTTCAATGTTAATTGTTTTAGAGTAGTTGTTATTAAATTTTAAGTAATATAACTGTTGCGTAATGAAATGATAATGAATTTTACACAGTGTGTCCGTTGGGGTTTTATGATGTGAATTTCAGCAAAGCGTGCGTTTATCCATATTATGGAAAGCTTTGCATTTCCTCCTGCAACGATTACCCAAACAGCTGTTCTGAGGCTGACTGCAACTCTACTGACGGATGCAAAAATAATAGTAAGACTCTATCTAAAAATTGTACTCATACCATCTTTGATACAAATAATAAGCCCGAATAAATGATGAATGCTCAACTTTATCATGTCAAAAATCGATCAATGTCTATCAAGACATGCATGTTTAACAACATGAACAGTTAAACATCAAATCTCTATAAAAACTGTTGATGAATTACTGAACACTAGAAAAAAATGCTTGAAAAAATATTCAAAACCAAGATGAATGAAAATTTTGAAAAAAAGTTAAGATGGTTTCCCAATTTTCTTGCTCATGGTGATAGACTGTTAGAGGGTAAGAAAAGATATATTGCAGTACAATTTTTTTTTACAGTATTCTTAAATATTCCAAATTATTATTATACATAATTTTTGAATTTTCGATAAATGCAGTCTAGAGTAAAACCATTTTATTAAAAAGAAGAAACTGCTTTATTTTAGGTCCAGCACAAAAATGTTGAACTTTATATTCCAACTTGCGTGTAGAACTAAAAGAATAACCGTATAAAATCAATCCTAACAAATAGGCTTGTCACTGGATATCGATTTCTTTCTAAACCAATTTTATTTGTATGCCTTTTCAGATAAACATATCTTTTTAATGTAATTATCATGTAATGGTTATAATTGAGTTTTTTTTAATTTCTGGAGGTATCAATCCAAATGTTATAGTTTCAGATATCAATTGCTATCACGTGACACACATTTTGACATCAACAAGGAATCATTTGTGAGCATATGAACGTTTACCAGCTCTCAGTATAATAATGTAAAAAAAACTTTTCCATCCACCGTGTTATACTTAGTGGTTAAAAGACTAGACGATTTAGATCAATAACATTCGAATGGGCGGGTTGAGTTTAAACACACAAACTAACTCTCTTCGTTACCTACATAAAGTCTAAAATATTAAATTCAAGCACTAAAAAAGATTCAGAAGAATAGTTATTCTTCTTTCATGGAAAACAAAGATTAATCATTTAAAGGATGACCGCACTTAAGGAAATTTAAAAATTACGACAAAATAAATTTTAAAATGGGCATATTTCTTTTAATTGTAGGAATTGCCAATGTCTTTACTGCCACTTCATGTAGTTACATTGATATAAAGTTCATATTAACAAAGTACGAAGTCGTTTTCATAGGTAGTGGTCATCACATTTTCTTGAATCTCCATAGGATAATGAGGACGCCCACAGACTTAATACATAGTCAGCGCATGTTTGTCTATTGTTCTCCATTTAATGGTGGTTGTATATTTATATATATAAGCTTATGTTAAAAGGAGAACAATAGACAAACATGCGCTCATGGTTAAACAGAAAAAACCTGTTTCTTCTTGCGTTCGCATTATCTGTTATAAACGTTATACTTTGACCCGTTGAATTTCATAATTCACCACGTGATTTCTAACCCCAGGTAACATTTGTGAATACTAGACTTCCGTCACGTGAGGTGTAAGGTCGCACGCATTCTGCTTAGCGATAGTGTTTGTCCATACCTATTTCAATTCATTCCAATCGAGTGATAATTTCTTTATTTTTCTGAAATATCTTTAAGAGAAATGTCATATTTATCTAAAACGCGTATTATATTCATTATAACTGTTTAATTTTGGGTGTATTTGAGTGGTTAGTATCAGATAGTTTTAGAAAGGCGAAACTCTCAGTGTGGTAATAGTCTGGATTAAGATAATATTATAGATACATAATTTAAATTACCAGAAAATCTGATTGTATAGTTTACAACAACCGAGCTACTCTCCCACATCGCTGACTTTTGAAGGGGGTGAAATACCAGGTATGCTACATATAGGAATATATATTGGATCGGAAAGTCATGGAAAATGATTGCTATCGTGGAAAGTGTCATAAAAAATATTATATTATATTATTGAACAAAAATGTCACAGCTGAAATTCCAATACAGAAAAAACCCAACTTATATAATATATCATAGTTTACAGGACTCGATCCCGGGCCTCAATATTATCGGATTATCGCTGTGCGTTACTGAAAAATCTACTTGTTAATTCTTTTCGAACACGGAAATTAGTAGTTTAAAACCATTATGACAAAAAATTTCTATTTGAAAATGACCAATCTCTATAACAAATGACTTGATGTAAAATTGAGCGAGGAACAAACGTAACAATAGTGACCGAAAAAGGACCCAAAACACGGCGTTAAGTGCAGTCATCCTTTGAATCGAAGGAGGTTCATTTATGCTATAACTTTAATGAAAAAGATTACAATTTTTTCTTGTGCAGAAATTTTCATTATATACGTATTTTCTTTGTGTGTGTGTGTGGTTTTTTTTTTGATTTAAAAAAAAATATTATTCAGACTAGTATTTCAGTCACACATTGAAATAAGAAAATATACTTGTATTTGAATTTCAATGATGCACATATGTATTGGAAAAAGCAAAAAAAGTATTGCAAAATATTTGAAAAAGAACAAAGTATGAAAGATAATATGAGTTGTATAGAATATATTTTAATTTTTTCTCTTAGGTAGAAAAGATGTCATTAAGACACAATTGACATCAAGAGTTACAGAAAAAACCACAACAGCAGTCACTGAGACCGACTTTGTTTCCAAAGACGCGCTCTGGTTGGTCTCTATCGTGAAATTACTTGGATATACCCTGGGTATAAGCCTTCTTATCATTTTAGGACTAGTTTGTCTATTCTTATGTAAGAGAAGACGAGAACTTACATCACCGAATATTTCACAACCAATTCAACAGGATTTCAGACCGCTGAATCACTTTAGTCATTGCAATATTATCCGCGTACCAAGGAATGTCAACAGTAGAAATAACATCAACAGTTCTGCAGTATCTCAAGGAAATTTTGAGATTTCTTATGTAGGAAAAACAGACGACAGAAGTAGGAAGAAATATGTTGGTAAATCAAGAAACACATACGTTGATCCAGTATCACAAGAGACTGGTCGTCGTAGTCCTGTAGAATTCCCAGTGTATGTGGAAGTGTTGCCGTGACAACCTGCAGTACAATACTTTTTCATAGACAATGCACCAACTTATGGCGGAAAGTGTACTTTAAATATTGACGAGTTATTTGTACAAGATGAAACGTATATTCTCGAAAGACATTATAAACGATTTCTTCCCTTTCAAACACATTTTTACAATACGTTAATAGAACATTCAAATCGACATTTTTTAGAAGTATATATACATGTAAACAATACCCCAATATATTCATAAAATGCATACACATTCATTATGGCAAAATTAGAGAAATGACCACGATTAATTTAGCGAAATCATAGCTCACGTTTTAAATATTTCATGTAATGTAATAGCACTCGTTTCTATATCAAAACCCATAGTTTTTAAAAAATCATATAACTCAACGGCGTTTAATCATTCACTTATTGGTTTCATACGCACAGACAATATATACTTGCCTTTAGATTAAAACAAATGAGAATTTCAAAATAATTTTCTTTAGTACAAATATTACCATAGCAGAAGTACTATTACGTACTGTAACTATTCTTCAACATGTTTGAGGCAAACGGATAAAAATGGCCCACTTGCGATAAAGAGCGAAAAGAATTTAAAAAATGTTTTTGACAGTTTACCCTTTAAATCAAATTCAAATTTAGATCAATTATTGAGTTAAAAAAAGATTAACCAGTCCCATGCTTGTTTCACCAAAACAACTTTTTTACTTTGGTCAAATCGTGGTATCTTTGACATGTCTTAAATAACGGTCACCAGATGAAGCCTACCATAAAAGGTGTTTGAAAAGTTATCGAAAGGTGACTGACTTACATAGATCTGTCCCATTTCCATATCTTTCCATTTAATATTTAGTTGACGTAATGGCAGAGCTTCAAGCTGTGGTAATATTTTCCTATTTTACTTAATTTTGATACGCATGCTATTCCTATAGCCATCTACGTTTTAAAGTAATTTTTTTTATTTTAAGTATGGATATCATTTCTACACTATGTGATACCCTTTAAAACAATTTTAATAATGATTATCAAAAGGTTTAGAAAGAAAATAAGTTACAATGAAACCGACGATAAGCGTAGTCTCGTATATACACAACACAATTGCCATATGCATTCATATTGAAATTAATTATAAAGCTTTTTAAGCATGCATCGATTACAAAGAAATCGGAATTTTCAATTTCGTAATCAGGTCAAATATCAACTGATCATACGGCAAATACTTTGACATGTTCTTCCTCGTGGTTCTATTAGAACAGTTTCACGCACATGAAGGTTCCTGCTGAAATCTTAAAATTTCCGGGTGGTTTTTATTTCCTACCTTAATATTCGAAAAATATTTCTGGGCTTGCCACTGAGAGTTGAAGTAAGTAAATCGCAGACAGTTGCATGGTAGAAAAGGATATGTTCATCATAATAATAAAATTGACCGTTGCAAGCTTATTTAAAAATGATAATATTTTATAGTGAATGAGCTGCATTTTCTGTTTTCAAGAGCTGCAATGAAAAGACAATGCAGTTTTATATAAGCAGCTCAACTGAAAATGTTTTCGATCGTAAAATGTATTTAAAATGATTTCACAAAATAAAAATGAAG
>WFKH01010931.1:17735427-17745741 GCA_016163765.1 Magallana hongkongensis | reverse complement strand
ATATAAATCAAAGTATTTGCTTTTATTTTTGTTTGTAACTTGCTTATATGTAACAATAGTCGTTTATGAACTTTTTTCTGATTGATTAAATGATTCAAAGATAAATGTAAATGTAAAAGTTAATGCGAGTTACGTATATTTTTCTTTCTTTTTGGCAATGTTCGCTACCTATATGCCTGCATGATTTTTATTTTATTGTTTCAGAAACCATTTAACAACAAGCCAGCCAGTATTCTAACTTGTTTATTAATTATTAATGAATATCCCACACAAATATGAGTATGGTTGAACGCTGTTTAATTTTCTTAGAAATCTTGTAATTTGATTTTAATTTTTTTAAATTTAGCTCGTTTCCTATCAATAAAAGAAAGATTTGAGGATTTTTTTCTAAAGGCGGATTTAATGATTAACATTGAAAACAAATTTTTAAAAGTTTCCATTTTCTTTCATATGATAAAAAGTACATGATACGAAATAACTTCTAGTTTATATGTAGAGTTTTTGTTTCATAACTGAAATCCAATAGGGAGAAGTTGGAGGAACAAATTAGTTTTTGTTCGTGTCAAACTGTGTGATTAAATCAATTAAACTATTAAAAGAGCGATAACCAGTATTGTCTCTAGTACAATTATGCCCTATGAATCGTTCATTTAAATGTGCAGAATGCTAATATAAAAGGTACTGTATAGTTATAAAACTGCACGAGCAGAACTGTGTAACTTATTCCAAGTTCTAACTTATTTGATCTTTAAAACCATTTAAATATTAACAACCACCTTTTCATGGACATTGAAATAAATCTTTTAGGTAAAATAAAAAGACTCCATATATATTTTAAACCCCAAACTATTTTTTTAAATCTGGCTACCTTATACTTCTATTTTTGTTAGAGCAATTAAAACTAATGAAATGAAAATCTAAAACATGTGTTGAATGTGCATTTAAAGGCTTCCTTTAACAATGAATTTTCTATTTTCAAGTTAATTATAAATATGTTAAGTGCACTCTTTCTAGTGTTTGCCACTTCTTAATTTGTATCAAATAAAGTATGTTTTTATCCAGAAACCTATATGTAACAAAACTTACGATTTAAGGATTAAGGAAACAAAGATCTATGAGCACCTATTTTTGCTCGACCATTTGGATGATCAATAACAAGTCCTTAACATTTTAGCCATTCGAATGGGGGAAATAAATTCGGAAAATTTTAGCTTTAATTGTGTAAATGTTCCTTTAAGCTAAAAAGATATATTTCCGTTAAACGATATTGTTCATAAAGTATCCTCCTATCATCGTTTCGGATTATTTATCTGCGAAGGACGTACGTGACCACATAAAAGCAAATGTTTTTGTTGCCGTTCAAACCGATTTGCCCAGGCATATATTTGATAAAATCCAGTGGTGAAAATCCACAGGTATAAAACTATGAGTCAATTCATGTATTTGGAATGTATATAATGTCTATACACCCGATATTACTCAGAAGCACACAAGCTATGTCAACTTATTTGATAAGTTTATTATCAGTGACAATGTACATGAAGCAATGTCGGGTATTAAACGATATTATGATGGCCACCCGTCGGCACAAAATCAGACAAATTACTCGATAGATTACCGACGAAGTCTTGCTTTAACAGGAGTCAGCAGTTCTCTATCTGTTTTGGGATCCCTGCTTATCTTTCTTAGTTTCTATAAGGATCGGGAGCGGAGCTTTACTTTTCGTATTCTCGTATGTCTCACGATAGCGGACTGTTTTAACGCTGTAGGTAACATTCTTGGTGTAATCAGATACTCACATTTTGGTTCTAGCCTCGTCATTACACAGCCTTCTTCTTGTGATTCGGACAATCTTTGTGTTAGCCAAAGCTTCATTTCAGTTTTTGCTAGTCTATCATCCTTTTGGTGGACGTTCCTCGCGGCATTGAATCATCTCTTGCATTATCGAGGAAGTCAATGTTTAAAGTCTCGAGTGATATGGATCCTCTCTCACATCGTAGGATGGGGAAGTCCACGTAAGTAAATATCAATAGTAAAAGCTTCATGTACATTGGAGCTTTCTTACAAACTTAAGCGAAAAGAACACTGATACATGTATATGGAACGCATTAGCTGCCTTAAGGACAATTTCATATGATATGAATTGGCACAGGATGAATGACCATCTTTAAGTTCTCCTTTAAGATAACTTAAAAGTGCTTAAAGGTAGCTTAAAGACGATCTTTAAGCCACCTTTAAGCTATATGTGTTGCTTAAAGGTGGCTTAAAGAAAGCGTAAAGATGGCTTAAAGGCAGCTTAAAGACTATCTTTAAGCCACCTTTAAGCTACCTTTAAGGACAACTTATAGGTTCTTAATGTCCAAACTTCTTTAAGCCACCTTTAAGCTACCTTTAAGCCACCTTTAAGCCATTAAAAAATCTTTTAATTAAATATTGTGCTTAATTTACCAACAAAATGTATTAACTTTATGATAGAAAAGGTATTGAAAACGGTTTTTGTTCTAGAAAATAAAATGAAAAAAAAAAAATTCAAAACGCCCAATACGAGGATTGAATCCGGGACCCTTCGTTTACCAGCATCACCTCACTCCCTCTGCGCCACGGCAACTTATATATTGTAGGAGGTTTTTATATCGTATAAATGAATGGCTAGTGAATCAATGTATTGAGTGTGTATTTTTTACTTGAAAAGTTTTTTACTTCCATTCTGTTTGTAACAATCAATTATATCTAATTTATAAATTAAATGCATGCATGTATTTAGAATGAAATACGAAACTTGGTCTTCAGTGAAAAAAAATATATTATACCAAAATGGAAACCGTTAGGCTTACTAGTACCTAGTTAAGAAATTTAAACCAAGTAGATATATTAGGCTTTGATCATCTAATTCATAGCTAAATGAAATTAAATGCAAGGAAGAAGATGAAACTATTTCTTTTATTAAATGCATTGAAACTATTAGCTAGGGTATTAGTTCTACGCAATTTCCCGGTTTTCATGATCACGGCGCCGTTCCAGTATGTATCATTTTAATAATATTGATTATTATACATTTACAACAGATCTAGAATAACAAATGAAATGATATATGTTTAAATGTTTAATTGTATACATGATTTTTAAACTATCAATTCTATAACAAACAATATTACCAATTACCGGTGACGTATTTACTGCATGTGGCAATTGCAAATGATGTATGCATATACTTGTATATACAAAACAGGGGCTTGTGTAGAGAAAAAAAAACATCGTTAAAAAAGTGGGTACCTCGGAGGAAAAATAACAAGGGAGGACGCCATCCTGGATACCGCCTCGCTTCATCAGCTAATTTCTCATTTAAATTGTTAAACTAGACATATGTGCCGATTTGTCTTTAATTTGTAGACGTAACATTTTCAAAACCCACAGCTAGGAAATAATACTTTGAAAATGAATTACAAATGTAAATAAACTTTCATTCACTAGACTTATCGTATACACGTACATACTAAGATTTCAACGCCTTTAGAAACCCTGACGTGCACCTGGGCACACGACACACCTGTTGTGTATATCTTGTATATTCTGTGTTAGTTCCAGGGGTTTTCTTAATTAGATATACACAAACGAACAAAACTATGTCTAGACAAACAAAGCGGTAATATCCCGCCCGATATAACCAAGGCAGTTGATAGTCTTTTCATCTTTAACATGTATCTAGCATATCTAGAATTAGACCTAGAAATAATTAAAATAAAAAAAGAATACATATCTTAAACCTATTAAATTAAATCATGCATTATTAGTTCATTTTTTTTATTTTGTTTAATAACCGGATCAACTAAGAGAGAGAGAGAGAGAGAGAGAGAGAGAGAGAGAGAGAGAGAGATTTCATCGATTAATTTATAATAGGAAACAAACATACTTTAATATAATTTCATGCGCAGATTTAGATACAGAGACTGCGCTCACCCCTACAATAATTTTGAAACAAAAAAAAAATAAATTATAATGAATTTTATAACGGCAATCTGTGTCCATTGGAGCGGTGTTGATGATAGCGATCTGTGTTTAATGGAGTGACAATTAAAATCGCCTGGAACACCCCCCCCCCTTCCTTGGAAATTATATCATCACTCGGATCACCCCCTCCCATCCCTATAAAAGAGATTTTGCATTTAATATATGTTTTCAAGATGAATCTGTTCAGCTTGATCAAACCTGACTTAAAGGGAACTTAAAGATGGTGTAAAGACAACTTAAAGGGAGCGTAAATGCCACTTAAAGATGCTTAAAGGTGACTTAAAGATGGCTTAAAGGTGACTTAAAGAAGTTTGGACATTAAGGACCTATAAGCTCAGCTTAAAGGTGACTTAAAGGTGGCTAAAAGATTGTATATCCTTTAAGCCACCTTTACGCCATCTTTAAGTCACCTTTAAGGACTTGCTTAAAGATTGTTTTTCACCCTGTGTGGTATATCTTTTATATGCGATGGTAATATCATGATATGTAGTCGTAACATCAGTATATACACTGCTTACATCATTATTTTTAAGGGTAAAATCTTTATATGCAGTTATAATATCATTAAGTTATGTCATAAGATTGTTATGTGCAGTGGTTAATTCATTATATGTTATTAATAAATCTTTATATCATGTGATAAACTCATTAAATACAGGCATAAACTCATCATGTATTGTTGTTCAATCGTTACGTTATGAAGTGCACTCTTCATGAGCAGTTGCATATAATGACTTAACCACTGCACAAAATAATCTTACGACAGTGCGTAATGATATTACCACTGCATATTAAGATTTAAACTTTAAATATAATGATGTAATCATAGTATATGATACTGTTATCAGTGTACAAACTGATGATACTACTACATACAATGATATTACCATTGTATATAAAAGATATACCAATTCATATCATATGAAACTGACTTTGAAATTTGCAGCTATGGCTTTCCATACATGTGCATGTTCAAATGTATCTTCGACGCTAAAGTTGTTCCATGATGCAATATTCCATTTTTTCGTGTGGGTTTTATCTTTTGTCTCCCAACTTGTAAATTTATTTTCAGTCTTAATAGCTACAGTTGCCCTTTCACTCGGCGTTTTGGGTGAAGGGTTTTCTGCCGGAAGTGGTCCTTGGTGTTGGATTAAAGATTGTGAAAGCATTCAACCGAGTCCTATATTCTGGATGTTGATAACGGGAAAAGCTTGGGAGATTGCAGCTTATCTTGGCATTCCAGCAATCTACATCGTTTTGAAATGTCAGCAGTATTGTCGTTATAGAAAGGTTGGAATCCTATTTATTTAAACATTTAGCATTGAATTGTTGATTGAAATGCATCACTTATTTGTTCATGGTTTATTTTATTTTTTTATAGAACCGTAGGTTTCCACGAATATCAAGCTATCAACAATCATACGATTCTATTTCACAGCAAGATCATTCTATAAACCAAGTATCCCATTTAGAGGGCAGATTTGGCATTCTGTGGATATTCCTATATTTGTACGTTACTCGAGTCTGGGGAACTGCTAGGTTCTTTATTTTTGTTGGTCATAATGGTTCGCCGTATTTACCAGTAATCGACAAGGTTGATAACGTATTTATGTATTTTCAGAGTGTAGGAGACAGTGCCCAAGCCTTTGTAAATTTTATGGGCTTCGTTTTGTTGCCGTATCTTTACAAATGTTGCAAACAGAGAAACAATTCTATTTTATAATTCGTAATATGACTCGAAGTTTTTGATTGTAATGACTAGGTAATAATCTTACAAGTTATGATGTAGTGAACATTAACTTAAATGATAAAAATAATATGTAAATGGCTTGTCATTTTTAGTGTTTATGTTATGATTTTGTTCTCCATGTGTTTTACTCCTCTCAAAGTTTTTTTTTTAATACAGTATTGCAAATTTTAAAAAACCTGTTACATTTTATCAAATTAGCAACCGTAAGCTTTAGCACAGTACTATATACTTGCATCACGTAATATGAATTGCAATACCTTTATTAACTGATACTTATTAATTGGTGAAAATATGAAGAACATATGAACGGGGGTCATTTTGACCAAGTTTAAATGCATTTCTGTAATGATTTGGGGAGGAAAAAGTAATTCAATTGGAAACAAAATAAAACCTAAATGATAATATTAAAGCTAACATACTTTGCGGTTTAAATGTATCACACAAGGATTCCATACTGTCACTCATATTTCCTATTTGCTATAAATAAACGGAATAAATACTTCAAATATGTCAAACTGGTAAAACAACGCCGTATTTATGATTTCGATATGTGTCAGAAACTTCTAATTTAAGATTTATTTAAAAAGAAACCCTTTTTTTTTTTAAAAATGACCCTCGAATTTCAGAAATATATACATGTATCATATTGCTTTTGGTCATCTAATGAAAACGATTGTCGAAATTACAGTTCCTTAAACTGTAAGGCAGCATGCAACATTAACGTTGTGTTTATTACCAGTGTAACCCAAACATCATACAGCTAAAACATTGTTCTTTTAAGAAAAATTAAGGCTAGACATTTTAATAGATACTATTATAAGTAGCCAGGCGTACTAATGGTTTTTTGAAGAGCGCTATATAGGCATATGATAAGTTTCAGTATTTTTTCTTTGCATTCCTTGATTGATACTTATATTTTAACACTTTAGAAAACAAATACAAGTAGTTTCTACAAATATATGATTGTTTGTTTTATTGAAACAATGACCCTTAAAATTCAAACATTTTATGGGGGAGGTTGTGACACTCCGAATGGTATAACCTTTAAGGCTTTAGAAGTATGGAAAAGGAATAATTTTCTTTGAAATCATATATAGAAATATATCCGGTTTATCGCTCCATTTTCCGAATGCCATACAAGTTGTACAAGAAACAATTAAATTTTAATACAATGTCGTTTACTAATTAACTTTTAGGATATATGTACCTGCAAAATTTTGATTTTCTCGGCACAATAGTCAGTCCATAACAAAAACAATATTTAATCTTAAAATTGGATTGTTAATTTTTTTTATCTATAATAATTGTCGATGACTTTTTCAAAAGGCGATTTTGATCATTTTATTATTTTTATACTGCACTGGGTAATTATATAAATAGTAAGATAATCATCAAATGGTAAATATAAAAAAAATCGATTTTTTTTACATATATCTAGTTGCATTGAAATGCATCTTACGATTCATTGTGAAAACGATTTGTCATTAAATGCTTGGATATCAACGTTTATGTCACGATGATCAACATGTCTATATTTACACAATGGATAGTAATAACAAAGAATTTTACATAAACAAGCAATGAATAAGCACGTGATTGCTTAACAATTTATTCTTTCTATTTTGTAAGTTCCTACACTTGACGTGGTTGTAATTTATTCACATCCCTACTAATGTTTTCACAACCCGCTCTCGCCCTCTCCAAATAAGAGTTTCTGGTATTCATAAGACGTCGTTTTCTCTTCTTGTGCTAACTCGTCTGTGTTCGTACCTTTACATTTATCCATTGAGCTGTCGTCTTCAACGTCTTGATAGAAGTGAGTTTCATTGGTGTTTTCAGGTAGCGGTCTCCCTAGGACACTTCCAACATGTCTGTAACTGTTCATTTTCATGTGACGCGTGCACTGCTCGGACTCGTCCGTAGCTTGACCGGTTATTTCTAACTCATGACTTTCCACTGTCTGAGTCTGGTTTTTCTCCTGTTGTCGTCTGTAAAGAAGAACTAGCAGCAATACTATTGTAAAGAAACTCACACACAGCGCAACGCTGATTCCTGCCACGATAGATCGGAGGTGATCAACATCAGTTTCCCCATTGGTACTTGTATTTGTTGCTTCATCTAAAATTAAAGTATTTCAATGATAAGTACTAAATAAAACTAGTACACAGACTACAATTGCATTATTTTTTTTCTGGTGCGGTGCCCTTTAAAACTTTTAAAAAACGCGTTTTGGGCTTAAGAAAATGGTAAACAATACGTCAAAATTTTCGAAATTCATTTCACAGATTCCAATATACAATGTAGTATCGAAATAGAACATGTAAAGAGAATTAAATGTATAAAAATACCAGCGAAATTGTGAACAAAAATGTTTTAGGTACTTTATTCAACTTATCAATTTTTTTTATATTTTGAAACAATTTTTGTGTGACCCGTTACCTAGATCTTTTCTTTTTATTATTTCAACTGTTAGATTTCAAATACACAATAGATGATTTACAAATATTCACCAAAGTAAATTCAGTTCCAAAACTTTACAACAAAATTGTCTTGTCACTTACCATTTAAACCGGTAGCATTTTTCATGAAAACCATGTCATCTGGAAAGATAAATGCAACGGCAAGAATATGAAGACGAATAGCAATTGATGAATTAGAGCAATTTACTAACTGTACAGTAAAAAGGTACCTATACCGAGCACACAGCCGTTAACTGGATCACAGAAACTTTCGTTGCATTGACATCTCTGTGAGCATATTCTTCCAAAATACGGATATGTGCAACGTTTAGTGCAGTTATTGTCATATGATCCCTCACATTCTAAAAGGGTTAGATATAAAAGGACTATAGCTATAAGTAATAGTCATTGTTATTTTCCTCCTGAAAGTGAGTGCAGGTTATTTGTGTTTATGATAATAAATGTAAACAAAGTAATAATTGTTATATACAATCTGTATAAAACTGATGGGTTCTCTAAATTTTATACATGTACATGTACTCACTCTGTACTAAAGTTGTATCAGTTGGGAGCAGTATATTTGATTTACATTAAACGAAACAAAATAAAGTTTAAACCATACTTACGTGCACAAGTGTGGTTGATCCATATATAATTAACACAACAGTTTCTGAAAAAGAAAAAAAAAACCAAGTTCCTTTTTTAAAATTGACTGTTAATAGTTATTAGTATATTGCATAGTTTGAGGGTATTAACTAACGTGCATGATCCATTGGAGCTCCTTCCACAACATCCAACTTCATTCTGATCAATAGACTCTGAAACACTCAAGCAAAGATACATGAAAACTAAAAAGATGCATTCCCTCATTCCAAAACCTTTTCTGATGATGTATTATCAATTAATGTTTAAGTTTTTAAAATAACTTTAGTGTCACATGTCTATCTACATGTTTAATTGCGGCACTAAATACAGGACCTAACTGTGAGAATTTTCTAAATCTGTCGTTTATTGTGTTTGCATCTTCCTAGTTGTACCGTTAACACACAGGAAGACAGCCGTCTCTGTTAAACTTTCAAAGGTATGAAAAATGATCCTCGTTAGTTTAAGGCAGAGTTTTGTGTTGAAAAGGCAAAGTCTTTTAAATTCAATCCCTGGAAAAATGCATTTCCTACTGAAGAAAAAACACTCCATCGTTATTTCACAGTAATTATATAAAATATGTTTTAAATAAGGCAAACAGATTACGGCATAATATTCAAAAAAAGTATGATAGTTAGTGTTGAGTGTCAATCATAAAAAATCAAAAAAATTGTAAGATGTAAGTCAGTATAAGTAACTAAGACTCGTATAATGTCTAAACCATTTGACTATATTTCTTGTATCGGAACAAAGAAAAGGCAGTAAAGGAAACTAATAACTGAAAGAGGCGCAGTTGACAGATTTGAAAAAAATTACTATATGGGAATCAGGTGATGTTAGGCTATAAGACGTTCAATTTAGTGAAGTCCATTTGCTTGTTCATGCCGTCAGGTCTGAATAATTTGAGTCTGTGCATCCAAACTTTTTTTTGCTTTTCCTCTCCGCATCTGTCCAATGAGGATTATGGTCAATAACCACTACACACACACACACACACACACACACACACACACACACACATATATATATATATATATATATATATACAGCACAAAGAAATTCACTATATCGGATCTCCAACTCCGCCTCGGCCGAGGCTTGAACTCACGACCTATGGAACCATGGAACCCACTCTCCTCGCAGTGAGCGGTCACCGCTCTTACCACTCGGCCATCTAGGCAAGACAAAAATCTTGCTTTCGATGACGAACGGCTCTAGAGCGGTGGCCGCGCACTACACGGTCGTTTGAGATACAGGTATAATACAGTTAAACGACAATTCGAGAGGATCGGAACAATACAAATTGCAATAGAGATATACATATATAATAAGCACAAACCTTGCAATAACTCTCAAACTTATATATACCTGCCCATAGTGAAGGATATAGATATACAAACAGCACAAGGCAATTCACTATATTAGATCTCCACCTCCGCCCCGGCCGGGGCTTGA
>WFKH01010931.1:17715993-17727014 GCA_016163765.1 Magallana hongkongensis | reverse complement strand
CATAGGAATATAAAGAGAAAAATCTTTAAAAATCTTCTTCTCAGAAACCGATTGTCCAGAAAAGCTGTAACTTGTTTGAAAGCATCACCGGTTAGGGTAGATTCAAGTTTGATAAAATTATGATCCTTATGGGTAGGGTAGGGCGTCAGTTAGGGGGGGGGTGAATTTTCACATTTGAATATATAGAGAAAAATCTTTAAAAAATCTTCTCCTCAAAAACCGATCATGCAGAAAAGCTGAAACTTGTGTGGAAGCATCCTCAGGTAGAGAAGATTAAAGTTTGTTCAAATCATGATCCTAGGGGGTAGGGTGAGGCCACAATTGGGAGGGGGGTGACAAATTTTTACATAGGAATATATAGGGAAAAATCTTTAAAAATCATCTTCTAAACACAAATTGTCTAGAAAAGCTTCAGTCAGTTCAGATAGTGTAGATTAAAATTTGTCAAAATCATATTCTTCAGGAGTAGGGTTGGGCCACATGGGGGGGGGGGGGATTCCAATTTTACAAAGGAAAACATTTAAATTATTCACAAAAACTCAAATGTTATTATATATGGTTTTACTTATATGCAAACATTTTGACATATTGTTAATTCTTTAAAATTGTTTAGACTCTGGCCCCTGGACAATTCTTGGACCTCACAAGGGGTTCAAAATTTGATGTAGGTTTATAATCCATATATAAATAGTTGTTTAAGTCTGATCATCTTCTTGGGAACTGCAATGCTCAATATGTGATATGACTGTAAAACCACCCTGTTACAAAGGGGCTCAATGATAAACATAAGAATATGCAGGGGAATTTTTTTTAATACAGAATCTATTATATGACATTGTTCAGATATTTTGTATATGACTCCATAAAGCTGATTGTATTATGTTTATTGTTGCTCAGGTGAGCGATGTGGCCCATGGGCCTCTTGTGTAGCAGAGGGATTATAATTTCTCATGAAAAATAATTGCCTATAATGTTGATAAATAGGACAGTGAAAACGTTGAAATGATAAATGGTAGTATTTGTAATTTATGGATTTGTTTTATTTTAGATGCTCTTGCAGGCATATAGATGGCCTCTGGCATAAAATGTTTAAGATAGATGAAATACATGATCATTTTTTATAACTACTCTGCTGCTATGTTGTTAATTGCAACAAATGAATACTAATTATCTCAATAAGAAGTCTGAGAATTCCAATTTTTTCTGATTGTAAATTTCAAACATTAAAATTTTCAAAAACAACACACATTTATAAAAACACAATTTGCAATATGTCAATATATTTAGAAATTGCAATGTGTAGTAGGAATATTGCACCTAACATTTGGATTAAACAGTCTACTCTGGGTAAAATAAAAACAATTATATAAACAGGAAGCCCTTTTCTGTATTAAAATATATATTCCGTATAAACATGTTTTCTGAAATAAAGATAAAAAAAAAACATCAAAAATCCTCATTTTGTCTGGTTATTTAGGTAAGGTTTCTTATTCATAAATATTTCGTGGTACATGTAAACATGTATAAATAAATAATTTATCCCATAAAAAAAATTTTCTTGTCTTTTTTTTTTATATTGCAAAAATTGGACAACTGTTTAAAAAAAAAACAGAGATCAAATGCTCTCAATTCAAGTATTTTTATAATATATATATACTATAACACAAATGTTTTAGTTTACCTTATTCAATGAGTTTTTTCTAACAGTTTGGGGTTGAAGTTTTTAATTTTTCAATACCAAGATTATTTTAACAATTCCAAATTTAAAAAAACGACGATTTACAATTATTTACAAATATTAGTTAGGTTCCAAATATATAAAAAATGTTTTGTCACTTCTAATTTAATTCGGTGGCGTTTTTCGTGAAAACCATATCAACTGGAATGATAAATACAAACGGCAAGACTGAGGATGTATTACAATTGATGAATTATTCAAGAACATTATACTAACTGTACTGTTAAATAAAGCAGTACCTATATCGAGCACACACCCTTTTAATTATTGAATCGCAATAACTCTCATTGCATTGACATGTATGTAGGAATCTTCCTCAAAATACGCATATGTGCAATTTTTTAGCGCTTTTATTGCCATATGATCCCTCACATTCTAAAAAGGTTTGTTATAGCAGGACTATAGCTACATGTAAAAGTAATATTCATTGCTATTTTACTTCTGAAAGTGAGTATAAAATAGAAATTGTAAACATATTTTGCAAACAAAATTAATAATTGTTATATACAATCGATATAAAACTCATAAGTTCTTTTACCTTTATACTCTAGATTTACTTTGTATCAGTTGGGAGCAGTATATATGATTTTCAGTAAACGAAATTGAAAACAAAAATTCAAATCATACTTACGTGCACTCTTGTGATCGACCAATATATAATTTACACATCGGATTCTGGAAAAGAAGAGGAATACCAAGTTATTTTATAAATGGACTGTTATTTTTGTTATTACATTACATGATTTGAGTGTACTGACTAACCTGCAAGATCTATTGGAGTTCCTTCTACAATATCCAGGGTCGTATCACCAACAAACTGTGAAACACTGAAGCAAACACACATAAGAAGCAAAACGATGCATTCCCTCATTCTAAAACCTTTTTCTAAATTTCTAAATCTGACGTTTCTTGTGTTTGCATCTTCCTATTTGTACCATTAACACGCAGGGAGACAGTCGTCTCAATTAAACTTCCAAATGTGTGAAAAACGGTACTTATTATTTATTCTAAGACTGAGCTTTGTATTAAAAAAGCAAAGTCCTTTGAATTCCTGAGATTTGTTTTGCAAACTGAAGGAAAACTCTTCTATATATTTACCAATATGTAAAAGAAATCATTAGAATTTGATTTGTTTAAATAGTACAAATAGAATACAACATAATGTTCATTCAAGACATAAAAGCTAATGTTAAGTTGTCAATCATAATATAAACAGAAAAGTTGTAAAATGTAAGTTATTGTCAGTAACTAAGATTTGTAATTAAAACCGGAATTTGTGTCGGAATATCTCCAATAAAATGCAAGTTTTTCTTGGTTTATATTAAATGTACATATATCAGGAATTTATGTACATCAAACTTACTAGGACTTACTTTAACTGCGTGTGCCGGTTATTTAGTTTTATTGTTGTTCAATTGACTACCATTTATTCAACACACATGAAATACTAATTTTAGCCCCATGATGGTTCACATTTAAGTAGTTTATTAAAGCTGAACACCGCTCGTAAATAGGCATGTCTGCCACATTTCTCTTTTATCACCGCTATCCCTACATCCCCAATGTAAGCCGCAGACCTCTTAACAGTTTAAAGTATTATGTTGTTTCAAAGGTATCACCTGTATGGACGTACATTTTGCCTCGCCGTAATCCTCGGTCGCGATAAAAGTATCAAATTTTACGCACTTTTTTCAAACAAGAAAATACTTATATCAAATAAACAGGTCAATGAATAAATGTCGGCCACGTGTTTTAGGTGTGCAGTCAGGTTTAACGAAATCGAAAGGTTTATATATGTACCTATTTACAAGCGGCGTTTAGCTTTAAAAATTGTCCATAAGTGTAGTACCTTGGAAAATTGGTTAACTGCAGTCATCATGTACATTTGTTTTGCAATGTTGATAGAAGAGGAGGGGTATAAGAAAGTTTCTGAGGCAAATGAAAAAAATAAACATAGAAGAATGTCTGAAGAATTAATTACAAAACTGAATTGAAAAGTCGTGTAACAACATATAAGACAAAAAACGTGCAAGTTATTTGCCACAAGAAAAATTTTTTGGTCGGAGAAGAATTGTCGACATTAAAATCATTGACACTTTCAAATCTAGTTCAACCATTTGATTAAATTTTGAAGATTTTATATCTATATCATTAAGCTGTAAGCAACTTAGCAACTTTAAACAAGGATATTGTGATAATATACATGTATTTATTTCGTATTTGACATGGATAGATAGAATTATCATGAAGAAATCGACCCTAATCTAATTTATATATTGATAGGGAAGATAGAATTTGGAATAACACACTGATACCTTGATCCCTAAAATGTCCTGGTTTATTTAAGCCTAAAAACCTAAAATTGATGATTTGAAATAATGCTAGGTATTCAAAGAAACCAAATTGCACGTTATGAAAACCAAACAGAGGGATCTGTACGTTGATAAATTTACATGGAGTACATGTATATGAATCCATTGTCACGACAAGAAACCTTGTCTGTAGACAACCAATAATCCAATTTATCCAATTAATTATCTTACACTAGTGGGGGTTTTACAGTTCTATCTGTTAACATATCAAAGTGATCAAAACTTGGTAAAAAAATTATTTTAAAAACGCTAAGACAACGCGTACGGCAGATAAAAAAATTTACGTTTAAAGATTCTTGTATTTCTGATAGACAACATCTTTGTAGTTTTTGGAGACCAGGTCTTTCAACAATGTGTCGGAATTCCCAGGGGCACAAATTGTGCTCCTCTATTGGCTGACTTATTTTTTATATTCTTATGAAGCAGAATTCATTCACAAGCTTGTGCAAGAAAAGAATAAAACTCTTGCTGTGGCCTTCAACTTTACATTTAGATATATTGGTGATGTTTTATCCATTAACAACTGTTACTCTTATGTTTACTCAATATATCCCAATGTGCTTGAAATAAAAGATACCCTAGGTTTCGAAACATCTGTTTCATATTTGGATACTTTACTAGAAAAAGACGTTAATGGTAACCTAACAACAAAACTATTTAATAAACGTGATGATTTTAATTTTTCATCGTCAACTTCCCTTACTTATGCAACAATATACCATCACGGGTTTGTCTCTCAGCTTATTCGTTTTGCAATAGCATGCTCTACATACGAACAATTTATTAAACGAGGCAGGCTACTTACAAACAAGTTGTTGGAACAAGAATATCAAGAACCTCGATTAAAGTCATCTTTACGCAAATTCTATGATCGATACAATGACCTTGTCAGCAAGTACAATGTTTCAGTAGGACACATGCTGACTGACGTTTTTCATACCTATTAGACCATTATTAATACACCGGACTTACTACGGTTTCTTCCGTTTTTCATGATCTTGACAATGATCACACGGCGGGTGTGACCGGTCGGCAGGGGATGCTTACTCCTCCTAGGCACCTGATCCCGCCTCCAATGTAATGGAGGTCCGTGTTTGCTTAATGTTTGTATTTTGACTATCACAAACAAACCATATCACCAACGTTTTATTTTTTTCCTATTATGACATTTTCCCGATTTTGACTTTTACCTCGATTATGACATGCCCAAATGTGACAAGGAGCACACGGCGGGTGCGACCGGTCAACAGGGGATGCTTACTTCTCCTAGGAACCTGATCCCACCTCTATCTTTTTAGGGGTCCGTGTTGCTCTGCCTTAAATTCGTATTTCGCTTTATGGATTATTGAGATGGTTGACAGTTTATTATAGTAATTTTTCATAAAAAAAAAATTGAAAATGCATGACTGTTGTGGACTTCCGAGTATGTTCTGACCATGACTGTGGAATTTTATCAATTACCAAATAAGAACATTAGTTACTAACATCTTCCGCCACGTAGTAAAGTGAGGAATTAATTTTAAAATTTAAAATTTTAAAAATAAAATTTTAAAATGTTTGAAATAGATTGTGATTGATAATTCGCCAAAATTATAAATTTAATATATATTTAAAATTAAATAGCCGTATCTAAAACGTGAATGAATAAATTTAAAAGGGATAAGTAGCTAAGCTATTGAAAATATCAAACTAAATATTTAAAGTCTTTTTTAAAGTTAAGTTAGCAGCTTTTGAAGTTTTTGTGCCTTCAGTAATCACTGGCCATTGGAGAGCTGGGAGAACCAGAAGGAGGACGTAATCCATCGTTATTGACCGTTCCTACAGCCTTACTCTGACGGATCATTTGGTTTTATCCTCCAAGTATTTGTTAGTAATTACAAACATTTATGCATAGCATCATACATTGAGCCAGAAGTCTTTAGTAGAAAAAATGATTTGTTTTGTTTTTCATACTCAGACTTTGATGTAGAAAATAATAATATAGGATTGAATTTTACAGTAAAATCGTCTCATAGCAACACTTACAATAACAAAATGTTCCGGCTAAAATTAATATTGACTAATTCTTTTATTTTCTGAGTGTTTTGTTTTCTGTGAGTAGGGATTACCATTGTTCTTGACTGCAGACCTTTATTATGTAGATAGTATATTTGAAACAAGAATAAATCAGACAAAGATATATAATATATCAGAACTATGGGAAGATGAAGATGTATATTATTTTATGAGCTATGATTTCAGTGTTGTGCTTTGTAATATATACATGTATGTATTAAAAGTTACATGGTTTGTAGTTGACCTAATATGGTTTATACGTGGTCAGTAAATTCCATATGAGGCGAAAGCGGAGCTCGAGCCCCATATGGAATTTACTGACCACGTATTAACCATATTAAGTCAACTACAAAGCATGTAACGATTATCTTACTGACCTTTGTATAAATGGCAAATAATGAATATAACAATAAAAAATTAACGTTCTATAACAAAGTTACAAGTTTCAATTTGGGTACAACACCTGACGTCATAATACTCTACGAATAATGCTCAAAGGGAGTAATATTTTGTACAGACTTTGTATGGAATATACATGGTCTCCACGTGACTGCTGTTAGCAAATGATTTCCCTACAATTTAGCAAGGGGTAAGATATATTCCCTTACAATGTGTATCGCTACCATCCTAACGAAATTACCTTTAACTGTATTTTACCTCTATCCAAAATACCGTGTTGTGTGCGGAATTGTGTTTAGGGTCCGTTCGTTTTGGCTACCCTAGATGGAAAAGGCGTTTGCACCGTTGCGGCGAACTGCTAACTAGGAAAGTGGATTCCGCGTCTCCAGAGTTCAAACCCTGCCGGGGTTGAGCCAAATGATCGTGGCAGTGTCAAGATATATGTTGTGGCCATTATTCTCCAACGTATATGTACATTGTTCTACTAACGTCATCAGTAAATTATCAGAAATAGAAACACATATTAATCTCGAACCGATTATAAATACGTAAACTTGGAATGTAATTCATATTAAAAATATGTAAATTTTCCTTTTTAATACAGGTCACAACGTTGTTTATTGCTTAAAATGTTGATATATTCAAGCTCAGTGTTACTGTCCCAAGGACCTCTCCAATGCATTTGCATGCATAGCGTGATCAAAAACAATAACGAGTGATTTGAATCAATTTATTTTATTACCCTTTAAGAAACAATTACAATGTATTTTGCATTCGACAAAAATTCATTTTCTGCTTCTTTTCTTTCCGATCGATAGTCTGCGACCAATACAAAAAGACAAGCTTATAACAATAATGAGTTTTAGATTTTAATCATTTACTACTCGGTTCCATACACAAAGACGATACTTACTGAAGTAAATTTTACCCAAGTCATACAGCATACATGAGCAGATGGTTGAAATACTAATAATAAAATGGGAAGACTTATTGCCAATTTCTGTATGTTTGTGTATAAAAATAATGGCAAGAAATAAAGATGTACATATTTCACAGTGTCTGTGAGTGATGTTAACTTATCAAAATATAGACTCGCTGTTCTCAATCTGTTGTACAACGTCTGCTAAACGGTCAAGATTTTGATGCCTATTATAAAAATATAGCATGAATTCCTGTCCAGTTTGTTGCGAGATATTCAGTGATTTAAATGTTCGTCTTCTCTTACATAGAAATAGAGAAAGAAGTCCCATTATGATAAGAAGGCTTATACCCAGGGTGTATCCAAGTGATTTCACGATAGAGTCCAACCAGAGCGCGTCTTTAGAATTGAAATCTGTTACAATCTGTATCATACCAGTATCAAATTCATCTGAAAGACAAAATGAGTACATGATATATGTATCCGTAAAATTGAAACATTTTGATTCATTTTTTTAAATGGTAATTTACGATTAAACCATCATTTTTTTTCCAAAAGTACATATCTTTAACAATGAAATAAATTAAGCTGGGTTTTTTTTTAAACTTGTAACCCGCATATTAGTCGTAAGTGCTTTAAATTTCCACCTAATGTCTCAGACGGGACGATGTGGATTACAAACACGGAACTCTTTTACTTACTGACTTGTTTGTTGTGTGAAATGCAATTTGGGCCCCCATCACTAAGTTTTAGTTTTGCAAACACTCATTTCTTATAGCAGAGGGATTATAATTTCTCATTTAAAAAAATAATTTCTTATACGTAATGTTTATAAATAGGACAATGTAAACTTTGACATGATAAATGTCAATATTTGTAATTTTTGCATTTGTTTTATTTAGATGCCCTTTGCGAGCATATAGATGACTTCTGACATAATATGTTTAAGATAGATAAAATACATGATCATTTTTTATAACTACTCTGCTGCTTAGGTGTTAATTGTAACAAATGAATACTAATTATCTCAATGAAATGTCTGAGATTTCCAATTTTTCTGATTGTTAATTTCAGACTTTAAAATTTCCAAAAACAACACTCATTTATGAAATCACAATTTGCAATATTTCAGTCTATTTAGAAATTGCAATGTTTAGTACGAATAATGCCTCTAAATACAAACATTTGGATTAAACAGTCTACTCTGGGTAAAATAAAAACAATTATATATAAACACAAAGCCCTTATCTGTGTTAAAATATATATTCCGTATTAACATGTTTTCTGATATAAAAATCAAAAACATCAAAAATTTCCTCATTTTGTGTAGTTATTAAGGTTAAGTTTTTTATTCAAAAATATTTTATAAGTTCCTGGTACATGTAAACATGTAAAAATAAATAATTTATCCCGTAAAGAAATTTTCTATTTCTTTATATTGCAAAAACAGGACTATCGTTGTAAAAAGAGATCAAATGCTTTCAATTCAAGTATTTTTATAATAGATACTGAACAAAATTAATTCTAAAAATGTGCTACATGTTTTGTTGGTATCCTTTTAGACTTTAGAATGGAGTAGATAGAATAACTAAATTAACAAGTAAGATTGTTAACACAAATGTTAAAGCTTACTTTATTCCACGGGGACTTTTTAACAGTTTGGGGCTGAAGTTTTCATTTTCTTCAATACCAAGATTATTTTAACAATTCCGAATTTAAAAAAAAAACGCGATTTACAATTATTTACAAATATTAGTTAAGTTCCAAATATTTACAACAAAAATGTCTTGTCACTTACCATTTAATCCGGTAGCGTTTTTCGTGAAAACCATATCAACTGGAAAGATAAATACAAACGGCAAGACTGTGAAAATATATTGCAACCTATGATGAATTATTCAAAATATTGTACTAACTGTACTGTAAAATAAAGCCGTACCTATATCGGACACACACCCTTTTATTGAATCACAATAACTCTCATCGCACTGACATGTCTGTGAGCATCTGCTGCCAAAATACGGATGTGCAATTTTTAGTGCAGTTATAGCCATATGATCCCTCACATTCTAAAAAGGTTAGATATAACAGGACTATAGCTAAAAGTAATATTCATTGTTATTTTCCTTCCGAAAGTGAGTATAAGATAATAAATTTAAACATATTTTGCAAACAAAAGTAATAATTGTTATATACAATTGATATAAAACTGATGAGTTCTTTTACCTTTATACTCTAGATAAACTTTGTATCAGTTGGGAGCAGTATTTTTGATTTTCAGTAAACGAAATCGAAAAAAAAAATCATACTTACGTGCACACGTGTGATCGACCAACATATTATTAACACAACAGTTTCTGAAAAAGAAATAAAAAAATAAGTCATTTAATAAATAGACTGTTTATTTTTATTATTGTTTTGCATGGTTTAAGTGTATTGACTGACGTGCATGATCCATTGAGGTTCCTTCCACAACATCCAAGGTTACTATCATCAATGGACTCTGAAACACTCAAGCAAACACACATGAAAAGCAAAATCACGTATTCCCCCATTTCAAACATTTTCTGCCCCTACATAAACAATTACCGTGAATACGTTTTTGAAATTAATTAATTAGTTTATTTTTCCACGACTTTCTACATGTTTAATTGCGGCACTTTATTACATTTATGTTTGACCTTATTATTAGATTTTTCTAAATTCGTCGTTAATAGTGTTCACTTCTTCCTGGTTATATCATTGATATTCATTATCCTAAGTTTGAGCTAAGTGTTAACTTCTCTTTTGAGAATTGTTCTGCCAATCTGACAAAAAAAAAAACTATTCATCGATTTTAAACATTAAAATCGCTAAATGATTGGAAATTTCCTTCTTTTTTTTTTAATAATGCAAATAAGAATATGCCACAATGTTCATAAAACTCTACTGTACATTCATTTCATTGCAACGTGTTAAGCTGTTGATCATAATTAAAAAGCTTGTTAAATGTAATTCAGTATAACTAGCTACGACTTGTTTGATGTCTTAATCAAACCGCAATATTTTGTGTGTCAAAATTTCTTCCATAAAATGTAAGTTCCTTTTGATTTATATTATCTGGCTTTTATTTACATCAATCATTCTTTGATATAACTGCGTATTTTTATTTATTTTTTTTTTGTTTTGTTTTGTTCAATTGTCGTTCGATTGACTACCCATATGTTTACGCATGCTTACTCACATTTTGCCGAGGGAAGCGGACTTTGGACGCATATTACCAACTGTTTTTGGCTTGCTTGTTTGGAAAGTACCCGTTAAGTTAAAAAAAATCTACAAATGTAATCTACAAGCCAATAAGTATACCAACCCAAACAGCTTATTCTGACACCCGTTGATTTTTAAATCCAGAGGTCATAGTTAGTCAAACTAGTTTTGGCTGCTTGATAACATGAGAACCATTTAGATGACAGACAAAACAAGATATTCTTGTAACCCCTTAAATGGTTTATCCTTATAAATTTTGATGTTAAAAAAATCAAAGGTCAAACTATTCTGA
>WFKH01010931.1:17701417-17715893 GCA_016163765.1 Magallana hongkongensis | reverse complement strand
ATATAAATCAAAGTATTTGCTTTTATTTTTGTTTGTAACTTGCTTATCTGTAATAATAGTCGTTTATGAACTTTTTTCTGATTGATTAAATGATTCAAAGATAAATGTAAATGTAAAAGTTAAGCGAGTTACGTATATTTTTTCTTTCTTTTTGGCAATGCTCGCTACCTATATGCCTGCATGATTTTTATTTTATTGTTTAAGAAACCATTTAACAACAAGCCAGCCAGTATTCTAACTTGTTTATTATTTATTAATGAATATCCCACAGATATATGAGTATGGTTGAACGCTGTAATCTTGTAATTTGATTTTAATTTTTTTTTAAAGATTTGAGGATTTTTTTCTAAAGGCAGATTTAATGATTAACATTGAAAACAAATTTTTAAAAGTTTCGATTTTCTTTCATATTATAAAAAGTACATGATACGAAATAATTTCTAGCTTATATGTAGAGTTTTTGTTCCATAACTGAAATCCAATAGGGAGCAGTTGGAGGAACAAATTAGTTTTTGTTCGTGTCAAACTGTGTGATTAAATCAATTGAACTATTAAAAGAGCGATAACCAGTATTGTCTCTACTACAATTATGCCCTATGAATCGTTCATTCAAATGTGCAGAATGCTAATATAAAAGGTACTGTATAGTTATAAAACTGCACGAGCAGAACTGTGTCACTTATTCATTTGATCTTTAAAACCATTTAAATATAAACAACCACCTTTTCATGGACATTGAAATAAATCTTTTAGGTAAAATAAAAAGACTCCATATATATTTTAAACCACAAACTATTTTTTCAAATCTGGCTACCTTATACTTCTATTTTTGTTAGAGCAATTAATACTACTGAAATGAAAATCTAAAACATGTGTTGAATGTGCATTTAAAGGCTTCCTTTAACGTTGAATTTTCTATTTTCAAGTTAATTATAAATATGTTAAGTGCACTGTTTCTAGTGTTTGCCACTTTTTGTATCAAATAAAGTATTTTTTATCCAGAAACCTATATGTAACAAAACTTACGATTTAAGCCTTGTTTACAAACAAAGATCTATGTGCACCTATTTTTGCTCGACAATTTGGATGGTCAATAACAAGACCTTAACATTTTAGCCATTCGAATGGGGGAAATAAATTCGGAAAATTTTAGCTTTAATTGTGTTAATGTTCCTTTAAGTTAAAAAAATATATTTCCGTTAAAGGATATTGTTCATAAAGCATCCTCCTATCATCGTTTCGGATTATTTATCTGCAAAGGACGTGACCACTTAAAAGCAAATGTTTTTGTTGCCGTTCAAACCGATTTGCCCAGGCATATATTTGATAAAATCCAGTGGTATAAAACTATGAGTCAATTCATGTATTTGAAATGTACATAATGTCTATACACCCGAGATTACTCAGAAGCACACAACCTATGTCAACTTATTTGATAAGTTTATTATCAGTGACAATGTACATGTAGCAATGTCGGGTATTAAACGATATTATGATGGCCAGCCGTCGGCACAAAATCAGACAAATTACTCGATAGATTACCGACTAAGTCTTGCTTTAACAGGAGTCAGCAGTTCTCTATCTGTTTTGGGATCCCTGCTTATCTTTCTAAGTTTCTATAAGGATCGAGAGCGGAGCTTTACATTTCGTATTCTCGTATGTCTCACGATAGCGGACTGTTTTAACGCCGTAGGTAACATTCTTGGTGTAATCAGATACTCACGTTTTGGTTCTAGCCTCGTCATTACACCGCCTTCGTCTTGTGATTCGGACAATCTTTGTGTCAGCCAAAGCTTCATTTCAGTTTTTGCTAATCTATCATCCTTTTGGTGGACGTTCCTCGCGGCATTGAATCATCTCTTGCATTATCGAGGAAGTCAATGTTTAGAGTCTCGAGTAATATGGATCCTCTCTTACATCGTAGGATGGGGAAGTTCACGTAAGTAAATATCAATAGTAAAAGGTACATGTAAATTGGAGCTTTCTTAAAAACTTAAGCGAAAAGAACACTGATACATGTGTATGGAACGTCTTAGCTGCCTTAAGGACAATTTCATAAGATCTGCTTTGGTATTATATCTTTTATATGCGATGGTAATATCCTGATATGTAGTCGTAACATTAGTATATACACTGCTAACATCATTATCTTAAAGGGTAAAATCTTTATATGCAGTTGTAATATCATTAAGTTATGTCATAAGATTGTTATGTGCAGTGGTTAATTCATTATATGTTATTAATAAATCTTTATAGTATGTGATAAACTCATTATATACAGACATAAACTCATCATGTATTGTTGTCCAAACGTTACGTTATGTAGTGCACACTTCATGAGCAGTTGCATATAATGAATTAACCACTGCACAAAATGATCTTGCGACAGTGCGTAATGATGTTACCACTGCGTATTAAGATTTAAACCCTAAATATAATGATGTAATCACAGTATATAATGCTGTTATCAGTGTACAAACTGATGATACTACTACACACAATGATATTACCGTTGTATATAAAAGATATACCAATTCAAATCATATGAAATTGACTTTAAAATTGGCAGTTATGGCTTTCCATACATGTGCATGATACTTTATATTTATTCAAATGTATGGCACGCCAAATTCAAACAAAACTGAGCTAATCATAGTTTCACAGTCGATAAACTAGGTTTAACGGTTGTAAACTATAGTTCACGGACAGAAAACTACTGTAAAACGAGAAAATATGGCGCACTACAAATTTTAGCGCCTGTGGCGCAACTGCCTCTAAGCGCTAAAATTAATAGTGCGCCAACGATTTTCCATATGTATTAAATTTCTTCAAGTTGCAAAACAATAACGTCAGTCCATTTTTAATGCTATTTAAAAGTGTTTGTTTACGTAATATCAGATGCCGTCGATTCTGTTTGTTTAAACAATTACACAGATAAACGGTATGGGTTATCGGGTCTAAGTGCCTAAACATGGATTAATTAATTCATTTATAATTGCTTTTTAATATCTCTCATTAGCACCTGGAAAATTGGGATTCCACCCATGCCACTTCCATTTAGCGCCTCGAGTGAAAATGTGATTAAGCGTGGCGACCGTTAACGCTGACAATACATGATTGATCATAATTTCTTTGATCTCTGATTAGTGGATATAAAGATAAGAAGACGAGACCTCTCTTTTGTGTTATTTTAATGTAAAATTACTGTGAAAAAGATTCGCTCATGGTGATCGAAACTCATGGTAAATGTAGCATTCGATTTCACTTTTAGTTTCGGGACTCTTCTAGTGTTATCCAAGTCGACACGTTAAATTCAAAGTCCGATAACTCAAATTTGTTAACCAACAAAAATTACACATCATCGCCAATAAATGAAGTTTTCATATCTATCTACTGACGATTTACACAAACGTAAGTGTATTGTTCTCAACGACAGTTTACCGTGCATGCGAGATAGAAATCAAAGTCGTTGTGTTCACGTGCTTGAGTGAACACAGAACTATATTTGGGCGTGATTGTTTATCAAACAAGAACATTTTTTGTATTCTTTTTTAAAGAAAAGGTGCGTACGCTAAAATATAATTGCGCCAATGTACTGGCACTTGCGTTTGCGCTAAAATACGCATGCGCCAAATTTTCTCGTTTTACAGTATAGTTAACGACGATAATCTATATTTCACATCTGTAAACCATAGTTAACGTGATCATCTATGTTTCAGAAGTGTAAAACTATAATTAACACTGAAAACAACCATTTGCAATTGCAAAACATAGTTTATCTGATAAATATAGTTTCACGAGTGTGAAACTATGATTAACAACTCTTAACTATTGTTAACGAATGCAAATTATAGTTTACAAATGTGAATCTTTATTTATCAGCAAAATCTATCGTTAACGTTATTTTCAGACAGATAAATTTAGATTATCATTCGTTAACTATAGTTTACAACCGTAAAATATGATTTTGCAGATGAAAACTATAGTTAAGGATCGTTTATTATAGTTAACGAAGCGTTTACTATAGTTTACGGTTCGTAAACTATAGTTTACAATAAACTATTGTTAACTATAGTTCAGCGTTCGTAAACTATAATTAACAGTCGATAAACCTAGTTTATCATCTGTGAAACTTTTTTTAACGCCGTTAATCTATATTTCACATCTGGAAACCATAGTTCACGCGATCATCTATGTTTCAGTAGTGTAAAACTATTATTAACACTGAAAACAACCATTTGCGAAACATAATTTATCTGATAAATATAGTTTCACGATTGTGAAACTATGATTAACAACTCTTAACTATAGTTAACGAATGTAAATTATAGTTTACAGATGTGAATTTATATTTATCAGCAAAATCTATTGTTAACGTTATTTACAGACAGATAAACCTAGATTATCATTCGTTAACAATAGTTTACAACCGTTATATATAGTTTTACAGATGAAAACTATAGTTAACGAGTCGTTTACTATAGTTTGCGGGTCGTAATCTGTAGTTAACGGTCGATAAACCTAGTTTATCGGCTGTGAAACTATGTTTAGCTTATTTTTGTGAATTTGGCGTGCCATACAAATGTATCTTCGACGCTTAAGTTGTTCCATGATGCAATATTCCATTTTTTCGTATGGGTTTTAGTTATTCTCACAATTACATTACATGATCGGTCAATATATACAAAAGGATATCATGATGGCATGAAACATATTATTTGTTTCCCAACTTTTAAATTTATTTTCAGTCTTAATAGCTACAGTTGCCCTTTTCCTCGACGTTTTGGGTGAAGGGTTTTCTGCCGGTAGTGGTCCTTGGTGTTGGATTAAGGATTGTGAAAGAATTCAACCGAGTCCTATATTCTGGATGCTGATAACGAGAAAAGCTTGGGAGATTGCAGCTTATCTTGGCATTCCAGCAATCTACATCGTTTTGAAATGTCAGCAGTATTGTCGTTATAGAAAGGTTGGAATCCTATTCATTTAAATCTTAAACATTGAATTGTTGATTGAAATGCATCACTTATTTGTTCATGGTTTATTATTTTTTTTATAGAACCGTAGGTTTCCACAAATATCAAGCTATCAACAGTCATACGATTCTATTTCACAGCAAGATCATTCTATAAACCAAGTATCCCATTTTGAGGACAGATTTGGCATTCTGTGGATATTCCTTTATTTGTACGTTACTCGAGTATGGGGAACTGCTCGGTTCTTTATTTTTGTTGGTCATAATGGTTCTCCGTATTTACCAGTTGTCGACAAGGTTGATGACGTATTTATGTATTTTCAGAGTGTAGGAGACAGTGCTCAAGCCTTTGTAAATTTCATGGGCTTCGTTTTGTTGCCGTATCTTTACAAATGTTGCAAACAAAGAAACAATTCTATTTTATAATTCGTAATATGACTCGAATTTTTTGCTTGCTATGACTAGGTAATAATCTTACAAGTTATGATGTGGTGAACATTAACTTAAATCATAAAAATAATATGTAAATGGCCTGTCATTTTTTATGTTTATGTTATAATTTTGCTTTCCATTTGTTTTACTCTTATCAGAATATTAAAAAACCTGTTACATTTTATCAAATTAGCAACCGTAAGCTTTAGCACAGTACTATATACTTGCATCATGTATTATAAAGTTTCATACCCTTATTAACTGATAAATATTAATTGGTGAAAATATGAAGAACATGTGCATGGGGGTCATTTTGATCAAGTTTAAATGCATTTCTGTAATGATTTGGGGTGAAAAAGTAATTCAACTGGAAACAAAATAAAACCTAAATATTAATATAAAAGCTAACATAGTTTGCGGTTTAAATGTATCACACAAGGATTACATATTGTCACTCATATTTTCTTATTTGCTATAAATAAACGGATTAAAGACTTCAAATACGTCAAACTGGTAAAACAGCCCTGTATTTATGATAAGTTTCGATATCTGTCAGAAACTTATAATTTGAGATTTATTTAAAAAGAAACCTTTTTAAAAATGACCCAAGAATTCAGAAATATTGCTTTTGGTCATCTAATGAAAACGATTGTCGAAAGTACACTTCCTTAAACTATAGGACTGCATGCAACATTAAAGTTGTGTTCATTATCCGTGCAACCCAAACGTCATACAGCTAAAAACATTGTTCTTTTAGGAAAAACTAAGGCTGGACATTTTTAATAGATACTATTATAAGTCTCCTGGGGTACTAGTGTTTTTTTGAAAAGCCCTATAAAGGCATGTGATAAGTTTGAGGGTTTTTTTTACTTTCCATTCTTTAATGGGTACTTATATTTTTACACTGATTACATAGTTAGAAAACAAATACAAGTGGTTTCTACAAAAATATGATTTTGTGTGTTTGTTTTATTGACACAATGACCCTTAGAATTCAAAAAATTTAGGGAGGAGGTTCTGCCACTCCGAATGGTATTATCATCAAGACTTCAAAACTAAGGAAAAGGAATTAATTTTTTTAAATAATACATCATTAATTATTCGAAAATGTCCGGTTTATCGCTCCATCTTCCTTTTTGAATGTCATGCAAGTTGTACAAGGAACAATGAAATTGTGATACATATGTCGTTTACTAATTCAACTTATAGGCTTAAGTTAAAAGATTCAAAATTTTGTTTTTCTTGGCACAATAGTCAGTCCATAACAAAAAACAATATTTAATCTAAAAATTGGATTAACGATTTTTTTCCCTAAAATGGTTTTTTCAAAAGGCAATTTTGTTTGTTTATATTGCACAGGATAATTATATAAATATTAAGGTAATTTTTAATTGTGTATTTCAAAAGACCAATTTTTCTTAGATATATCTTGTTGCATTGAAATGTGCCTTCCGATTCATGGCGAAAACAATTTGTAAATAAATGCTTGGATATCAACTTTTTTCCCACATTGATAAACATGTCGATATTTACACAATACATGGTAATAACAAAATATTTTACATGAATAAGCAATGAATAAAAACGTGCTTGCTGAATAGCATATTCTTTCCAACAATTGCAAGTTCCTACACTTGACGTGGTTCTAATATATTCACATCCGTAATATCTTTTTCATAACGTGCTCTCACCCTCTCCAAATAAGAGTTTCTGGTATTCATATGTCGTCGTTTTTTCTTCTTGTGCTAACTCGTCCGTCGTTGTACCTTTACATGTATCCGTTGAGCTTTCGTCTTCAACGTCTTGATAGAAGTGAGTTTCATTGGTATTTTCAGGAAGTGGTCTCCCTAGAACACTTCCAACATGTCTGTAACTGTTCATTTTCATGTGACGATTACACTGCTCGGACTCATCTGTAGTTTGAGCGGTTATTTGTAACTCATGACATTCTACCGGCCGAGTTTGCTTTCTCTTCTGTTGTCGTCTGTAAAGAAGAACTAGCAGCAACACTATTGTAAAGAAACTCACGCACAGTGCAACGCTGATTGCTGCCACGACATATCGGAGGTAATGACTCTCATTGGTACGTGTATTTGTTGTTTCATCTAAAATTGAAGTCTTTCAATGATAAATACTAAAAAAAACTGCAATGTATTAAACACGTTATAATTGCACTATTTTGTTTGATGCGGTGCCCTCTAAAACTTTTTTAGAACGCGTTTTAAGTTTAAAAAATGATAAACATTATAGTATAATAAAATTCAAAATTTTGGATATTCATTACACAGTTTCCAATATACAATGTAGTCTTCAAATAGAACATGTGAAAAGAATTAAATATATAAAAATACCTGTGCGATTGTGAACAAAATGTTTCGGGTACTTTAATCCACTAATCAATATTTCATATTTTATATTTCGAAACAATTTTTGGATCAAAGGTCGCGTGACCGATTACCTAGATTTTCAATTGGCGATTAAGAAATTACTCACTAACGTCAAATCAATTCCAAAATATTACAAAAAAAATGTCTTGTCACTTACCATTTAACCCGGTAACGTTTTTTGTGAAAACCATATCACCTGGAAAGATAAATGCAAACGACAAGACTGTGAAGAAGTATTGCAATTTATGATTTATGCAAGAACATTGTACTAGCTGTACTGTAAAATAAAGCAGTACCTATATTGGACACACACCCTTTTATTGAATCACAATAACTCTCATCGCATTGACATGTCTGTGAGCATCTGCTGCCAAAATACGGATATGTGCAATTTTTAGTGCAGTTATAGCCATATGATCCCTCACATTCTAAAAAGGTTAGATATAACAGGACTATAGCTATAAGTTATATTCATTGTTATTTTTCTCCTGAAAGTGAGTGCAGTTATAAGCTAAAGTTGTAATTGTTGAATACGAGGGTTGTCCCAAAATAGCATAGACAAGTGGCGTTATTCAGTTAATCGAAGACACAGGAAGATGAAACTTGTGCCACAAAGGGTTCAAGTAATTTGCATTCAAATTATGTTTTGAAATCTAATATTGTTTAAGATCAAATAAGTGAGATGAAAGCATGCTAGATCATAAATTCGACATGCGGCACAATGTCAAAAACGAAAAATTAAAATCAACACAATGAACTGAAAATTGCGAGGAAAAGTACTTTCGAATGAAAAAATTCAAATAAAAAAAACACATTTAAATTTGTTAATTATGGTACATGTTCAAAGAAAATATTTTTCCAAGACATTTTCGGAAATAAAACGTAAAAGTTATCGTAAATGATGTGGAGGGTTTAGCAACAACGTAAAAACTGGAAATTTTCGACGTCGCACATTGCGCCGCCTGGCAAAACTTGTTGTTAGTAATTATTCATTTTCTCAAGAAATAAATAAAGTATAGATTTGAATTTTTCAGTATCGTTTGCCAAAGGGTCATTGAAGAAAACATAGAAGCCTAATGAAATTGCAGTGAACAGAATTTAAGTTATGTGCTCTGTCTACACTATTTTGGGACAACCCTCGTACAATCGGTATTAAACTGATGGGTTCTTTTAACTTTATACTTTGGATTAACTTCGTATCAGTTGGGAGCAGTAAATTGATTTACACTGAACGAATTTGAAAAAAAAATAAAATCATACTTACGTGCACACGTGTGATCGACCAACATATAATTAACACAACAGTTTCTGAAAAAGAAATTAAAAAAATAAGTCATTTAATAAATAGACTGTTAATTTTTGTTACTGCCTTGCATGGTTTAAGTGTATTGACTGACGTGCATGATCCATTGAAGTTCCTTCCACAACATCCAAGGTCACTATCGTCAATAGACTCTGAAACACTGAAGCAAACAGAAATGAAAAGCAAAAAGAGGCATTCCCCCATTCTTAAACCTTTTCTGCTGATATATGATCAATAACTATGGATACTTATTTAAAAATAACTCCATTGTCACATGACTTTCTACATATTTAATTGCGGCACTAAATACAGGACCTTACTGTGAGATTTTTCTAAATCTGTCGTTTATTGTGTTTGCATCTTCCTAGTTGTACCATTAACACTCAGGAAGACAACCGTCTCTGTTAAACTTTCAAAAGTATGAAAAACGGTCCTTATTATGTATTCTAAAGCTGAGCGTTGTATTGTAAAGGCAAAGTCCTTTGAATTAGAATGCATGAGATTTGTTTTGCGAACTGAAGGAAAAACTCTTCTTTACATTTACCAATATGCAAAACTAATTAATTAGAATTTTAATTTTTTAAATAGCGCAAATAGAGTACAACATAATGTTTATAAAAGACATGAAAGCTAATGTTAAGTTGTCAATCATAATCAAAAGGGTTGTAAAATGTTAGTTAGTATAAGTAACTAAGACTTGTATAATAAACCGCAATATTTTCTCCTAGAAAATGAACGTTTTTCTTGGTTTATATTAAATGTATCTGGAATATATGTACATCAAACTTACTAGGATATAAGCGTATGCTGGTTATTTAGTTTGATTGTTGTTCAATTGACTATTATTTATTCACCCATGCTTACTCACATGAAATCCTAGTTTGAGCCCCGTGATGATTCACTTTTAAGTAGTTTGTAAAGTATTATCCATAAGTGTAGTACCTTGAAAAATCATTTTGAAGATTTTATATCTGTCATTAAGCTGTAAGCACCTTAGCAACTTTAAACAAGGAACTCGTGTACTAATATACATGTATTGTATTTAAAAATTGACCTGGATAGATAGAATTATCATGAAGAAATCGACCCTAATCTAATTTATATATTGATAGGGAAGATAGAATTTGAAATAACAGACTGATACCTTGATACCTATGTATAATATATACGTCCTGGTTTATTTAAAGCCTTAAAATCTAAATTTAAAAAATAAATTCTAGGTATTCAAAGAAACTAAATTGCACGGTATGAAAACCAAATAGAGGGATGTGTACGGTTATAAATTTACATAGTTTATGTCACTACAAGCTACCTTGTCTGTAGACAACCAATAATCCGTTTTTATTGAACTAATTATCCAACACTATTTTTTTTCAGTTCTGTCTGTTAAAATATCTAAGCGATCTAAACTTGATAGAAAGTTATAAGAACGCTAAGACACTAACAGTTTAAAATATAATTAAAGTTTATGAAAATAAAAATAAAAAATGCGTGACTTACGTCGACGTCCGAGCATGCTCTGACCAAGACTGCAGAATTTTATTAATTACAAAATAAGAACATTATTTATTGACATCTTCCGCCACGTAGTTAAGTGGAAAATAAAAAAAAAATTAATTTATTGCAATAGATTGTGATAATTCACCAAAATTACAAAAAAATAGAGTTATTCAACTGTTATTAAAACGTGCATAAATAGATTTTAAAGGAATAAGTAGCTAATGAACATATCAAACTAAATATATAAAGTCTTTAATAACGTAAGGTTAGCAGCTATTGAAGTTTTTTGCCTTAAGTAATCATTGGCCATTGGAATTGGGAGCCCCAGAAGGAGGACGTACTCCATCGTTACTTGACCGCTTCTACAGCCTATATTCTGACGGATCATTTGGTTTTATCTGCACCTTATTTGTTAATAATTACAAAAATTAATGCATAACATCATACATTGAGCTAGAAGTCGTTAGTAGAAATAATGATTTTTTTTGTTTTTCATTCTGTAAATTCCTTATTTTACGCGAGTACTTAATTCCGCGATTCCACTCTTTTATATCAAATTGCGAAAATATAAAATCGCGATCACCATTTTTTGGTTATAATTTTCTATAGTTCAAAACTGTCTGAAAAATAAAAGGGAGATTTTGAAATTTGCGAGGGTTGCTTCTCGCGATTTTACGCGGAAATTAATTCCTCGCGTTTAATTAGGAATCTACAGTACTCAGACTTCGATGTAGAAAATGATAATATAGGATTGAATTTTACAGTAAAGTCGTCTCATAGCAACACTTACAATAACAAAATGTTCCGGCTAAAATTAATTTTGACTAATTCTTTTATTTTCTGAGTGTTCGTTTCTGTGAGTAGGGATTACCATTGTTCATGATAGCAGACCTTTATTATGTAGATAGATAGATAGTATATTTGAAACAAGAATAAATCAGACTAAGATGAATAATATATCAGAACAATGGGAAGATGAAGATGTATATTAATTTATGAGCTATAATTTCAGTGTTGTGCTTTGTAGTATATACATGTATGTATATTCCCTTATAATGTGTATCGCTACCATCCTATCGAATTTACCTTTAACTGTATTTTACCTCTATCCAAAATACCGTGTTGTGTGCGGAATTGTGTTTAGGGTCCGTTCGTTTTGGCTACCCTAGATGGAAAAGGCGTTTGCACGGTTGCGGCGAACTTCTAACTAGGAAAGTGGATTCCGCGTCTCCAGAGTTCAAACCCTGGCGGGGTTGAGCCAAATGATCGGGGCAGTGTCAAAATATATGTTGTGGCCATTATTCTCCAACGTATATGTACATTGTTCTACTAACGTCATCAGTAAATTATCAGAAATAGAAACACATATCAATCTCGAACCGATTATAAGTACGTAAACTTGGAATGTAATTTATATTTAAATATGTAAATTTTCCTTTTTAATACAGGTCACAACGTTTTTTATTGCTTAAAATGTTGATATATTCAAGCTCAGTGTTGCTGTCCCAAGGACCTCTCCAATGCATTTGCATGCATAGCGTGATCAAAAACAATAACGAGTGATTTGAATCAATTTATTTTATTACCCTTTAAGAAACGATTACAATGTATTTTGCATTCGACAAAAATTCATTTTCTGCTTCTTTTCTTTCCGATCGATAGTCTGCGACCGATACAAAAAGACAAGCTTATAACAATATTGAGTTTTAGATTTTAATCATTTACTACTCGGTTCCATACACAAAGACGATACTTACTAAAGTAAATTTTACTTAAGTCATACAGCATACATGAGCAGATGGTTGAAATACTAATAGTAAAATGGGAATATTTATTGCCAATTTCTATATGTTTGTGTATAAAAATAATGACAAGAAATAAAGATGTACATATTTCACAGTGTCTGTGAGTGATGTTAACTTATCAAAATATAGACTCGCTGTTCTCAATCTGTTGTACAACGTCTGCTAAACGGTCAACATTTTGATGCCTATTGTAAAGATATAGCATGAATTCCTGTCCAGTTTGTTGTGAGATATTCAGTGATTTAAATGTTCGTCTTCTCTTACATAGAAATAGAGAAAGAAGTCCCATTATGATAAGAAGGCTTATACCCAGAGTGTATTTAAGTGATTTCACGATAGAGTCCAACCAGAGCGCGTCTTTAGAATTGAAATCTGTTACAATCTGTATCCTACCAATATCAATTTCATCTGAAAGACAAAATGAGTACATAATTTATGTATCCGTAAAATTGAAACATTCTGGTTAATTTTTTAAATTAGGAATTTACGATTAAACCATCCTTTTTTTCCAAAAGTACATATCTTTAACAATGATATGAATTAACCTGGGTTTTTTTTTAACTTATAACCCGCATATTAGTCGTAAGAGCTTTAAATTTCCACCTAATGGCTCAGACGGGACGATGTGGATTACAAACACGGAACTCTTTTACTTACTGACTCGTTTGTTGTGTGAAATTCAAATTGGGCCCCTATCACTAAGTTTTAGTTTTGCAAACACTCATTTTTTATAGCAGAGGGATTATAATTTCTCATTTAAAAAAATAATTGCTAATACGTAATGTTTATAAATAGGACAATGTAAACTTTGACATAATAAATGTCAATATTTGTAATTTTTGCATTTGCTTTATTTAGATGCCCTTTGTGAGCATATAGATTACTTCTGACATAATATGTTTAAGATAGATGAAAAACATGATCATTTTTTATAACTACTCTGCTGCTTTGGTGTTAATTGTAACAAATGAAAACTAATTATCTCAATGAAAAGTCTGAGATTTTCAATTTTTCTGATTGTAAATTTCAAACTTTAAAATTTCCAAAAATTTATAAAATCACAATTTGCAATATTTCAGTATATTTAGAAATTGCAATGTTTAGTACGAATAATGCTGTAGTTCTGCCCCTACATAAACAATTACCGTGAATACGTTTTTGAAATTAAATAATTAGTTTATTGTTCCACGACTTTCTACATGTTTAATTGCGGCACTTAATTACATTTATGTTTGACCTTATTATAAGATTTTTCTAAATTCGTCGTTAATAGTGTTCACTTCTTCCTGGTTATATCATTGATATTCATTATCCTAAGTTTGAGCTAAGTATTAACTTCTCTTTTGAGAATTGTTCTGCCAATCTGACAAAAAAACTATTCATCGATTTTAACATTAAAATCGCTAAATGATTGGAAATTTCCTTTTTTTTAATAATGCAAATAAGAATCATAAAACTCTACTATACATTAATTTCATTGCAACGTGTTGGATAGTGTTAAGCTGTTGATCATTATTAAAAAGCTTGTTAAATGTAATTCAGTATAAGTAACTACGACTTGTTTGATGTCTTAATCAAACTGCAATATTTTTTGTATCAGAATTTCTTCCATAAAATGTAGTTTACTTTTGATTTATATTATCTGGATTTTATTTACATTAATCATTCTGTGATATAACTGCGTAGTTTTTTTTTTATTAATTTTTTTTTTGTTCAATTGTCGTTCGATTGACTACCCATAGGTTTACGCATGCTTACTCACATTTTGCCGAGGGAAGCGGACTTTGGACGCATATTACCAACTGTTTTTGGCTGGCTTGCTTAGAAAGTACCCGTTAAGTTGGAAAAATTCTACAAATGCAGTGTACAAGCCAATAAGTATAGCAACCCAAACAGCTTATTCTGACACCCGTTGATTTTTAAATCCAGAGGTCATAGTTAGTCAAACTAGTTTTGGCTGCTTGATAACATGAGAACCATTTATATGACATACAAAACAAGATATTCTTGTAACCCCTTAAATGGTTTATCCTTATAAATTTTGATGTTAAAAAAATCAAAGGTCAAACTATTCTGA
>WFKH01010931.1:17676866-17700740 GCA_016163765.1 Magallana hongkongensis | reverse complement strand
ATATATATATATATATATATATATATATATATATATATATGACTGTCCATTCAATATCTTATACATGCAACTATTCGCTTGATACATGTAGACATCAAACTTAGTAATATTATATTCCTTAAGACGTACATTACCTCTGGTAATTTTGAGGATGAAAAACCTAATATCAGCTACTAAAGATAACTTGCCTTTGTAAAAAAAAGTTTCCTTATCTTGAGTTATTTTTTCCTATATCAAGGTCACGGGGTCAATGTCAAGGGTCGACTACTCTGGACTTATTGTTTGTTTATTATCTTGTGAACCCTTTCGAGACAGACAATAAACATGGTACAATGACATTTCATAAGGTGTGGATGACTCCAAACGGGTTTCCAAGCCACAAGATTGGAATTCATGAAACTAATGACTTAATGTTTTGTTTTGTTTTTTTTGGCGGGGGGTTTGTTTTTTGGGTTCTTTTTTGTGGTTTTTTGGGGGGATTTTTTTTGTGTTTTTTTTGTTTTTGTTTTTTTGTTTTTGTTTTTGTTTTTGTTTTGTTTTTTTTTTTGGTAAAACTATTATTTCATGAAAATCTTGAAATACAATAATGTTTATTATGTTTTTTTAATCATGTAGGCCTATGTTACTGCGCAATAAATAAATTTCAGTTGATCCTTTGCCTTTTGCTTACTGTTAATTGGCTTTTGAAAGGCATATAAGAGGTAACAGATTCCTATATCTATAAGACGATTTTGAGAAAAACTCTAGTTCAATTCGTATAACATTTTTTTTTAGCTATTTAGTCTAGGAGATGTGAAGATAATTAAGTATGTTATAGTAGATATTTAAGAAAAGACTAATACAAAGTATCTTTTTATGGATTATTCCATGACCAAACCCTTGTACCTCTAGAGAAAATTTAGATAAACATTTTTGTTCGTGTTACCAATGTACGTAAATAAGTTCATGTACTTCAATGTTTTGATTATTTTGTCTATGTGCGTGAGCTGTGTCTTTCTGTCTTGTTTATGTGCTAATGTCTACATGTGTTTGTTTATGTTAATGGGGTGTGACGTAACTGACTAGTCTGACCAGTTCTACCTTAACTAACAAAATTCCCGCTAATAACCTACCAGCACGCACACTCGGAGCTACACCCATGAAGGGACAAAGCGTAGTTAAATAGTTTCTATCTTAGCTGGCTTATAACCAGCTAACCATTGCTGTGCTTGGTAATTATATCAGATAACACAAGATAAGAAAAATAAGCTATTTTTTGTTTTCTCCATAGTATTTTGTGTATGAACAACAGCGAAACATCAAATGATAAGGTGAAAAAATAATATAACAAACATATTTATATATGTACAGCTTAGACAAAAATAATAACAGTTTTCGATTAACATTTATCTGCAGTCAGTAACAAATAAACGCCACAATTTACATGCGTATTATAAGACACAACTCACAACTTTTGTTTACTTATCATAAGTAATTTGTTCAAAACAAGTACTTTTGATGCGACCCAGAAGAGCTGAGTATTAAATTGAGTAATATAATTTGACATGTCAGCGCGATTACATAGCGCTTGCCTCTATTTGGCTTCCTCTTTTGAAAACACATTTCTACATGTTTTGAATACATAGTTTTGTTGTAAACAATATCAGACGAGTCAAAAACATCTTTAGAAAATGAAAACATGAATATTTTGTTATGAAAAGTTGTTTTTTATGTTCTTGCCAATCTGCCTAGAAATAGAAGACGACATTTGTCTATATATATTTCTCCAGTTACCACAGGCCAAGGTTAGTTGTACACGCCAGAGATGGTAAAAATTTAGAGAAACCCGGGATAGTCCTTGAGAAATGTCGTTCAGTGTATTCTAGTTTGTTCACGTCGTATTTCATAAGGTCAGTCCAGAGTTCGCACGAATAAAGAGAAAAAGGAAGAACAATCCTTTTCCATATTTTAGCTGACACAACTGGATGAACTTGGGAGTTGTTAACACCCACAGATTAAGTGAATGGGTTTCACTTCTTGCGTTTTTACATGTACGTACTACAGGTCCATCACTTTTTACATTGGCCTGTAACAGACAACCGGCATAGATCACAATTTCGCAGTTTGGTATGACATTATTAAAGGAGTTCGGGTCAAAGAGTACTGAGTGTCTGGAACGTTTGTCAAAAACGATGGAAACACTCTTACACGGATTGTAAAGAAGTCCTAATTTGTAAGCATATGATTCCACAGCGTTATGTGATTCTTGGAGAGATCGAGGCGAGTTACTAATGAGTGCGGCATCATCCTCTAACAAAATTACTAGAATGTGTATGTTACCTAACAGTACTCCATTTCTAGAATTGCATAAGTCATATAATAAGTCATCAATATATACAAGAAACATAAAGGCACTGAGTACTCTTCCTTGAACAACACCTTGAGAAATTTTAAAGAGTTCAGAGTTTACTTTAGCAAATGACACAAAACATATACTATCATACGACCAGATTTTGAGAATTCGCCACAGTCTATTATCAATTCCGAGATCATGTTATTTAAACAAAAGACCATTATACCATATTCCATTTAAAGATAGTATAATAACCAATGGTTTCTATCAAAATATAACAAGCAGGGGTAGCACTTTGATCAATTCTAAAACCAAATTGTAATAAATGTGGAAAACAGATGTGTCTATCTAGCAAGTTATTTCCAATATGAGACAAAATTACCTTTTCAAACAATTTACTCAATGGAAATGTAACTGCTATAGCTCTGTAGTTGGTAGGATTATTTTTATCTTTCTTTTTACCTTTAAAAAGTGCTATAACTTATCCACCTTTAAAAATTTTTGGGAACATGTGCAGATCTAAGTATGGAATTGAACAAATACGCAAATTTTCCTCAATTTTACCACCACTTAAAATGATATGTTCGTTCGTAGAAAAATCAGGGCACTGAAGCGTTTCCTTTTGATAGTTAGTTAATCTGTCGCTAAATTTCTTCAGGTAATATTGAAATTGGAATTTGATGTTTTAAGCTTGCTGAAAACGAATTGGTCGATATGCCGTTTAAACGGTTAATCGAATTTTGTTGATTCTTTATATTTCTTTTTATAAGTAGTAATTAAAGTACATAACTATAGTCAATATTAAAAACCAATTATTGTAGATTCCTGATTAAACGCGAGGAATTAATATCCGCTTAAATCGCGAGAAGCATATCTGTTAACTAAATGAAATTATAATGAAAAAAATCCAGCGTACGCGATTTTATATTCTCGCGATTTGATGCAAATCGGTTGAATCGCGGAATTAAGTACTCGCGTGAAATAAGGAATCTACAATATGCCTGTATTATAGATTTTTCTTATATTATACATTGAATCCAATGTCACACCCATATTGTCTCATATCTTGATGTTCTGCGGACACTGATACATTCAGTCTTATTTAGTATCATAAATAATAAACATTCACAGATTCTTTTTAAATAAATGCATTTAAAATAAATCCATTAATAGAAATAAAAACTTTATTACTTCACAAAAAGAAAGAATAATATAAATTGCTAGCATGGCAATATTTTCAGATAAAGGCATTTCTCATTTCTCAATAATTGGTTTAATATTAACAAAGTTAAATGCATTGACAACATATACATGTACTAGTATTAAGGAAACATTAATGTAAACAAGAACTGAAAGATATGCCTTTTAACAAGAGAGCATTTATCTAAAATGGGATATTTTATATATAGAATTTCCTATTAGCTAATTACCGCAATTTCTGTTTGATTTATGACAGAGACACACAATATCAATAGCTGCATGAACGTTTTTCACTGATTGAAGACAGAGGAGTAAACAGAGACGATTCTATTGCAATGAAATAAATTTTAATGCAATCATTATGTATGTTTACGCATTCTTCGTTAAACATGAGATACAGGAAGTACTATACCAGACTAAGATATTGAATAGTAAACATCTATACCGATATTTCATTATGCCACATGACACAAATGTGTTTTCCTTGCCAACAAAAGATGTTGTGTAGAAAGTTAAAAGTTATCTGCTGTTTATAATACAAAGGAAGAGAAGTTTTGGTTGCAGTTGATATAAGTTTTGACACATTTCTTCCTGCAATGTTGACATGATGGAAGGGGTGTGACAGGGTTTTTTGGGCAAGTTAAAAATTAAACATTGAAGAACAATGTCTGTAGAACTATTTTCTTTGGCTGTGCTAAGAAGTCAGGTAGCTACATATAAGTCGGAAATAAGTAAACTTTAGTTTGGCACAAGAAGACTGTAGGTTTTTAGCTTTTAGAAGAACTAGTACTGTCGATCCTTAATTTTCAAGACACCTTCAAGACTTAAATCAGTTGACTTAATTTTTAAAGATTCCACATCTATGTGATTAAGCTGATACATGTACCATAGACAACTCTCCAAAAAGGAAATCATGCTCATATTATATTTCAAAATTGACCTTGGGTAAATCAATCATGAATTCGATGAAATCTGCAATATCTAATTTATATATTGACAGGGAAGATAATAGTTAAAATTGAAATATTAATCACACAATGAAACTTTGATCCCATTAATGTTAAACGTATATGTCCTGGTTTATTTGAACCATAAAACCTATTAATATTTAAAGATTTTTACGTCTTGAAATTAAATTTCACCTTATGAAAGCCATTTAGGAGCGGAATGTTGATAAATCTTCATAGAGTATATGGAACCATTATCACGAAACATTTCTGTAAACAACCCATCTGCTTTTACCCAGTTTATTCTTTTCTTTTATATTTAAGGGTTTTGACTCGATTTTATCTGTTAAATGGGCATGGTCACAACATTTGCTGATATTTATTATTCCTTTGTGTTGTTAATAATGCTTTATTAAGATATTTCTAATATGTAACCGTAATTTGAATGTCGGATGTCGAGATTTATGTAAAATAAACGCCTCGCTAATCCAAAGCTCTTGTCATGTTATTGTTTACATCGGTTTCATAGTAGTAAAAACTTTGTTTAAATCAGGTTTCTTTCTATTTGTTTGTTTACTTTCCACATAATTAAACACTTTTAACTGTTTGTTACATTTCATTTTGTTTTAAGGTAGTCCGTCCATAACTGAGGTGAATTTAACAATTTTGATCGATCTAAACTACATTAGATATGTATTTAAAAATTTTTATGAGGGTGACATAAACCAAACTCGGGAGTATGTATGTAGTCAATTAAATGAACTTTTTGCACTTGAAACTTTTTTAAAGAGTTGTCTGCCCTTAACAAAAATTAGGAAAAAATCATTTTCTCAAAATATGTACGGTAAATTGTGATTTTTTTGACATTTTCAAAGAAAGAGAAAGCTTTTGCAACTTTTTACCTAGAGATTTATGAGAAAATTATTTGTACTAAAAAGATATATTTGAAAATGCATTTTCCCCATAGACTTCAATGTTAACTTCAAGAAGTGATAAATTTGTTTATATTCAAAATTTTTAAAAATTTCAAGGTTAGTCTTCATCATTTAATAAACCTCTTAAAATCATACTAAGATTTTAGTGATTAAACTTGCAATCTATTAGATATGAAATATGATAGTTATGGATGGACTACCTTAAATGTGACATATTCTATCTAACAACCTAAATGTGAACAAAAACAAGACACGAGCCTTGTTTACATAACAAAGAATTGAAAGCTCCGTATCTCGCTGGAAACTTGAGAAATGGTATTAAAATATTGGTTGATCATTTAAAATAGCTTTGTTAAGCACATTCTGAGTTAAAAATGGAAAAATAAAATTTAGTAAATCGCGACCACACCGTTTAAAATTACAAGCTAATTGTGTAAACTAAAATTGTTAATATGTTTTTGTTTTAAGAACTCCCATTCACCGACAGATTATAAAAAATTAACTGTTCCGAAAAAATGGAAAGAAGTAAAATGCATATGCTCTCTTTGGTAGTTAGCATGATTTTCATTTTCTTCCCAAGCAAGCATTTGTTTAATACCTGCTTAAACAAAAAAAACGTGGTCAGTCTTGTGGGTTAGATTTCGCTAATAATAAAAAAAAAACATTAACATAAACACAACTTTAAAAAAAAACCAACTGACATCATTAAGATGTAGTAGATCTACAAGGGACCTGATTTGATGAAATACATTTGAATGAAAAGCTATTATATGTTGACCCTAAACTGTGACTTACACGTTTTAGATGCACATTCTTTATCTTCCAACACTTTATTTGTTTAGTAAAAGACGGATATGACTTAAACTGAATGATCACTTTATGGCGCCAGCAGAGCTGGGTTCTAAAAATGACATTCTATTTATACCTAATTCCTTTTTAAAATCTTTAAGAAATGAGCTTTTACAATAATTAATATATCTTTTAGTTGGAATGCATAATGCGTAATTAACGTAATCGTTTTTTATTTTTTAGAAGGTATATAACCTAGCGTACAAAGTCTGATAAATATGTCGGATATGTTTAAAAATAGCTTTAATCTAGAATTTTATCTACATATGGATTTCGGCAGGTTGATACAAGTATATCCAAGATCATAAAGTGCAGTTTATATTAACGTTTCATTTACTCTTTTCTAACTTTTCTAAGAGAAAATAGTTAATTTCTTTTTCCCATTTAAATATATGTCACTACAAACGAACTTTAAATTCATAATCAACATAAAAAAAATCAAGATTACTCATATCTATCCCCCGATGTCAATTCAGATAAAAACACCCGCTTTAAGTAACCTAAAAATCACGTCTAGATTTATACAATATCACTGAATCGAATGGAGTGGATAAAAAATAGTACAGCACTATCGGTCGATTATGGGCCTATTCTGGCATTGACTGGAACCAGTAGTGCTCTTTCTGTGCTAGGGTCAGTATGTATCTTTGTAAGTTACTGCAAAGATCCAGAAAAGTGTTTCACATTTCGTCTTCTTCTATATCTAACTTGCGCAGATGCCGCTGTTGCTCTTGGTAACTTTATCGGCGTGATCAGAAACCTTATTATCCCGGACAATTATTCTGCTTGCGAATCGGACGACATATGTATTGGTCAAAGCTTTTTGACAACTTCCGCTTGTCTGGCATCGTTCTGGTGGACTTTTCTTGCGGCATTAAATCACCTCCTGCATAAAAGAAAAAGTGGGAATTTCCATTTGGAGAATCGACGCATTCAGATCATCTCTCACATTGCAGGATGGGGAATTCCAAGTAAGTAAAGATAATCAATAATAGTAAAAAAATTTCCCCACAAACAATTCATAGAACTGGTTGCCTACATACATCACATTTGGCAATAATCAATTCAGAGTAAGATTATTTAGTACAATGCATTGTGTAGTTGAATGGTTTGAAGAAATTAATTCACAGTTTAATTCTGCAATTTTAATTATATATGTCACACTCATTCCAATCTAAATAAGGCTAATCATGGAAGATTAGAGCCTAAATACATCTCCTAAAATGGCACAGCATTGTAGGTTCTGAAAAATTAACCACTTTAAAGAATAAATAAAATATATTTATACTGGTATTAATGATTAATTGAATATTTCTCGTACCACTTGTAATAGTATGTGTTGAAACTAATTAAAAGAATGTCCACTGTATGCAATCAATCCCTACTACGTGTTTCAATATTCACACAAATCGTTATCTTAACTAGTAATACATGTACATGTATCGATCGCCAGAGACGATAACAGTGACTTATTAAAAAGGTTTGTGGACTTTTGTTCGCCACAAACTATGCGAATTTTATTTATCATATTTTCTGTAAGTATCATGCATTTATTTCAAATGCATTCATTTATAAGATTATGTAAAGCATATTTCACATGCACATTCAGAGACTTGGTATTCTTTTAACGTCATGCATATGCGACATGTACCATTTGAGTTTTACGAAGCACTTTTCTTTTGCGTCAGAAAATGTCAGATGTTTCAAAATGTTATAATTCAAAATCAAACGATTAAACTTTCTTGGAAGTTAAAGTCAGTGTAACTCTAACTGAATCTATACAAAAAAAAATGGCGGAGCGTTAATGTAGATATCAAGTTATCCTTTTTACTTTCATTTTCCAAAGCTATTTTGTTACGTCATGTTTTGTCAAACCGAGTCAAGAAAACCTCTTATTGTCCTACACCTGTCAATTGTTTAACCCTATTTCCAGTTTTAATTTCGGGTATTGCCATCGCCTTCGGGGTATTGGGTGAGGATTATTCTGCCAGTAGCGGTCCATGGTGTTGGATCAAAGATTGTGACACCATTCCATTGAATCCCGTATTTTGGATGTTCATAACAGGGAAAGCTTGGGAAATTGTAGCTTATGTTGGCACGTTTACCATTTAAATGCTTCTGAAAGCTGACCGATGGAATAGATTAAAAAAGGTAAATGTAGAAACTATTTTGTACAACTTGTTGTTTATTTAATGGAGAAAAACTCCCCCCCCCCCCCCCCATTTATTAGCTCTTGATATTATTATCTTACAGAACAAAAGACTTCTACAATTGTCAAGTGATCAACATGTACAGTCATATGAAGCTATTCCTACACAAGGAAGTTCTTTAAATCAAGGCTCTGCCATTGATGAAAAATTTGGCTTACTGTGGATATTCCTTTATTTGTACGTCACGCGCGTCTGGGGAACCATACGGTTCTTTATTTTTGTTGTTCACAATGGTTCCCCGTATTTGCCAATTGTCAATAAGGTTGATAGGGTTTTGCTGTATTTTCAGAGTGTTGGAGACAGTGCTCAGGGCTTCGTTAACTTTATGGGGCTTATTTTGTTACCGTATATGTTTAATAAGTGTCAATGATCAATTTCCACTTTTCTCAAAAATAAAGATATATTTCAATTCCAGAAATTTACGCAGATTTGATTTACATAGATTGTTCAGATGACATTCAATACCAGACTCAAATTACAACTCTAATTGAAAATTGTTTACTATATAAAGTCATGAAATAAAAAGTATATGTTTTATTTTACATCATATATTCTTTTTATGTGCTGGACATTATTTTGCAAAAGAACATTGCTTCCAAAATTGGCTCCTGATATTCCTGATATTGTAAATTATTCATTTGTCACAAATATTACGTATAAAATTGAAATAATCATCGTAAGCATGTTATATTAAATTATAAATATGTATAAATATATTACATTATATTATGAATATTAAATTTTGTGTTAACTTATCATATTAACACGGAACCAAAGTTCTAAGTATTAACCCATTATAGTGTATTGATCATGTGAAATTGAATAGTCATATTCGTTTGCCTTGCCGTTGGAGTGGCTTATTTTCATATACCTCTAGATCTCAAGAGGTTAAGAACGATGTAGCGAATCGAGATCTGGGCCTTTCCTGGATATCATGAACACTTACGGTTTAGTTGAATTTCCCCACAGCTTTTGGATTGTTTTTTGTTGCGGATGGAAATGACGAATACGAATGAAAATACACTTATAACTGTAAAAGAATTATGTTAAAATAACTTTAAATACGGATTGTCATATGCTCACAGTATTTAAAACAATATCGAGAACAAAATAAACAGATTTTAAATGAGTACAACCTGTCGTAAGAACAATTCAGACACCAACATTCCAACGGCACTGGTTTTTCCTCAGTGGCCGTTAGACAAATTTTAAGTTTTTCTTTCGTTTGAGACTATTACTAAAGACTAATGTCAATTGCAAAAAGTTGCCATCAAAATGAAGCAAGTACTAAAAAGCACCTTTTTGTGTTTTGAGCTTCTGCCACGGGTTATTGATTTAAATAAGTATTGTTTTATTTAATCTGTGCTTTTGTTGAGAACAAAATATCGGTTACGAAATATTGAAAATTTCATAACATTTTATTTCATTAGCTCACTTGAGCCGAAGGTTCAAGTGAGCTTTTCTGATCACCTGTTGTACGTTGTCCGTCCGTTTGTCCGTCTGTCTGTCCGTCTGTCTGTCGGTATGTTTTGTTTTTTGTTGTTTTTTTTTACATTTTTGACTTCTTGTCTAAAACCACTGGGACAAATTTAACAAAACATGGTACAAAGCATCCTAATGTAAGAGGATTCTAAATTGTAAAAAAGGCGAAACTTCTTTTTGAAATTCATTCAATCGGGGCCCAAGTATTGGGGAGGGGGGTCTCAATTCCTCTTTTTTTCTTGAAGGCAAACTGAGTACATTGCTTTCAACTGTAATTGCAAGAAACGACAGCTTGTGTTGTATTTTTATTGATGTTGATGTCGTTGTGTATCACATAATAAGGTATGGTAATAACTGTATGGATAGATACTGGTTCTAGACAAACGTAAATACCATAGGCACCTGACGTTATAGATTTTTCTCGTAATGAAAATATATATCTTGTACCTAATTATATTATTAGGAAGGGTGTGTATTTTTTATAATGAGAAAAATATATAACGTCAAATGCCTGTGGTAAATACATGAAAGTACCATAGATTAGACATCCGAAAGCGGAACAGTTGCGAAAGAAACTTTACAGCTTAAAGGAATAAAAAGGAATATTTCATAGAATTTTCTAAAGCGAACAAATTCGCTAATTAGCTTAATTTATGTTTGATTTACTAGTTGTGTGACGTTTTATTACGAATTGTATACAAGGATGATTCTATTTTAATGTTATTTTGACGCAAGCATCATGCATGCTTACTATTTCTCTTGAAACAAAAGATACAGAAAGTTAAATACTACATAAATAGATTGAATAGTAAACGTAGTGATATACTTTGCCACAATACACGAAATTGTTATGCTTACTAAAAAAAGATGCTATGTAGAAAGTTAAACTGCTGTGTATAAGATAAAGAACCACGAAAAAGAAAATAACGAAATTTTGGATGCAGTTATTTTAAGTATTGACACAATTTTTCTTACGATGTTGACAAGGGTGACAGGGTTTCTGAGGCAAGTTAAAAATTAAACATTGAAGAACAATGTCTGTAGAATCATTTTCGTGGGCTGTGTTTAGAAGTCAAGTAGCTACATATAAGTCTTGAGAAGTCAGGGAGCTACGTATAAGTCAGAACAGAAAAAAGTAAACTTTAATTTGGCGCAAGAAGATTTTCAGTTTTAGAAGAACTAGTACTAATACTGTCGATCGTTCACTTTTTAAGACACCTTCAAGTCTACAGCTAGTTAAGTTAAATCGTTTGATTGAGTTTTTGTTATTTCATATCTAGGAAGCTCTCTAACTTTTCAAAAAAGAAATCACGATAAATGAAAATCGCAAGTATTTAAATCACATAAATTCCTTTGTGAACATGTACAAAATACACTTTTTTCTCAATTTTATATGTTTATATATCAAGATATTTGTGTAATCGGAAATTGTTTAATTTTTTATTTAAAAACTCTAATACATAAACACATAAAGAAATTAACACTTCCAAGAAATAGAAAGAAGTAAAGATAGATATCTTTGTTGGTTAGCATCATCTTATTTTCATTTTTAAACAGGCATTTGTTTAATACCTGCTTAAACATAAGACGTGGTCAGTCTTAATAGCGCGTGAGTTACATTTCGCTAATAATGCAACAGTATTGAAATACTTAGAAAAAGAAATAAACATCATTAAGATGGTGACGAATCTAAATTTCCCGACTTTAATACGTTCAAAGGACATTAGGCAAAAAAGCATCATAGTTTGACTCTTATATCTGACTAACATTAAGTTCAAGTTCCACATCCTTTATTGATGAAACCACTATTGGTCTAGTGAGTGGATAGGGCCTAAACAGACTGATCACTTTATGGCGCCTGCAGAGTTGGGTCCTTATAATGACACATTATTTATACCTAGTTCCTATTTAACTTTTAGAACAAAAAGTTGCTTTTAACATAAAGTAAGATATCGTTTAGTAAGGATGCATAATAAACCTAACCATATCTATATGTAGTAGGTAGTTAACCCTATATACATCTACAACATTTGAAACAAATGACAGATATGTTTTTAAAAAGCTTTGTTCTAGAATAAAGTAAAGTGCAGTTTTTATCTATACTTTTATTACTTTTTTTAAAGTAGAGGTAACTTCCTTTTTAATGACAATGTGTCACTAAAAACGAACTTTGAATTCGTAAGCAATATAAAAATAATCAGGATTACTCATATCTATCCCACGCTAACAATTCAGATAAAAACATCCGCCTTAGTAACACAAAATTCACGTCTAGATTTATACAATATCACCTAATCCAATGGAGTGGGTACAAAATAATACAACAAAATCGGTCGACTATGGGCCCATTCTGGCATTGACTGGAACCAGTAGTGCCCTTTCTGTGCTAGGGTCAGTGGGTATCTTTGTAAGTTACTGCAAAGATCCAGAAAAGTGTTTCACTTTTCGTCTTCTTCTACACCTTGCATGCGCGGATGCCATTAATGCTTGTGGTAACTTTATCGGCGTGATCAGAAACCTTGTTATTACTGAGCATTATTCTCCTTGCGATTCGGGCGACATTTGCATTGGTCAAAGCTTTTTAACAGTTGTCGCTAGTCTTGCATCGTTTGCATGGACTTTCCTTGCGGCATTAAACCACTTTCTGCATACACGAAGTGGAAGTATTCATTTGGAGACTCGACGCAATCAGATTATTTCTTACATTGCAGGATGGGGATTTCCACGTAAGTTAATAGAAATAATGTTGACAATTAAGTTTTAAACAATTAGTGCATAAACATATCATAATCCCTGGATGCAACAAACTTGACAATGATCAGTTTTAGTATAAATTGTAGAAGAACAATGGTTTGTACCAGTGGATTCAATGATTTTTAAAAAATTACAATTTTCTGTTTTTTGCATGCATTCATTTTAATCTCGATCAGGTTTAACTTTGTGGACAAGAACAAAATCCTCTTTTCATGCAAAATGGCATAAGATGAATTTTGGAGGTATTAATTATTTGCAAGGAGAAATCAAATACATGTATCATAGAAGGATTTTGATAACTAAGTATATTTTACTAGAAGCAATTGCAGTTTAATGTTTTTAAAATTTGTCTTAAGAATGCTCACTGTATAGGAAAGCGATCCTTATAAGTGTTCAACGAAACAGATACATGTAGTTTGATCATATCTCACTTAACTAAATATCAAGAGACGATTTCAAAGGGTTATCAGAATGGTTTGCAGACTGGTGCAATAACGTGCACTTATCTTGTTTCTACTGATAGAATTATAGATTTTTTTTTTTTCATGTGAACAATCAAGTACTTCCGAATTCCATTTCAACGTCATTCAATATAATTGTGAACAACGATTACATTTGACTTTATGAAGCTAAAACTATTCCTTTAGTGTCAATCTATTTCTATTGTCTATTTTTAATGTCTCCATCTCACACAATATATTTTTTTAAAAAACCATTTCATACAATCAAACGTTCTCAATAGACACAGTCAGCAAAACTGTAATATTATATATGGCTTTCCGCATAAATTGGCGAAATGTTAACGTCAATATCGTCATAAATTTTACTTTAATTTTCACAATGAGTTTTCTGTAGGCTTTTTGTTTAAATTAAAGATTGATAAGCTTATTAAAACAGCAAATTCCAGGGAAATTTAAAAGACATCCGATTTCCTATTTTTACGTAAAAGCTGTGGTTGGTGTTTAGATTCAGAGACCGTTGGATAACTGCTTGCATACATTCTAAGAACTAATGACGCATAATACAAAGTCCTAGACAGTAATCATTTAAGTTGGATTTTTGTTGTTGCATTGAATAATTTAGTTAAGAAATATTGTTCCTTGATTTTGACTTTCTTTAAAAGTAATTACATGTAGTGATATAGTTTTAAATCATCACCGTTTTCCTGGCAAACTGTAAAGACCAGGCCGAGAAGAATTAACTCGTTCATAACACAAAATTGGCAGGGTAAATGGCGATCTTTTGTTGTACATGTATTTGACAGACATTAACATTTTCTAGAACCCTAAACACTTCTTCGCTTGTTGGTTACTGCTGATACATTGTACATATATAGATGTCATACAATGTATTTGATAATCATAAAGTAAATTTAATTGTGTATCAACTTGTACGAACCTTTGCATTTCAATATCCATAACAAATATTTAAATTTGCAATTATGTTTCCTTATATGAACCAATTGAATCCAATGCTGTGTGGACTTTTTAAACGTCACAACGATTATGTCACGCGCTTATCATTATTGTAAAAATAAAAGCACGGTTATTTAAATAATTCGAAACAAGTTGCCATTCTCATAGGTAAATTGCTAAAAAGTTCACCGAGATATGAACTTGGTTAGTACGTGATCAAATCTTCTGAGAAGCCCTTCGGGCTTCACAAGATTTAATCAACCAAGTTCATACCCCGATGAACTTTTTAACTTGCTGTTTAGTTCTTTAATATGTACTTTTGCAAATATGTTTCCTTATATCAGCCTACAGAATAGCAAATACGTTCAATTCTGTGTGACCTTGTTTTTACTGACGTCACAATGACTACTGCACGCACCTAGTTGACGATTGCATTATTGCAAACATAAAAGCACGGTTGTGTTAATAATTCTGAACGATTTACATTTCTCAAACATAAATAAACGTAATAAACAGCAATGCTAAAAACTTCACTGGGATATGCACTTAATTGGTACGTGGTCAATCCGGCGACGGCAGAAGAACCAAGTTGTATCCCGGTGAATTTTAAAATATGCTGTTTATTTCTTAAATAATCAATCTATTGAGGAAAATTATTTCTCTCATTAATATTAAAGTCTCTTATCACACGTACACACACATGCAAACGACACATTTATCAGATAAAATGCTTTATAAAGTCTTTCAATAATGTCAATAATGTATGATACAAAAAATATCATAAAACAAATCACTTCATACATGTGTATATTTAATATAAACGCAGATTAATTAAGATACATACAAACACGTGCACGATGTATATCAGCTACATGTATAGGTTGTAAAGACTTTATTTCTTAAAAATACAATTTATTTAAAAACCACTTTCGTTATTGAGTAAACTTTTTTTCAGTTCTAATTGCCATAATTTCCCTCCCCCTCGGCGTATTGGGTGAGGATTACTCCGCCAGTAGCGGTCCGTGGTGTTGGATCAGGGATTGTGACACTATTCCATTGAATCCTATATTTTGTATGTTCCTCACAGGGAAATTTTGGGAGATTTCAGCTTATATAGGCACCTTTGCCATGTATATACTTCTGAAAGCTGAACAATGGAACAATTTAAGAAAGGTAAACCGCTTTTTACAGTTTGTGGTGACTGTTGAAGAAAAAACATGTTTAATGTCATTAATTACTTAATAACCTTCTTGTAGAACAATAGACCTCTACAGTTATCAAGTCATCGACAGTCATATGAAGCTATTCCTTCACGAGAAAGTTCTAGAAATCAAGACTCTCCCGTCGATGACAGATTTGGCCTACTGTGGATATTTCTTTATTTGTACGCGACGCGCGTCTGGGGAACAATACGGTTTTTTATTTTTGTTGGCCATAATGGTTCCCTGTATTCGCCAGTTGTCAAAAGGGTCGATAAGGTCTTGCTGTATTTTCAAAGCGTGGGAGACAGTGCTCAAGGCTTTGTTAACTTTATGGGGCTTATATTGTTACTGTTTCTTTTCAGAAAGTGCAATTAACCGATTTCCGCTTTTTCCAAAAGTAATTATCTACATTGTATATCAATTTTTATGTAAGAATAATTTTAATTCTTTTTTAAACATTTTTATACCTGATTTATACCTGATTTTAGGGAAAAACTATAACAAAGTGATATGAAATGTGATAAATATGACTAGTTTAAAGATACGAAGTTAAAAAAAAATATCTACTCGTCTTTCTATTACTGAAAAAAGACTTCATTGATTTAGATTTCAAACAAATGGAAATCAGTAGTCCATCAAAAGGAAGTATGTACAGGGAAATCAAGGTTGTGTTTTACCTGTGTTAAAGTGCAATAACTTTCCGAAGTAGAATTGTTCTATTGCTATATGCGTTCCTCTTTAATTGTGATATCTATTTTATTCTGATCTTCATTTGGCTTTTTTGTAATACTTATATGTAACTAGTTTTTCAAATTTTACAAGAAATAAATATCATGATTTAAAAAGAAAAGGTATGGAGTTCATACATTATATCTTTTTATCATTCAATTCTTCGTTTTTCTAATATGGTTCCTTTCAACTAGCATTTAAACACAAAAAAACCTTTCCCTTCAATTGGTTCAATAGTGAATCAACAGGTTACATATTCAAAAGCCTTTAATTTATCGTCAAAAGGAGTAAAAGAAATTACTCCGCAAAGATACATTTAATTTTATGAATACAAACCAATAATTTCTTTTTCAAAACATTTTCGAATTTAGGGAATAATGAATTCGAGCTGTTTTTCATTATTGTTATTTTTTTTTAAATCTTGAAATATGATAGGTCATGATTTCATATCTATGCCAGGAAGGAACAATGTGACTTGTGGAATAAATGTATAAATCCGTATGACATTACTTTTAAATTTTGTACACTTCCTTGTAGTTTATGCAGACAAATTGCCATTTTCTCTGCATTTAATGATGGAAAATCAATTCAATTAAAAGAAACGCATTAATAGCTATCAAATTTCTACTCATACGTTAAGCTTTCTGATAAACAGTTTCTCGGTTTAAAAAGCGCCAACTGCCCACATACAACAGGGAAGAGTATAAATATATAACAATTGAATTCATTTCTTTAATAAAAAATATTATGTAACTAGTCATTAGACAATATTTGCATGCTACATATTTTTGCATATAAAGTGTGTGGAAAGCTATTGCAGTTATAACACTGTAACACACACAGGGTACTGGAAGGTAAAAATGTCGAGTTTTATTATGGCGTCACAAACGTTGAACGCTATTAAAATGCAACGTCACCTGCGAAAATCAAAGTTCACGCTTGTGGCTGTTACATTGGCTCTTCCATTTATATGAACTTACCATTAAACTAAATTAGGATTTTTAAGGCATAAATCACATTTGCAGACAAGAAGTTAAAAAAAATGTAAATATAAACATTAAATCATTATTTTTTGAAAGATGTAGTCTCATAACTGCAGCGGTGTGTGCATACAAATTTTCATAACGCGCTAACGCGCGTTACTCGATTTGTATGCACACACCGCTGCAGTAATGAGACTATATCTTTAAAAAATGATTCAATGCTTAAATACATTTGATGTATAATTATTTTCCACATATATTTTGCATGTAAAGTGTGTGGAAAGCTACTGCAGTTATAACAACGTAACACACACATGGTACTAAAAGGTTGCTGATGAGTTTTATTATGACACCAAAAACGTTGAACGCTATTAAAGTACAACGTAACAAGCGAAAATCAAAGTTCACGCTTGTGGCTGTTGGTATTCAATTTGTCTGCACGGCTTGGTGTGTTATATCACCGACGAAATCCAAAAATAGTTATTTAATGCTTTAATATATGTTTATGAATCCGTAAATATTAAGAAGGTAGTTTAGCAGTAGTTTGTGATAATTTATGAAGATAATTCATTATTTTTTTTTTTTAAATAAAACTGCGAGATTATAAAATACGACTACTATGTGTGTCGTGTTTAAATAAATTATAGTGATTCTCAAATACTCTAACGCGTAATCTTGCTTAAATTTAAACGAATAAATGGATTGGAAGAATTTCATCGAATGAAAGTATCGTAAAGGGACTAATGTCATAAATTAAGAGTTAAAAAATGTCGTGTTAACTTCAAAATTTGTATTTAAAAAGTGGGAGACACAAGTAAATTAAACACCTTATAATAGTTCATTTGCTCATAAATCTTAAAAGGGAATCTATAATTATGAAACTGTAGGAATTTTTGTCTTTTCTTTTCTTCATTCAAGAAGAATAAGTTACATATTACTTATACCCAAATGGGTAAAAAACTATGTTTTGACAGTTTAGTTTTTGAACTGTCTTAATATCTTTATCAGTCTTCCCGTCGTCATTTATCACCGAAAGATAATCCTTAAAGGTATGTTTGAACTTGACAGCCCATTTTATCATGAACTACCAGTAAAACTGATGCTGCTGAAGATTCATTAGATCTCTTTGTCTTTTGTTGTATAAGAATAGACAAATAAGTCCAAGAATGATTATAACGCTAATCCCAAGTGCTACCCCAAATAATTTAACTAAAAGGAATATCTGGGGCTCGTCTCCTAAATGTGGTTCCGTTTCCTTTGATGTTATAGCTGTCTGGTAGGTATTTTCAAAGTTCATGGTTACGTGAGACGTCTCCGATATTGTCACAAGCGAACTGACTTGTTTTTCAGTATAACTTGTGGACGGAATGATGTTAAAAGTTGACGTTGCGATAGTGTCTCTATCTGAAAACGGTTTGAAAAAATAATTCATTAAAAAGAATTATTTATATTAATATAAAATAGTTGAATTTGAAAATTATTTAAGTCTGCATACTATGATGTATTGTACAAAAAAATCTATCCCATTCTAAATAGAGTACAAATCAAATTGTTTAAATTGTTTACAGTTTTTGTTTTGTTTTGGTTTTTGTTGGGTTTTTTTGGTGTGTGTGTGTGTGTGTGTGTGTGTGTGTGTGTGTGTGTGTGTGTGTGTGTGTGTGTGTGTGTGTGTGTGTGATTTTAATTTACAGTTGAAAAATAGAATGTTCAACACTGTTTTTCAAGAATACCAAATTCCAAGAAACGATAGCTTGTGTTTTATTTTTATTAATGCTTTTGTCGTTGTGTATGAGATAAAACGGTATTGTAATTATTATTTGTATAGATCTTGGTTCAAGATAAATGTTATTACCGCATGCACCTGACGCTATATATTTTTCTTATAAAAAAATATATATCCCGTATATTATTACTTATTAGGTTTGTTACTGAATAACTACAGAAATATATTGGGTTGATCAGTCTCATAGACGGCGAAAAGAAGCCTCATCATTCGGCTCCAAACACAACAATGTGACGTCAATTAAAAGGGCAACTTCTCTAATTTAAAGGTAATTTCAAAGGGCAACTACTCTAAATATTTTAAGAACTTAGGGAACGCGGTTTTTGTATTAAATATTATGAAATGTCGAGATGAGAAGGCGAACAATTTTTATTGTTTTCCCTCAGACTGAAACACCACAATTCCATTGGCTTAAACATGGCACGTGACTGTCGAATATTATTTATATGTCCGACTGGTTTGATTTTTATCCGGCAATAAGGTCGACTCTTCGCCTACTTATCGCGACATTTCATATTATTTTATACATAAACCCCATTCCGTATAAGTTATTTGTATTTGGAGTAGTTGTCCTTGAAAATTACTTTTAAATTAGAGTAGTTGCCTTTAAAAATGACGTAACTAAGTTGTGCCTGGCAGCGTCGATATTTGCTCAAACGTCTTTGGAGAAAAGAGATATGAGAATTTTGAATAGTTCAACTGTGTAAAATTGGATGAGATGTAAGACAGCTTTTTATACATAGATTTGCGTAGATCATGCTTCTTGTGAATAAATGTCTAACTTGATAGTTCCCGGGAAAACAAAACATAAGGTTTGTTACTGACTGACTACGCAAATGTATCGGATCAATCTCATAGACGGTGAGGCGAAGCTGATATATTTCCGTAGTCATTGTTTAAAAAACCTAATAAGTAATATTATGAGAAAAATATATAACGTCAGGGGTGGTAAATACATGTTAGTACCATAGATCAGACATCCGAGAGCGGAATGACATTCAACCTTGGAACAGTTGCAAACGGAAGTACACAGCTTTCCATACCAAGGATAACCACATTCTGCTCCGCACCTGACACCATGAAAGCCAAGAGGACATACTGTACAAAAGATTATTGAAAGTTGGTTATCATTTACCTTTGTATATATCAAGACTGGTGGAGGGGTTGTTCTTATCTTGATTTGTTTTAATGTGATATATTCTGTCTCACAGCACCATGTTACTACTCTACTTAAATTGAGTGCATCAATATAGTATTAAGGTGATTATTTTTAATGAATGACTTATTGAAGTACGTGCCAAAATCATATTACAACCATAAACGGTGCTTCACAAAGTTTTCACAACTTTTCTCTTTTAAATTAAAAGACAAGATACTGTAAAAGGAAAAATTTACTTAAAACGGATATTAATTTACGATTACTGAACTGAACTGAGTTTTTACAGTACACAATTTTTTGGTCGTTTTTAATGATTTTAAAAGTATAATGGATTCATTATTTGTTATAAACGTTTAATTTACCTTGACATATTTCGTCCGAAAAATGGTAGTTTTCACAACACTCGCTGAAAACATAATATAAACAGTTGATAATATACATCATCATTGACGCAAATATCAGCTTTTTGTCGTAAATTAGTTCTCAATATACCTACATACAATTTCCGTTTGATTTCTTACAACAGCCGAAGTCGGTTACCAAATCACACACACTGATCATGAGAAACGTCAACCAAAGGTACTTGTTCATTCCTGTATTCAACATCAGATGCAAAAACTGTACAATATGCATTTAACTATGATATACATGTATTTAGATAGTTATCCTATAATCGATTACTTACCACTTGTAATATCAGCAAGATATTTTATAAAGACTATAGGTGATAAATAAATTAGACAAAGAAATAGATAAATAAACTAGAGCCGAGCTCGTTGCAAAGCAACGAGGAGGTCTTCCGTTGCAGCTTCGTGTCGAAAAAGATTGTCAATATGATAATAGTCATAATGCAATATACTAGTGCTTATAAGTGAGTAAATGGATGGCATGCATCAGCCCCTTATTGAAGAGGACAGCAATTTCAATCCAGTAATAGTTCAGTCACAGAAAAAACACATAGTTTCTCTTTTTAGTACATTGGACAAAGTATTAATGGTTAAAAATGTGTGCGAAATACATGTATCAAGATCGAATTTATGAACAACTGCTAAACAGCAAATGCCATATTTGTAATAATAATTTTTTACCGCAAAGAGATTGACTGATCAAAAGATTTTAGATCAAAGTTATGATTTATCTGTTATTTGTATTTCACAACTATACATCATTGGGATCTTGAACTTCTAAATAGCCAGACATCGAAAAGCACTTAGCGTAAATATTCACTGAAAAAATTGTTCAAGGTCACAGCACACCCCTTACTTCTTCTGGTGAAACTAAAACCGGATTTGACACAAGAAGGAGAATACATAGAATAGACATGTTTCACTGATGTCTACTGTGATCTTGACCTTTAAATTATAAAATAAGTTTAAGATCACATAAACCACAAGCACTGTTTGTGTGAAGCATGATCTAGATTTTTGCCATGAAAGAGAACACACGGTTCAGACCACAGTGTAATAAGTTGCATGCAACTTTGTTTTATTCTGAAATTATTGAAACTTTACACAGTGGTCTGTGATGTGACTATTTCATCTAAAAAAAATGAAATTTTTGATTCAAGGTCACTGTACATCTTTTACTTACAAGCACTTTTTATAGTAATGTATGAGCCAGACAGAATCATCGGAAGAAAAATATAATTATTATGGTTAGACAAGGATTTTTCAAACAGGTATCATATGACCCTGACATTTGACCCAGAAACTTTGTTTAAGGTCACTGGACACCCTTTAGCTTAAGGCTCTCTGTAGCTGAAGTATTAGAGGTACATGTAAGTAGGTTACATAAATGTCGGAGCAAGATTCGGCCACCTTCGAAGAATATATGGTCTTGACACCTGACCTTCGCCTTTTACCTAGAAACTTGGTTTAATGTCACTACACACTCGTTATCCAAAGGCACTCTGTGGATGAAGTATTAGAATTACATGCGAGTAAGTTTAATGTAGGAAGACCCAATTACAGATAAATTATAATTAGGAAAAGTAATTCGGACGGACAGAGAGCCACGGACAGGGAAACATTTTGGTCATTATACGACGCCATCAGAGTGGGACTTCGACCCATTTCATACATGTTTATGAATAGATATTATAATCGTAAACTATTATTTGTACCCATTGCCATGTAAGAAGGGGGAAAAACCAAGTGTTCTGTCTACAAGTAACCAAGTTACAAACGACATGGATAAACGTAATTTAGCATTGTTATCTAATACATAATGAATAATGCTGCATTTATGTTTTAGGAAAGTATCAGATGCAAGTAATAATCTGTTCTGAGAATATGTGGTCACAATTTATCTAATAGATGTAAATGTAGCTTGTACACTGATCCTGGACATATATTAATAAATTTTCGAATTTTCTGCGATGTTTAGTACCGGTTGACGTCCATGCGCGGATCTAGAGGGGGCGGATGGGTGGGTAACTGGAAAATTCAAACAAACTTATTAAATTGACCTAGAAAAATTACTAAATTACGCGTGCACCGCATACGCACAATTTCGATTTGTAAAGTTCATCCGAATGAAAATTTCCGCAAACTACAGATTTGTATAGCATTTTTAATCATACGACCATTACTCAATCTTCTTCTGATCTTTTACTCTTCGAATATCAACAAAATTTGTTTAAAATTCACACATGTTTCCATGAAAATGAAAGATATAAACAGTAATAGCAATGAATTTGCTTCTACAATGAACCGAACGACCATACAGAAAAACTACAAAAGCGATCATGTTACCGTTTCTCTTTTTCGGCCTGAATCTAAACATAATCTTTTTAAAAATTCACGTGTATATATACCTAAAATAATTACTGAATCCTTCAATTCCGGACATCGATTAGCGAGGTTTTTTTTATCGTGCGAGCCCCTCTCGTTTTCATGTAACATTTCAACACGGAACTTTGGTTTTAAACTGTCTTAAAATAAACGCTTGGAATGTATTTTTTAAAAAAATTCCCATTTTGGATCCTGTTCAATTAATGCATTCAAATTCTATTTGCTCTCTCTCTCTCTCTCTCTCTCTCATTTTTGTACAACTTATAAGAATACTTAAAACACTTTATACACTTATACACTAATTTGGGTTCGCCAATAGTAATTCAAAAGACAGGTTGATCTGGCAGAGTGTGAATGTCGTCTAAAAAGTGTTGAAGTCGGTCCTGTGAATGCATTAAAGTCTCAGCAGTTATTAACGGAGATAATCATGGGTAAATATATTAATCTTAAAGTTGAAACGCTAGTCGATTTTACATGAACCGGTCAAAATTTCGGCGTTGTAATTAATCAATTAACATGCACGTGTGTGATAGGGTAGAAGCACATGAAGCTTGACGTGTGTATTAGACTATCGCGGATCTCTTGTCCACTCGCACGGGATTTACAAGTGATGGATTATGTAAATGTATACATAAATCCCAGTGGCCGTGTTGGGTTTAAAATGTTTGCAGTTTTATTAAATGTTTTATTTTAAACAATTTGGGTTCGCCAATAGTAATTCAAAAGACAGGTTGATCTGGCAGAGTGTGAATGTCGTCTAAAAGTGTTGAAGTCGGTCCTGTGAATGCATTAAATTCTCAGCAGTTATTAACGGAGATAATCATGGGTAAATATATTAATCTTTAAGTTGAAACGCTAGTCGATTTTACATGAACCGGTCAAAATTTCGGCGTTGTAATTAATCAATTAACATGCACATGTGTGATAGGGTAGAAGCACATGAAGCTTGACGTGTGTATTAGCTAGACTACCGCAGATCTCTTGTCCACTCGCGCGGGATTTACAAGTGATGGATTATGTAAATGTATACACAAATCCCAGTGGCCGTGTTGGGTTTAAAATGTTTGCAGTTTTATTAAATGTTTTATTTTAAACAATATAA
>WFKH01010931.1:17656502-17667939 GCA_016163765.1 Magallana hongkongensis | reverse complement strand
TCTCTCTCTCTCTCTCTCTCTCTCTCTCTCTCTCTCTCTCTCTCTCTGTGCATGTTGCCATTTTTTATAGGTTTCAAACCAAAGTATGTAACATAATATCGGCCGGTATAATTAGCCATTGATGATCGTAAACCTTTGGCTGATGTCAACAATTTACGTGTTCGAAAAGAATTAAATAGTAGATTTTTCAGTAACGCACAGCGATAATCGGATAATATTGAGGCCCGGGATCGAGTCCTGTAAACCATGATATATTAACTTGGTTTTTTTTCTTTTTTGGAATTTCAGCTGTGACATTTTTGTTCAATAAATTCCCCCTATAATATTTTTATGACACTTTCCACGATAGCAATCATTTTCCATGACTTTCCTATCCAACAACATTGACAAAATCTTTCCAAAATGTAGCATATTTCACCCCTTCAAAAGTCAGCGATGTGGGGGAGTAGCTCGGTTGTTGTAGACTATACAATCATATGACTGATTTTCTGGTAATTTAAATTATGTATCTATAATATTATCTTAATCCAGACTATTACCACACTGAGAGTATCGCCTATATAAAACTATCTGATACTTACCACTCAAATACACCCAAAATTAAACAGTTATAATGAAAATAATACGCATTTGAGATAAATATGATATTCTCTTAAAGATATTTCAGAAATATAAAGAAACCATCACTCGATTGGAATGAATTGAAATAGGTATGGACAAACAATATCGCTTACCAGAATGCATGCGACCTTAGACACATTTTTTTCTCTGTTTAACCATGAGCGCATGTTTGTCTATTGTTCTCCTTTTAACATAAGCTTACATATATAAATATTTAACCACCATTAAATGGAGAACAATAGACAAACATGCGCTGACTATGTATTAAGTCTGTGGGTCTCTTCATTATCCTATGAAGATTCAAAAAAATGTGATGACCCCTACCTAAGAAAACGACTTCGTACTTTGTCAATATGAACTTTATATCAAAGTAATTACATGAAGTGGCAGTTAAGACATTGGCAATGCCTACAATTAAAAGAAATATGGCCATTTTAAAATGTATTTTGTCGTAATTTTTAAATGTACTTAAGTGCAGTCATCCTTTAAATGATTAATCTTTAGTTTTCCATGAAAGAAAAATAACTATTCCTATGAATCTTTTTTATTGGAATGCTGATGTTTATTCTCTGTCGATTTTCTTGAATTTTACCTGCTATTCTCTCCAGCCTTTGAGTCGTCGGTGATTCAAAACTTACAAACGATATGTAAACTGTACAAAAGATGTCTTAATTTTACTCAAAGATTAAATATCTATACTCTATTTGCATTTTTATGTAATATCAAAACACTTATTTTATCGTATGTCTGTGCATGTATAAAATGATTAAAGTGCTTGAATTTAATATTTTAGACTTAAGGTAGGTAACGACGAGAGTTAGTTTGTGTTTTTAACCTCAACCCCCCATTCGAATTATATTGTTCTAAATCGTCTAGTCTTTTAACTACTAAGTATAACACGGTGGATGGAAAAAGTTTTTTTACATTATTATACTAAGAGCTGGTAAACGTTTTTATGCTCACAAATGATTCATTGTTGATGTCAAAATGTGTGTCACGTGATAGCAATTTATATCTTAAACTATAACATTTGGATTGATACCTCCAGAAAGTAAAAGAACTCAATTATAACCATTACATGATAATTACATTAAAAAGATATGTTTATCTGAAAAGGCATACAAATAAAATTGGTTTAGGAAGAAATCGTTATCCACTGACAAGCCTATTTAATAGGGTTGATTTTCTACGGTTATTCTTTTAGTTCTACACGCAAGTTGGAACATAAAGTTCAACATTTTTGTGCTGGACCTTAACTAAAGCCATTTCTTCGTTTTAAAAATGGTTTTACTCTAGACCGCATTTATCGAAAATTCAAAAATTATGTATAATAATAATTTGGAATATTTAAGAATCCTGTTAAAAAAAATTGTACTGCAATATATCTTTTCTTACCCTCAAACAGTTTATCACCATGAGCAAGAAAATGGAGAACCCATCTTAATTTTTTTTTTCAAAATTTTCATTCATCTTGGTTTTGAATATTTTTTCAAGCATTCTTTCTAGAGTACGGATATTCATCAAATGTTTTTGTAGAGATTTGATGTTTAACTGTTCATGTTGTTAAACATGCATGTCTTGATAGACACTGATCGATTTTTGACATGATAAAGTTGAGCATTCATCATTTATTCGGGCTTATTATTTGTATCAAAGATGGTATGAGTACAATTTTTAGATAGAGTCTTACTATTATTTTTGCATCCGTCAGTAGAGTTGCAATCAGCCTCAGAACAGTTGTTTGGGTAATCGTTGCAGGAGGAAATGCAAAGCTTTCCATAATGTGGATAAACGCACGCTTTGCTGCAATTCACATCATAATACCCCAACGGACACACTGTGTAGAATTAATTATCATATCATTACACAATAGTTATATTACTTAAAATTCAATAACAACTACTCTAAAACAATTAACATTGAAATAACTAAATACTGCAATTTGAAAAAAATATTTTATAAAAAATATATATTCTCAGATAAACCCTTTATATATGTAACTATGTTAGATATAGTGAACGTTTAGCATATTTAAATCGCTATGTTTTCTGAAATTTATATTTAAAAAACCAAGAGGCCCAGGGGACACATCGCTCACCTGAGCAATTTTAGAGTATCAAATACAAAATATCTAAACAACTTGGTAGAGTATATATATATTAATTTTTAAAAAAAAATATTTTTCTAAACATTTTCTTAAGTTACCCATTGAGCTCCTTCTGTTGTTTCAGTTTTTGAGAATTTTTAAAGATTTTTTTTCTATTTATTCCAATGTAAAAGTTCAAATCAATTGTGGCCCCACTTTATCCATGGCGATCATGATTTTAACAAACTTAAATCTACACTACCTGAGGATGCTTCTACACAAGTAACAGCTTTCTGGCCAATTGGTTTTTGAGAAGAGAATTTTTAAAAGACTATTCTTTTGACATTTGACCCCCCTTTCCAAATTGAAGCCTCTCTCAACCCATGGGGATCATGATTTAAACAAACTTTATTAAATCTACACTACCTGAGGATGTCGTTTTTAAGAAGATTTTTAAAGATTTTTCTCCATATATTCCGATGTAAAAATTCGACGCCCCCTCCCCATTGTGGCCCCAACCTAACCCCGGAGATGATGATTAGAACAAAATTTAATCTTCACTACCCAAAGATGCTTCCACACAAGTTTCAGCTTTTCTGGCCAAATGGTTTTGGAAAAGATTTTTGAAATATAAAAACAATATTTCAATAATTCAAAATTATCTCCCCTCTTAAGAGGTTTAAGAGAATGTGGCCATTCATTTGAATCCCCGTTCACCCAATAATGCTTTGTGCCAGGTAAGGTTGAAATTGGTCCAGTGGTTTTGGAAAAGAAGATGAAAATGTGAAAAGTTTACGACAACGACGACGAGGCCAACAACGACAACGGACAAATTTTGATCAGAAAAACTTACTTGAGCTTTCGGCTCAGGTGAGCTACTAATATCTTTATTTTTAAAAATCGTTTATTGTTATACATGGTTTCACTAAATGCATGTACTATTAAGTTTAAAATACCTTGTTCATATATATGCTGGAGGGATGTATATACGAAATTTACAATACATCATATTGTTTAATTTTTATAATTCATACTTTCAGAGAAAATTGAAATTGTCAAATAGTAAATCGTAAATTTTCTTGATGGGTGTAAATACACAATTTACAATATAAAATATTGTGAATTTTGTTTTTATACCACAACTAAGTATATATAAACTGTAATATTTAATATAGCATTGGATGATTTCTTTTTGACGTCGTCGTGTAAGTAACTGCCGTCAGGTGAGCAGACAAATTAAATAACGTGCGATAGCGCGTAATGATAATTTTTCTGCTCAACTGATGGCAGTTATTGACACGATACCGTCAAAAGTAAATTATTTAATGCTTATATTTACATTCCCTTATTGATGAAATCATTTATTTTATAAAATAAATCGAATAAGTTGCAGACCACGGAGGGAGTAAATTAGTACCAGCAAAAGCAGCTGTTTTCTAATTACAGTTTAAACTAGTTTTCACATAGATTGTTGAGGTGAGCCTTGAAAATATAATCAATGAAAAATAACTCTTGAATTTTTGCTTTTAACAATAAAATCAACTTTATTTTGAATAATTGTAAAACATGGTGTTTTAACAACATGTGTGAATTGTATAGAAATCAATGTTTTAGAACTTCTTATGTAAATTATTTGTAAATTCATACGCAGTAATTAGGTTGTTGCATTCAGAGGCATTTAAAGATCACAGAATTTAATGGAAAACCACAGTAGGATGTAAATATAATAATTTATTTACACTGTCTTAATAAATTTACCGCAAAATTGACATTAGGACATACATGTATTTACAGCTATCCAGTAAATTATACAATATGAAAATAGACTACCACTATTGAATTCTCTAAAGAGGAAAGTTTGACAGCAATCATTTTTTAAAGTTCATTCTCGTATAATTTGTAATTTTAGTATATGTGTATTTTGGAAACGTTATTGGTTTGAGGCTGCATGTACATTTTAATGCAAACTCAATGCTATATTGCATGTCACTATCTATATCTATCTTGAAAACCAGTATTTTTCAGTAGTTTATGTTTTGCAAAAATGTGCTATTATAATAATTTTGAATAGTTTTTGTCACTGAAGTTGTAAATTACAATTTTTTAAAAATTTACATATAAAAATACTTGTTCTTATCGCAAGTACAAGTAGATGATCATGCGTGGGGGTAAGTATTAGGTGCAGACCCTCCTTGTAGATTTTTTAGAGGTTAAAATTCTGTTAATGAAATAGTTATATCTGGTGCATCGGAAATGTTCAAAAACCCCTTAACACACCCACAAAAAGTATCTGAAAATTTCAAGTAGATTCATTTAAACTAATGAAAATTTCAAGTAGATTCATTTAAACTAAGTAGATCAAGTTCCAGTTCAAAGACAGTTCAGAACTCCGTAGCTGGGGTCAATTTTCAACAAGGTAATTTTTGAAATAGTAAAGGTCCTCAGAGATTTGAGGATTTAATTTTTAATTTAAGCATTTAAGCTATTGAAAAATGACCCCGGGTATAAATTTAACAACTTTTGGAAAACGTTGAAAAAGCAACCCCGGATCAATATTCAACGTTGAAATATAACACCCGGATCAATTTCATTACACCGGCCCCGATGCTAAATGTATGTTAAGGAGTTGTTTATGTTTGAGATATACATGTATAATTGCATGGTTAAACCGGTATTTCATATCAACATGATATTTTTCTGTCTGTATTTTGTGAATATTAAGTGTAATTTACATAAAATACATAATATAATACGACCGGCCCTCAAGCATTGAATGTTAGAGCTTGTTTATATGTAATGCTAGTACATTTATAAGTACATGTAATACTGTTCAAATGTCATTACGCACGACGACGAAAAAAAAACAGGATAGTGATATGCTGTATGTGTTTTATTCAGAAAGTACGGGTATAATAAGTAATAGACTATCTAGATGATAAACAAGTACACACACGCTTCATGCTAATTTATTTATTTGGATTAATATATTAGCACAGGTATACAGGTTAACTTAATGCAAACACTACTGAATTTTTAACGTGCTTTTTTTTAAAAAAATTTTGTTGATTTTTAGACTATATTCGCATGCAATTGCCCTTAGCTCTTACGAGTACCTTCGCACTTTTCATCCGTTAACTGATAGCCCGAACAGCATTTACTGAAAGTAAGAAAAGGTTAAGTTAAACATAGTGTTACGAAGGCTAAATATTTTTTTAACCTCAAAATACCCACCTACAAATTCCGTCTGAATTTTTTTCTCCGCAGCATCCATGGTAGGTTGCATCACTCAATTTAAGCGCCAAACACACTAACCAGAAATACTTCTTCATCCCCTTCGAAGACAGTAATAAGAAATTTATACACTTTCCCCAAGTTATGTAAAATATTATTTCAGAAACTTCCTTATTTTTACATATGGTTTATACGGAAATAAGACTTTTATATAATTAGCAGATTTAACTATATATGTATGATTAAACACAGCCTGTGATTGCTCATGTTAGTTTCCTTTGCATTTTATTTTTAATTCTGGTTCATATTTACGAAGAAAGCTAATGCATCAAAAATAATCATAATGTAGGTCACACAATTTTTCCATTTTATGTTATTAACGACTATTGTTTAGAATTGATGGATCGTGATTTGGCAAACTTGGCTCAAGTGTGAAAATACAAAACTTTGTTGTTCCTTTATTATAAGGTGACTGACTTTTAAAATATATATACTGTTCAGAACGTTTACTATTCAAGAGGCATACTTGCACATGATGTGAAATTATTAACTCCCTCTCAGTGTTGATGGAATTAAAAGATGCGATTTTTATCGTATTATCATTTTGGTTTTGTACATATGCAACTGTGTTTCATATGAATTTAAGAAAAGAAAATCGCATGAAAAGAAAACACCTTTGAATTTGGCATGGAAAAAGTTTCCCGTAAAATAAATTAAATGTGACGTAAAATTTACGTTAATGCGCTTTTAATGCTTTGACTTGATACTTAGTTAGATATGCATTGTGAAGCGAATGGAAGCAGTTTTTGCGTATAAGAAAAGATTCTGACAGACTAACACGATGATTCAATGTTGATGAGATATAAATTAAAGATGTGGGTCTAATCATTTTATAATATTGCCGACATAATATATTTCGGAGATAAATATATCAAATTATTCTAAATCTATATTTATATTTATAGAAATAATAATATCTTTTTAAGAACCAGGAAATAATTTTCAAAGGACATATCGCATGTTTTTCAATTAAGGGGCATTTTACATTTTTTGCCTTCCTTGTGTATATAATAATTATTCCAACAGTTTGTTTGATGTAAAAAAAAAAAAAGCGATAATTAGCAATAATATCAATTTTTAATCACAGCCCCGATCGTAAAATTAACTCGCTAATTAGATAGCGTGTCACGTGGTACGGTGACGTAGGATTGGGATTATCTTCTTTAAATCTTTGAAATTTTTTCGCCATGGACCACAGGCACCTGACGTTATATAATTTTCTCATAATAAAAAATATATACCCTCTACCTAATAATATACAAGGTACACATTGCCGCCATCTTGGATTTATTTAAGACTGTCACATCAGCTGGAATTTTTACCTTAAACTCATCGGTAAAATTTTTTGCGATTCTCTCTGTATCCCAATCGGTTCTTCAACGTAAAAGCTTACAACCGATTCAACCAAAACGGCGTATTACACCTGTCATTAACAAAAAAAATCAACCCCAATCTGCATCTTCTGCCTTAGACATGCGATAAATGGCTAAAGGGAGGACGGAAGCTTACATGAATACGTCATACCTCGGGTATTCCCTTCCAAATATAGCACTGATACGCATATTCAAAAGGCGTCGATTTTGAATTCGATTGACTTACAAGTTAAAAAGATAGAAGTGGATAATATATACTGCCAATTATAACATTTATTACACAAAGTTTATATAAACATGTTTATAAATGCATATATTTTGAAATATTGACACAAACATACGGTGCAGGGAAATCTCATTTATATTACATAAATGTGTAAACTTCCGTCCTCCCTGTTAGCCATTTATCGCATATCTAAGGCACAAGATGCAGATTGAGGGGTGCCTTTTTATGAATATTGATGAAGGAAGAGCAAAACCGACCTCATTGCCCATGTCCGCGGGAAATCAGGTGGCCGTTATTGTTTGCTTAATTACATATCCGTCTCGATTCTGTATATGCATAACAGTTGTTAATTGAAATATACATGTATACGTGAATTTTGAGTGTAATATTGTCATTCACGATACATGGGCAATGAGGTCAGTTTTGCTCTTCCTTCATCAATATTCAGGAAAAGGCACCCCTTAATCTGCATCTTCTGCTTCTCGACAGAGACACTACAGACAGACCCCAGAGACGCACAGCACTGATTACAAGCGAACTCGCGAGATATAACATTGACATCGCGGCTCTCAGTGAAACCAGGATGGCTGGAGAAGGTGAATTGTGTGAAAGAGGCGCTGGCTACACCTTCTTTTGGAGTGGACGAGGAGCCGAGGAGAGGCGAGAAGCTGGCGTAGGCTTTGCTATAAGGACGACACTTGCTGGCAAGCTAGTCGGCGTACCCAAAAGAGTGAACGACCGCTTGATGACGATGAGACTCCCCCTAACTCGAGGAAAGTTCGCCACCATTGTCAGCGCATACACTCCTTCCATGACCAACCAAGAGGAGACTAAAAACAAATTCTATGAGGACCTCCACAATGTCATCAACGCCGTCCCCAACGCCGACAAGCTCATCATTCTTGGTGACTTTAATGCGAGAGTTGGACGAGACACCACCACATGGGAAGGCGTTATTGGGAAGCACGGAGTGGGCAAGTGCAACAGTAGCGGCCTGCTGCTTCTCCAGACCTGCGATGTACATGGCCTTCTCATCACAAACACCGTTTTCTGCCTTCCCACCCGTAACAAGACGTCATGGATGCACCCTCGCTCAAAGCACTGGCATCTCATTGACTACGTCATCGTCAGGAAGAGGGACAGACAGGACGTTCGTGTCACCAAGGCCATGTGCGGCGCGGAGTGCTGGACAGATCACCGTCTAATCGTCTCAAAACTCAACTTCCGGATCAAACCCAAGATACGTCCTCATTGGACCAAGGTTTCAAAACGTCTCAACGTTGGCAAGCTCAGGTTGCCTTCCACCTCTTAGTACTTTGCTGACATCCTGGAAGAACGCCTGAACTCCGTGCTGGATGACCACGACGTAGAAGCAGCATGGAGCACACTTCGTAATACAGTGTACAATACAGCCTTCGAGTGTCTGGGGCCCTCCACCAGAAAACACAAAGACTGGTTTGACTAGAACTGCGCCGAGATCACGCAGCTTCTAGAGGACAAGCATCGCGCTTACAAGGCTCATATAGATGATCCCACCTCCACAGCCAAGAAAGATGCTCTGAGGAACGCTCGCAGCACAGTACAGCAAAAGCTTCGGGATATGCAAGAATCCTGGCTGAATGCCAAAGCTGACGAGATCTAACGCTACGCCGACTCTCACGACATGAAGAACTTTTACTGTGGACTGAAGGAAGTTTACGGGCCAACTCCTTCAGGCTCATCTCCTCTCCTCAGTGCTGACGGGTTAACACTCATCACAGAGAAGGAAAAGATACTCGACAGGTGGGCGGAGCATTTCAATGGCTTTCTGAACCGCCCCTCTACCATCAACGACGAAGCCATTAACCGACTGCCCCAGGTTCCCATCAACCAGTCACTGGACGCCGTTCCCATTTTGGAAGAGATCTAGAAAGCAATCAGTCTGCTGTCAACTAGCAAAGCACCTGGCGGAGACTCCATCCCAGCTGAGATTTACAAAGAAAGGGGCATTGCTCTAGTCGAAAAACTCTGTTTGAGCTCATTTGGGACCAAGGGAAGGTGCCTCAGGACCTCAAGGATACCTCAATCATCCACCTGTACAATCGAAAGGGAAATAGACAGGCCTGCGACAACCACCGTGGAATTTCCCTTCTCTCCATCTCAGGCAAGATGTTAGCGCGGGTTCTACTTAACCGTCTCATTAAACACTTAGAGGATGGCCTCCTGCCCGAGAGTCAGTGTGGCTTCCGGAAGAATCGCGGTACAATCAACATGGTGTTCGCTGCACGTCAGCTGCAAGAGAAGTGTCAGGAACAGAACTCCGACCTGTACTCCACTTACGTCGATCTGACCAAGGCTTTTGACACTGTCAGCAGAGAGGGCCTTTGGCGAATCATGGCGAAGTACGGATGCCCAACAAAATTCATCACCATCGTTTGACAGCTGAACGATGGGATGAGGGCGAGAGTCCAAGACGGCAGCGAATCTTCAGAGCCATTCTCTGTCTCCAATGGAGTGAAGCAGGGCTGCGTCCTCGCCCCGACGCTCTTCAGCTTGACGTTCTCCGCCATGCTGACTGATGCCTTCGATGGCACGGACACCGGAATCGGCATCAAATGGCGCTTTGATGGTTCAGTCTTCAACCTCAGACGGCTGCAAGCGAAGACCAAGGTTCAATCGGACACCATCAACGACCTCCATTTGCTGATGATTCTGCCCTCAACGCTCCCTGCGAGGCAAATATGCAGCATAGCGTTGACAAGTTCTCTGATGCCTGCGACAACTTTGGCCTTACTATCAGCACAAACAAAGTCATGCATCAGCCAGCACCAGGCAAACCGTATGTTGAGCCAACATCACCATCAACAACCAACGGCTAAATGTGGTGGACAAGTTCACGTACCTCGGTAGCACTCTCTCCATGAACGTTGTGATCGATGACGGGGTGAACGCTAGACTGCCAAGGCGAGCGTTGCCTTCGGCAGACTGTACAAGAACGTGTGGGACAGAAGAGGCATCAAAACAGAGACAAAGATTAAGGTCTACCGTGCTGTGGTTCTCACCACACTGCTGTATGGCTGTGAAGCGTGGACTGTCTACAAGAGGCACGCCAGAAAGCTGAACCACTTCCACACGACCAGCCTCCGTCAGCTTCTCAGTGTCAAGTGGCAAGAAAAGATACCCGACACAGAAGTCCTCACCCGAGCTGGCCTGCCCAGCATCTACACCATGTTCATGCAGTCACAACTCCGCTGGGCGGGACATGTAGTCCGTATGCCAGACCATCGACTCCCCAAGAAACTACTCTTTTCTCGCACTACATGAAGGAAAACGTGCACGTGGTGCCCCAAAGAAGCGATTCAAGGACAGCCTAAAGGCCTCTCTCAAGGCATTCAGAATCAACCCTGACTCATGGGAAGTTGCAGCACAAGACAGGTGTTGGTGGAGAGCCGCAGTCAACGAGGGCGCCAAGAGCTGTGAAGCCAACAGGACGTCTGCAGCAGAACAACGCAGGCAGGCCAGGAAAGACAGCGCCAAGAACCCGGCAGCTGTCATCATCCCCTACCCTCACTGTCCGAGACTATTCCGTGCGAGGATCGGCCTGACCAGTCACCTCCGCACCCACCGTCCAGGTCAACCCCCTCCCCCACGAAGATGAGGCAGTGGTCATCGTCGCCACCGACGGACGAACAACAACAACGTTTGTCATTCACGATACCCCTACTTTTGCATGTTTGAATACAATAGCACTTACACGAACTAAAAATAGCCGATAGGGGAAAACAAAATGGCCTACGTCATTGTTTAATGGAAGTATATATATATATATATATATATATATATATATATATATATATATAT
>WFKH01010931.1:17619815-17645454 GCA_016163765.1 Magallana hongkongensis | reverse complement strand
TATATATATATATATATATATATATATATATATATATATATATATATATATATAAGGAATGAAAGTAATTTCAGAAAAATGAAGTTCAAGACAGAGTTTTTGATAAGTAGAAACCACAGGTGATATCGAGAAAATAATCTAGAATTTATAAAAAAAAAAATGGTTTGAGTGATAAAAAAATTACAAATACCTCTATGGTGAATTTTTAATCCGGCAGACTACCGTTGAAGACTGTACGTTGAAGTCCGGTTTTTTAAGTTTTGGTATAAATTATTATTGTATTATAAGGTCATTATGATGTTAGAAGAGTGTGAACAAAAATTGAATAATGTCTCAAACTGGGTGTCAAATGTCAAAGACAAATTGTTTAAAATTGGATTAGGCTACATCTAGTACAATGTATGACCAAGACAAAATATGTTATAGAAGCCTTTTTTCTTATAAAGCAAAGAATTATTGATACTTTTGTGCAAAATCGTATTGCAAATATCAATAATTCATCTAGATATATGTTATATAGAAACATTTTTGACCATTTTCCACAACAATATTATTTTGTGAAACCCATTGCTTGTTTTTACCAAAAAAAAAAAAAATTAGTAAAATTAAAATGTGATCACATAATTTAGCCATAGAAAGTGGACGCCTTAGAAATATTTTGCGTAATAATAGAATATGTAAATTTTGAAGATCCTAAATTAAGGATGAGTATCACTTTATCCTAATATGTCCACGCTATCAGCAATTACGATTTAATTATATAAAAAATACTTTCGGGAAAACCATGTTTGAATTTATATAGCTATTACCTATAAACAATGTCAAAGAACTCTGTAACTTAGGAAAGTGTTTGCACCATGCATTCAAATTACGTAATGATTGACATGTTATTCAAACAACTCCTGTAATTAAATTAATGTGTTGTACATTCTTTATTAATATTATTATTATACTAAATATTTGTTGTTACTATTACCAATATGCAGATTGTTACCAAAATTCTTGCGCTATGCTGTACATTTTTTGTTTTAAACATTTTATATGCAATAAGATGTATGCCTTACGCAATGAAGTGAATTGAATTGAATTAAATTGAATTCTTCATTTTTATTTTGTGAAATCAAATTAAATACATTTTACGATGCAATAAAACATTTTCAAATCAACTGCTCATGTAAAACTGCATTGTCTTTTTATTGCAATACTTAAAAACAGAAAATGCAGCTCATTCATTATAAAATTAATATTTATTGAAAAATTAGGAAGATCGTTTTTTATTTAGCATGCAACAGTCAATTTTATAACATAATTAAGATGATCATATCCTTATTTAGCATGCAACTGTCTGCGATTTACTTACTCTCAGTTGGTAAGCCTAGAATATTTTTCAAATATTAATGTAGAAAATAAAAATCACCCGGAAATTGTAAGGTTTCAGCAGGAACCCTCATGTGCGTGTAACATGTGTGCGTGTAAATATTCTATTAGAAACAATGAAAGAACATGTCACATGATAATTATTTGACCTGATTCCGAAATTGGAAATTTCGATTTCTCTGTCGATGCATGCTTTAATATTAATTTCAATATGAATGCCTATGACAATTGTGTTGTGTATGTAGGAGACTACGCTTACCAACAGTTACTATGTAACTTATTTTCTTTTTAAACCTTTTGATAATCATTATTCAAATTGTATTAAAGGGCATCACATAGTGTAGAAATGATATGCATACTTAAAATAAAAAATTATATTTCAAAAAGTAGATGGCTATAGGAATAGCATGCGTATCAAAATTAAGTAAAATAGGAAAATATCACCACAGCTTGAAGCTCTGCCATTAAGTCAACTGAATATAAACTAAAATATATAGAGAAGTGACAGATCTATATAAGGCAGTCACCTATCAGTAACTTTTCAATCACCTTTTATGGTAGAGTTTTATCTTGTGACCGCTATTTAAGACATATTAAAGATACGATGATTTGATCAAAGTGAACAAGTCAAGTTGTTTTGGTAAAACAAGCGTGGGACTGGTTAATCTTGGTTTGAATTTAATAATTCAATAATTGATCTAAATTTTTATTTGATTTAAAGGATAAACTATCAAAAACATTTTTTGAATTCTTTTCGCTCTATATCGCAAATGAGCCATTTTATCCGTTTGCCTCAAACATGTTCAAGAAATGTTACACAACATTACTGGTACTGTACCAGTTATCGGCTAAGACCAGTTATCGGCAAAACTGAGAGTTAGGGTTTATAGCAAGCGACTATCCGAGATTTTATAATTAAGTCGTCTGTTTCGAATAAAGAAAAGTAAGTTTTCATGAAAACTTTCTTGAATATGTTTTATACATGAGCTTAAACGATCATTGTTTACCCCTGATTCACATCTTTGCACTTTCAGCAGTGGGAGAAGTGACGTAATAAGTTAAAAATAGAATATTACCTCTTTGTGATACGTTATTACATCTCTTCTTTGATTTGACATATAATATCAATACATATAACATGTACGAACAAAAGGAATTCACTAAATTCTGAGAGATTCATAGCGCAGTTGAACGCCTAATTGCACAATTATGTATTGAATAGTCTACGATTTTGTGTATTACCGTAGGATATCAAACGAATAATTTTATGAGTTTTGTTTCTAATGTATCATAACCCCTACGACCTTAGTCTGACCCCACAAGGGGCATAATTCAAATTACATTATGCGAAGTATTAAATCAACATGTACAGGGATTTTACTATGTTATCATCAAGCAGCCGATAACTGGTACAGTAAATCGTAAAAACTCAGCAAATTCGGGGCGTGATAAAAAGCACAAAAACAAGATGTTTTTGATTCTATATAGTGATATAATCTAACAGATGGATAAACAAGGAGTTCATCATTTAAAGTATGTCAACTTGTATCCAAAAATATCAAGAAATAAGGAAATACGAAAAGAAAACGTTAAATTTTAGCCGATAACTGGTACAGTGCTAATATACTTCTGCAATGGTAATATGTGTACTAAAAAAAATTATTTGAAAATTATCATTTGTTTTAAACTACAAGCAAGTATATATTGTCTGTGCGTGTGAATCAAGTAGAAATATGATTAAACGCCGTTGAGTTAGATGATTTTATAAAAAAAATATGGGTTATGTTATAGAAACGAGTGTTATTACAATTTATGAAATATTTAAAACTTAAGCTATGATTTAGCTAAATTTATCGTGGTCATCATTCTAATTTTGCCACAATGAATGTGTATGCATTTTATAAATATATAGGGGTATTATATACATGTATATATACTTCTAAAAAAAATGTAGATTTGATTGTTCTATCAACATATTGTATATATCTGTCTTAAAACGGAAGAAATCGTTTATAATGTCTCTCGAGAATATACGATTCATCTTTAACAGATAACTCGTCAATATTCATAGTACTCTTTCCGCCATAAGTTGGTGCATTGTCTGTGGCAAAGTATTGTACCGTATGCTGTTTCGGCAACACTTCCACATACGCTGGGAATCCTACACGACTTAACAACCGGTCTCTTGTGATACTGGCTCAACGAATGTGTTTCTTGATTTACCAACATATTTCTTCCTACTTCTGTCGTCTGTTCTTCCTACATGAGAAATCTCAAAATGTCCTTGAGGATCTGCAGAACTGTTGATGTTATTTCTACTGTTGACATTGCTTGCTACACGGTCAACATTGCGATGACTACAGTGATTCAGCAGCCTGAAATTCTGTTCAATGGGTTGTGGAAAATTCAGAGATTTAATTTCTTGTCTTCTCTTACATAAGAATAGACAAACTAGTCCTAAAATGATAAGAAGGCTTATACCCAGGGTATATCCAAGTAATTTCACGATAAAGACCAACCAGAGCGCGTCTTTGGAAACAAAATCCGTCTCAATGACTTCTGTTGTGGATTTTCCTGTAAGTCTTGATGTCAATTGTGTCCTAATGACATCTTTTATACCTTCGATAAAAAAATAAAATACATTCTAAACAACTCAAGTATTTGCAATACTTTTTTTGTTTTTTTAATACATATATGCATCATTGTGAATTGAAATATATAAGTATTTTTTTTCTTATTACAATGTTTGACTCAAATACAAGTGTGAATAATATATTTTTTTTTTAAATTAAAAAAAAATGAAAAAACGTATATAAAGAAAATTTCTGCACAAGAAAAAGTTGCAATCTTTTTTATTAAAGTAATAGCATAAATGAACCTCCTTTCGATTTAAATTTAAATGATTAATTTTTGTTTTCCGTGAAAGAAGAGGAACTATTTCCCTGAATCTTTTTTTTTTTTTGGAATGCTGTTTTTGTGTATTCTCTGTCGATATTCTTGAATTTTACCTGCTATTCCCTCCAGCTTTTGAGTCGTCGGTGATTCAAAACCTATAAACGATATAAAAACTGTACAAAAGTTTCTTAATTGTATTCAAAGATTAAATATTTATTCTGTATTTCCCTTTTTATGTAATATCAAAACACTTATTTTATCGTATGTCTATGCATGTATGAAATGATAAAAGAGCTCGAATTTAAAATTTTTGACTTGATGTAGGAAAAACGAGAGTTAATATGTGTTTTAACCCCATTTTAATTTTATCGTTCTATATCGTCTAATCTTTTAACTACTAAGTATAACATAGTGGATGGAAAAGTATTTTACTCTCTTACAGTAACAGCCGCTAAACGTTCAAAAAATTCAATATTTCTGTGCTGGACCTAAAATAAAGTCATTTCTTCTTTTTAAAAAAATGTTTTTACTCTAGACCGCATTTATCAAAAATTCAAAAAGTATGTATAATAATAATTTGGAATATTTAAGAATCCTTTAAAAAAAATTGTGCTGCAATATATTTATTTTTACCGTTTAGCAGTCGATCACCATGAGCGAGAAAATGGGGAACACATCTTAACTTTTTTTCTACAAATTTCATTCATCTTGGTTTTGAGTATTTGTTCCAGTATTTTTTCTAATGTACAGTAATTCATCAACAGTTTTGATATAAATTTGTTGTTTTACAGTTAATGTTGTTAAACATGAATGCCTAGAGAGACATTGATCGATTTCTGACATGATAAAGCTGAGCATTCAGCATTTATTCGGGTTATTTTTTACACCTATGATGGTAAGAGTACAATTTTTTAGGAAGAATCTTACCATTGTTTTGGCATCCGTGGGTAGAATTGCAGTCAGTCTCAGAACAGTTGTTTGGGTTATCATTGCAGGAGGAACCGCATAGCAATCCGTAATGTGGATACATGCACGGTATGCTGCAATTTTCACCATGATAACCCAGCGCACACACTGTGTAGAATTAATTTTCAATTCATTACAGTTATATTACTTTAAATTTAATTACAGTTATTCTAAAGCGCTCAACACTTAAATAACTAAATACTGCCATTAAAGAAAATCCCCACTTAAGTGTTTGCTCCCAAGTTAGATTTCATTGTAACTTAATAAAAAAAAGTTGCTATTATATGATAATCATGTAACTTTTTTGTTTCTGCTGTAGGGGATTTTCAATTGAGAATGAACATAAAGAATTAAATGAAGTTGATTCAAAAAGGAAGTGCAAACGTTTTCCTAGCAATCCGATCCCTTTCGTCTTTACGGGGGCTCTAAACGCCTATTTTGAGTTAATTTAAAGTCCAATTTGGTCATTTTATAATAATGTTTGTTACATTTTTGAAGTAGCATGTATTTTTAACGAAGATATCAAAATGTGAAGTGTGCAATTTAAATACACTTACAGTTCTTTTGACTGCATGACCGCAAGGACTGAAAACATGTATAGCTGAGATGCTCTATATGCTTACTTTATTTAAGGCCGAGGTTTTTAATCGGTCGGTTTACCTCAGGTAAGTTCAGGTGGGGGTGGAGCCTATATTGAAAAAGGTGTGAAGCCCCGAGGGAAACACGCTCGCTTGTGTATACACGGGTATTAAAGTGCTCTCAACAGAGTTTTTCCGATGATCTAAAAAAAAATATCCTATTTATACGTACATGTACTTATAAAACAAATTGCCGATCGTTAAAATGAATATAAATGCATGAATAATCGCGTGCGACATGGCAAAATCTTTTTTGATTGAAAAGGTTTCTGATGGGATTTACTGAGAATATATCGTGATGTTTTATGCATTATACGATCATCCCACCCTACTCAAATACTAATGCAACATTGCAACATACGCTTGTAAAACTTTTCCCATCAGCTGCAAAATAATTCTACCAGCTGCGCATGTTCAGAGTTGTCTGTACTTGTTTCTCTTTCGGTTTCAGCTCGTGCAAAGAGATGTGATAACTAACGATATAAATCGTGGACGCAATATTTGATTTAATTTAACTATTTACTCTCAATTATTCACAAACATCTTTATTAATAAACGATGTTTTCATGGATGCATGATCGGCGCAACGTGATTTTGACAGACTATAGGTGATCAGCGCGTTTAGTGTGGTACATAAACCAAGTACGAGTAAAATTTTAATTCATATCTTTTAATATTTCTTTTGATAATATAGTGCTAATAAATGGCGATTTATCGTCACGGTATGCATCAAAAGACAAAAGTTAATTGCACCATCGTCGCGAACGCTAGACATGGTATACACAAGGACGGGTAAACGAATGTCAATCATTTCTAACATCCAATCTGGGGCCTCAATTTAGTTGATTGACAGGGGTACACTGACCAGGTAAATTCGAAGGCGGTGCTTATCTCCTCGGTCTTTAAGTCAGCGTAAGGGATTTTAAAGCATAAAATCGCATCTGACAGCTGTATGTTATTAATAACTACACTTGAAGTTATGTAAAATACACAATCAGATTCAAAAGTTTTGCCCAATTGTTTGGTTTGATGGGTTACACGTGTGATTTTTTTTACGCAATATAGAATGGAGTAACATGAAAAATTATTTCACTAACATAATTGTTCATATTGTTTTAATGTGTTTCAAAAAATCAGGTGGGTTTTAATTAATGCTATTGACAACACGGGAATGTTTATGAATATTTTTTTACATTTTTAAGAATTATTCCTTTTGTCAGCAAACTGTTAGCACACATTGGTTATTATATATATTTTAATTACAATATAAATTTACAGTGTTAGAAATAAAGAAAATATTATTTAACAAAAGGTAAATATTTACAAAAAATATTAAAACTTATAGCATTTAGTTTGAATTATTTAAGGTAATTTAAGTAATAAAAACTATTATTCACGTCCATTCTGAAATGTAGAAAATTGAAATATTTTGTTTTGAATACTTTAGTTGACTATCAAATGGCGGATAACTCTAACTGCACAAAAGCACTTACTATTTTATTGTGTGATTTATATTAGCTTTATACATCGCATTGAAATGATGTAAATATTCGCAAGGCTTCTCAAGTGAATATGAAGAACAATTAAACAAAGTCAATAAAAGACAGTTAATAAAAACAAAGTAACTTTTTTACGTATTCTATGATGCATCGCCTTGCGGTGGGGTTATTGTGACTTGGTGCAATACAACGTATTAAGTCACTTCAGAGATAAAATTACTGTTCAAATGTATAAAGTATTACTGAAACAGACCTTCAAATAAATTGCATTACAACTCTACCACTTAAAAAGAATATACCTTGAAGACTTAAGGTAAGGTTTGCGGCTTGCAATTTTTAGGATTTGTACAAAAGTTGCATACCATTTTGTTCACTATACTAAAGTCTTTTATTCTATAAAATTCAAATGATTTTGCCGGACCCGTTTTATAACTACAAAAGGTCAAAGTTCATGATTTCAAACTGTTATGTTGATAAAATGTAAATAATTTCGGGAAAATTTGTACATTTTATGTGTGACTATTATGGCCGTTATTTCTGCTTAAAATGTTCGAAAACTATGTCACTTTTAATTATACACACTTCATTTCTATCAATTTCTAATGAACTATTTAAAAATAGAACAAAATACAACAAATGTCAAATAGTTGGACTAATATAATGTAAGCGAAAATATCTTATTTGAAACCTTTCAAAGTCCACCGATTTCAGGAAAAACTTACTTAAGTATATGTGTAATCTGGTGTTTCTAAATCCCTATCTAAAACAATTTGTTGCGGACTTCGTTTTTGTGGAAATTGATAAAATGCTTGTGTCTGGTTACTTTTTCATTATTAACTACAAAACCCCGCGAAATAAAAAAAAAACTGAAATCAATTATTACGTCATATAACTTTTGACGTCATATCTGAAATTAAGGGAAGTCGGTGTTACGTCACAATGAAAATATGTGAGTTATCTCCCAGTAACCGCAAACCTTACCTTAATAAGTCAAGTTTGTTGACATGTTTTTGCAAAACATTTCATGGTTGAACCAGTATATCATATTAACAGGACATTTTTCTGTCTGTATTTTGTGAATATTAAATGTTGTTTACAAAAAAAAAAAAAAATAGGGGTAGCATTCACAGCCGGCTGTCAAGTACTGAATGACAGTGTTTTTATTTTAACAATAAAATGCTTTCTTTGGTGATTCATGCGGAATATGAAGGTACCGACATTGCACAAAGCGGGTTATGTAATTTTTTCTGATATGATCGCTACCTTCATTACCCACAGGAATCATCAAGGAAATCATTTTATTGTTTATATTTACATCTGGCTTTAAACAAAATAATGATTTGATCGTAAAAAGTAAATAATATCAACTAAATTATTGTTAATGTGCATCAGTACTTTAGATAAAAGAAATAGCCAAATTGTCTTATATGGGAATTTGAGTCTGACATGATAATGATTATTTCGTGCAGTCGGTGATTTCTCTTAGGTTGCTGAAGAATTCGACACATCGATTAACGGGTTAGAACTGAATGTAGATTTCAGTCCTGTCAGTTTCTATACAGCTGTGAATTTCAATCAATTTTCGTAAGAAATAGAGGGAATCATACTTAGTGGATGCAAACATATTAGTATACTATTATATAATACTTAGTATGAGAAATATTGTGTAAAAGTCAACGCACGACGACGGAAGAAAATAGATGGTAATAGATCTCTTTAGTAGCTCAGTTGACCTTAAATTTCAAAACCATATTCCTCATAAAAGGACATTCTAATTCATATCTTAAAAGACAACTGCGTAAAATGCAAATTGGGTCTAAAATCTGTCCCGGGCTACCATTTCCACCACATTTTTTTGAATTTGAACAAAAATTGAATTTGAACAAAGATACACATACTTGTCAAAGAAGTACAATTGAAATCGATACAAGGAAAAAGCTACAAAATTTTATTGACATGTCATCTATTTTTAACCAGAGAGATTAGCAAAGAACAAAAACAAATTCCTTACTGAGATTCATAATAGGAAATGTTTACATCTTTTCTCCATTCGGAAATACACCTCGGACAATTTTTAAACGTTATCTTCCGGGTACAATTCACGTCTGCTGCAATGCAAACTCTCCGCAGACTTTTATTTTTAGCTGTGTATAGAAACCTGACAAGCTACAGAGGGGGGCGTTTTAAAGGTAAAATCTTGGAATTTTTTCATCGTTTGAACCAAGGGGTATTTATAAAAATCAATAATTTAGCAAAGAGTGAATCGATGACATTTTGGGACAGAGTATAAGAAAGATGACAGATGCCGTGGACACGCGGATTGGAATAACAGCAACATCATGCTAAAAATGTTCTTAATTACAAAAACCCGGCTATAATACATGTTTAATAGACTGTCTAGATAATGAAGAAGCCCACACACACACACACACACACACACACACACACACACTTCATGCTCATTTACTCATTTGGATTAAAATAATAACATAGGTATACGGGTTAAATATATGCAAAAGCTATTGAGTTTTTAACGTGTTTTTTTAAATATTGTTGATTTTAAGACCGTTTTTGTATGCTATACCCTTAGCTTTTAACTGTACCTTTGCACTCTCCTTTGGATAAAAAATAGCCCGAACAGCATTTCCTGAAAGTGAGAAAAGATAACTTAAACATAGTTTTATGTAGGCTAAGATTTTTAAAAAAATTTATCCTCTAAATACCCACCCACAAATTCTGTCTAAACTTTTTTCCCCGCAGCATCCAGGGTTAATTGCATAACACAATTCAAGCGACAAACACACTAAGCAGAAATGCTTCATTCCCGTCAAAGAAAGCAATAAGAAATTGATACACTTCCCCAAAGTGATGTAAAATTAATGAAAAAATGCTATACTTCTCTATTTACATATGGTTTATACGGAAATACGCATATTATATAATAAGCAGATATAACTATATGTGTAAAGTAAAACACAGCCCGTGATAGCTTGTGTTAATTTCCTTTGCGAATTTATTTTTTTTAAATTCTGTTTCAATTTTTCGAAGAAATATAACGCATTAGAAATAATCATAATGTCGGTCACACAATATTAATTATAAATATATATTTATGTTATGTTATCAACGACTATTTTTAATAAATGATGATGTTTTGACAAGCATGGCTAAAATTTGAAAATTCGAAACCTGGTTGTTCCTTTTCTTTATCATTAGTTGACTGACTTTGAGAATCTTTTTACTCTCAAGAAAGTTTACTATTCAGAAGACATACTTGCACATTTTGTGAAATTATTAACTCCCTATCAGTGTTGATAATAGTCAAAGATGCGATTTTTTTTTCATTTATCATCATTTAATTTCATATGAACTTACTAAAAACAAATCGGATGAAAAGAAAACACCTTAAAATTAGATGAAAAAAGTTTTACCTAAAGTAAATTTAATTTATTTTAATCTTATTTAACGTCCAATTGATATTATGATGTAGGCTTTTACACAAATTATATATACTCGTGTGAAAAATGAAAACACACATTTTTTTAATCTTAAAATCTTAATTTTTTTTTTTAAATTCACGTTTATTATCTTTTTTATGCATATTTGAGGTGATACTTAATCAAATATGTATTTTGAAATAAATAGAGTTTTTTTGCGTGTATGAAAATGTTCTGTCAGACTCTTTTTTATGCAAATTTGAGGTGATACTTAATCAAATATGTATTTTGAAATAAACAGAGTTTTTTTTGCGTGTATGAAAATGTTCTGTCAGACTAACACAATAAATGATCTTTAAAATTTAATGTTGATAAAACATAAATATTAAGGATGTGGGTCTAATCCTTTTATTATATCGGTCATAAATATATCGAATTATTTTAAATTTATTTCATATTGATAGAAATAATAATTTCTATTTTAGAATCAGGAAATAATATTTAATCAAACTACAATTCTGGGGTATCGACTATAGATACAGAATATAGAATAGATTATTTTATTATTATTATTATTATTATTATAACAAGCACCTCCATTTTTCATAGATTACAATAATTTCATTGCATTTCTTCAAATAATTTTGGTGCAGATTCTATATTGATCAGAATTAGAATTAGGAGAAATTAGTACTTCTTTAATTTCATTCCGTAACAACTGGCTGCATTACCAACTAATAAAAATTATTTCTAAATATTTAAAATAAAGTGGGCTCAATAGTATCATTCCTTTGAATTGTGATAGATAATTTCTTTTTTAAAAATTCCACTTACACCGTAAGGTTTTCATACTTTTCTTTCAAAATAAACATTGTACAAGGAGTAAAGAAAGTCGTCAAATAATTAACCATCAGACTTGCTGTAAACTTTTAAAAACGATATTTTTGGCCATAAACTATTACTTGGTTGGAATGAAAAATGACAATAACAAACTGTCAACCATATCAAAAATCCATAAAACGAAATACAAATTCAAAGCAGAGCAACATGGACCTCTAAAAAGATAGAGGTAGGATCAGGTGCCTAGGAGGAGTAAGCATCCTCTGCTGACCGATCGCACCTGCCGTTTGCTCTTTGTCGTAAACGGGAAAAAAAACGGAAAAGTCTGTAGACAATTAGGTGATTAATTATGGTCTAACAATTAGTTTGAAAAACGTCAGTCAGCATGCGACCCAGTGGAAGATTGTATTTGCTGACAAGGTCGTTGTATCGACCATAGAACTTACGAAAAGACGACTTCAAACGAGACTGTTGATAGTCCTGTTTTATAAACTTGTTTGTCAGTAGCTTGCCTCGCCTTTGAAACTGTTCATACGAAGAGCATGCCCTTGCGTATCGAATTAACTGGGAGACAAAAACACCATATGCAGGTGATGAAGGTATATTGCTACATAAGTAAGGAAAATTGACTATAGAAAAATTGAAGTCATCACGTTTACCATAAAGTTTTGTTGTTAGGTTACCATCAATGTCCATTTCCAGTAAAATATCCAAATATGAAACAGATGACGCAGACTCTGTGGTATCTTTTTTTCAAGTTCACTGGGATATATCGAGTCGACGTAAGTATGGAAATAACAATTGTTAATTGATAATACTTCGTCGATATACCTGAATTTTGAGTTGAAGGCCACAGCGAGTGATTTATTTTTTTTTACGTACAAGTTTTTGAATAAATTCTGCTTCATAAGAATACAAAAATAGGTCTGCTAACAATGGGGCACAATTAGTACCCATGGGAATTCCAACAGATTGTTAGAAGACTTGATTTCCAAAAACTACATAGATGTTGTCTATCAGAAACTCAAGCATCTTTTTAATGTCAACTTCAGAGTACTTGTGTGTGCAATGAGAATGGTTTTTAAAAAAATATTTTTTTAGATTTCCAATGACAAGGTAAGCATTTTTACGATTTCCATTTTTATTGAAGATACAACTGTCGATTATATCAAAAAGCCTAGATTTTAATTTGTCATGGGGAATGGTTGTATAAAGCGTTGAAAAATCATACGTTTTGATGTTATTGATTTTGGTAAGATTTTGTGACCTCAAAGTTTCTAATACTTCTTTAGAGTTTTTTAGTATCCACATCTGATTCACATTGCTTCTGGAGTATATTGTTGTGCAGTACTCTTGAAGTTTCTTCTTCGCTACTGTAAGAATTTTAGTAAGGAGTAAAGAGAGAGGTTTGGTAGAACATTTACTGGAACCTGCTATATATCTCTGTTTGTAAGGACTTGTGAAGCTTTGAAATCCAGTAAAATAAGGTAAATCAAACTAGTTTTGTTTATTAGGGATATTAAAGATATCCAAAACCGATTTATGATTTTGAAGTATTTCCTGCTTGGAAAGGCTGCTATGTGTGTAAGTAGGATTACCATATGTAGATTTGAAACCTAGTTCTTGAAAATGCAATTAATATAATGTGCCTTGCAAACAAAGACAATGTTGTTACCTGCCTTATCAGCAGGGACATGCTTAGTACATGCCGATCTATCTAGTTCTTTTCTCACTTCTGCTTTATTGAAAACAGAAGGATAGATAATTTTCATTTGGCCTCTCAGTCGTTTATTACGATATTTTAATATACATCTGATGCTTTTAACCCACTCTAACAAGGTATCAAGGTCTTCTTTTTCAAATTTTGCCAATCGCTTAGCGTAATCTGCAACAGAATTCATGATATGTATAAAATTAGGACGCCATGTTAAGGATCTAGGCTCCCTAAATGTTGGTCCTTTCATAATAAGTGATCTTAGGTCTTCGTTGTTAACTAATTAACATCACCAGTAATGACGTGTCCGGCAGAACTATAGGTGTAGGGTGAAGAACATGAACACGTTGGAGGATTATCTTTCAATGTCTTGTAGAGTTTGTTTGTAATTGAAGAGTTTGGAAGCAATGGTTGAAGTAACTAGTTTTCTTATCCATAGTTCTTGTTGTCTACGGAATGGCGTACTCAGCGATGGGCTATTGGTATGATGGTAAATTTTTTCTAGAATTCTTACCTTCATAGACAAAACAGAATGATCAGGGGAAATAAAGTGTTTGTATAAAAGCTGCTTACCTCCGTTATTGATTTAAAATCTATGACATGATATTCGTTTGTTCAGTGAACCTTTGGTTTCACCAACATAGATGAGTCCATAAAGGGTACATTCAATTCCGTAGACAACATTAGAGGTTTTACAGTTCAGATTTTCCCACGTTTTGGTATTGAAACTTTAGATTGCTTGCAAAAGAGGTCCTTGTGATTAAAATGTCACAGGTTTTACAGTTTTTGGCAGAACATTTAGAAATATAACACATAGGATCAGAATCTGCAAATCATTTAATATTTATTAGTTTGACGAAATATTAGCGCTTCTGGTCGAAAAATTTCTTTGATACCTGCATCAATAAAAATTTTGCCGGTGTAACGAAGAATATTGACCCGGGTTGAAAATTGACTCGGGGGTCATTTTCCAACGTTGAATATTGACCCGGGGGGCATTTTTCAACGTTGAAAATTGAGACCAAAAATCGTGAAATTTATACCCGGGGTCATTTTTCAACGGTATGAGAAAGATTTTTCTAAACTCTGATGACCTGGACGCGTTGAAAATTGATCCTGTTGAGAATTGACCCCAACTTCAGAGCTTTAATCTGAACTGGAACTTACTCTACACGGTTTAAATGTACAATCGTGCACATATTTGAAAGTTTCATTTTAATTTTTTTATACTGTCCAATATATTTGCGGACGTGGCTGATTTATTTTAGGTTGATATGTCCGATTACAATTAATCATTTGATTTTGAGACTGAAAATTTGATATCCATTTATTATTTAAAAATATTATGTGAATAAAGCTAAGAAGATGACCGTTTGCTTCTGAGTGGAACGGGCGAGTCGGGCTAGCAATTATTTTTGACATAGAATTGATTTTCATTCCCTCTTGTGACAGAATTTAAAGTTTAAACTCGTCATACACTCTGTTAATAAAATATACTCAACAAATACTGACTGATATCGTTACTTTTCAAACATTCGACATAGCTTTATTCGATACCTTACGTTGTATTATACTATATGTTTCTAATAATGAAAAATACATAACCTCTATTCTGTTTTATTAGGTAGAGAGTATACTTATTTTTATTAAGACAAAAATATATAACGCCAGGTACCTGTGCTTAATTTTAAGACGTCAGAATATTTCCCTAACAAAATATTAAATGAATAGTTGTCATATTTTTATCCAAGAAGTCGTCAACAATTTCTATTTTTTACGACTTAACAATAATTTTTCATAAACTTGCCAAATAAACTAATTTTGAAGCACCAGCCAATTTTCTGCATATGCATAGTCATACATGTAGTTCTCTTTAAAAAAAAATGTCATTCATCTCTAATATTTTGATTTTTCAATTCCATTATTTACCTGTAAATTAGAAACACAAGCAACTGACGTTATATGTTTTCTCGTAATTAAAAACATATACCCTCTACAGTAAAAATGTAAACAATTAAATAAAAGTAGGCTTGCATCTACAGTCGGGGGGGGGGGGGGGTGGTTGATCTAATCATTAATGGTATATATGAAAAGGCGTGCAAAAAGTTGAATATATAAAGATTACTCAAGCATACAATTGATAGAGAAACACTTGTTAAAATTTGGCTTTTATCAGACCTAGACTGGAATATGGTGATGTTGTGTGGGGCAACTGTATCAAGGAAAACTCCGAATTGCTTAAACATGTACAAATTGAAGCAGCCAGGATAGTAACAGAATGAGAGTTAATTCTTTTAAAATCATTTTATATAGTAAACTTGGTTTGGAAACCTTACAATATCGAAGGGATAAACATATCAAACTTATTATACTCTACAAGATAATGAATGGTTTAGCACCACAATTAATGTTAAATTAAATTCAACCATATTTCCAACTGAACATGAATATAATCTTAGGGCGAATGACATTTTTACTGGCTACCACCATATCGGACTACTTCTTATTACAATAGCTTTAGTCCGTCTACATGCTGTGCACATTAATGAAGTTTTCTGGTCAATTTTTCCTTAGATACTTTGATCAATAGAAAGATTGTTAAATTCATTTCTTAAATATATATGTGAGAGAAACATGGCATTGCTTTAATACATTGAAGGAGCTGTTGTTTTTATACCAAAACTGGGAATCTGTAGACTGTACATATGACATATCTTTGATATCTCTAAGGACAATCCGAGGGACACCAATACCAACTGGAAACAATATGAACATTTTTAGCTTTAAAATTCAAACATGTTCTTATATCTTTATACAGAGCGCTTCCTTTAAAGAAAATAAATGTAGGCTAAAATGGCTACAACCATTAAGCCCTCTTAAATGTTTCTTTAGAATTGTATGTTTTCACTTTAATGCATCATAGATATATTCTGAAGTCCAAGGTTCCTAACGCATTTCATGTTTCCTCTTAAACTTGTATTCAGCTACAGTAGTTATCCACCTTATGATACTCTAATTATCAATTCTTTTACAAACCTCCGTCAACTGTAGCCTTTTAGACATAAATAGCTCATTGGTTTGTTGATTTGTTGGTGGGTTGTTTTTTTTCTATATACTTTTTTCTAAGTAAACTGTTTTCCATTGGAAAGTTCACAATTTAAAAGTAATTTTATGGTATAAACGCAAAATTAAAGGTTGGAAATATAAAATTGAAACATGATATCAATTGAACCTAAAGAGTCTTAAATTTAAGAGCATGTCTTTTTAAACCTAATTTACAAATTCAGCTTGACGGTGCGTCAAGACAAATTTTAGGTTTTCACCTATAAACCTAATACCGGTAATGATCATCTGGATCCACAAAGTGCTCAATCGGCCTATAAACACAATGAAATACATTTACTAGGTATAGTTAATCTTTATATTTCTTAACGTAGAATTTTAAATAAGTGATTTTGGCGGAATTTATTTTAATTGCTTAAGGAAAAGTCAATTGCAAGACCTTTACGGGAAACAATTCCATTATTAACAGGCTTCAAATTTCTTAAGTCTCAATCGATATAGCAAGAAGCTAAAGATTTTTAGTTAACCACTAATTATTTTAATGACATTATCCACCAACTACGACAATTACAACCTTCACAGAAATAACATGAGCGCCAAGTGATCATAGGGCATGATTGGTTTGAAAACCCATATCGTCTAAGGGCATCCCAGTGAATGGGAGATTTTAAGTTTTCTAGATGGCGTTTTGGTTTCTGTTTTGGTGTTGTTGTTGTTTTGTTAAACATGTAATTTACAAGACATCAAGTATATCAAACTGTACTTACCAGGTCTGAATTTAATGAAAAGGGAAAGTAAATAATTAATCAAGGTCCTAAATGTACCTTAAACAAGTAAGTCACATCATACATTACATCAAAACGAGATCAAGGATGTTAGGGTTAACGTTGTCAGCATCGGGTTATTATAAAGTGAAAATGTTTTGAATAAACTGAACGTGAAAAAAAATTCTTTGACATAACATTACATATCTTTAGTATTTTCAAATGTAGACTTAAACAAAAATATATATAGCATCGTGGGCAAACAGGAAGTTCGAACTACAAGAATTCTTCCGATTCTTTTATCTAAAATTTTTTAGCAGTGCCATAATAACATAGGGTAACTTTTGATCTGTTATTTTATACTTATTTTCGTTTTTAATTGGTTTCATCTTACTTATCCCCTCAGGTTATTGTATAACATGAAATGCAAAACAGTTGAAAAAATTCTCAAAATGGTTTCTATGCAGCTTATGTTAAACATTTTATTATCGACATCATATCATTATGGTAAAATAGTATAAATATGAGTATTTTTAGACTATGGATGGTCCAGTGTTATCATCATTATAAATTTGTATTATTGAATCAAAAAGGGTTAAATTCATATAGAAGATTTTAACTGGTGTAAAATATGCTTTGTAATACTTGTACCTAATTCTTGGTTCGACTTCCTGTTTTTTTACACTAATCATTTATGAATTTTCATTGCCTTAGTCACCACGCAAGTAAGTGTTATGCCTGAAGTTTAGTATTTTACTTCAAGCCTCTTTTGAACCCATCTCAGCATAATATGGGTTGTCTACTGATGTTGTATGATCAGTGTTTTGGTCAGATAATAATTTCATATGCATGTACATGGTTGTGTTTCTGGATTCACCAACAGACTCCGTCCCATCCATGTTTCCTGCTTCTCTTGCATGGACAATCTCAGAGTGATCTTGATAAACTAATGGACTGTTGATGCTGTTTCTACTAGCAACTAAACTACTGTCAACATTTGGTGAGAACTGGCACTCAACAATCTAAACTCCTGTTCACCTGGTTGTGAAATAGGCATTGATTCGTCTGACATGCTCTCTCGTCTTCTCTTACATATCAAGAGACAAATTAGTCCCAAAATAACAAGAAGGCTTACTCCAAGGGTATATCCGAGTGATTTTACGATAGAGACCAACAAGAGTGCGTCTTTGGAATTGACATCCGTCCCAAGGACTTCTCTGGCTGGTGTATTTATATATATTGTAGCCATGTGTCTTGTAACAACATAATTGATCTGTTTTCTTGACGGACTTACAGGCATGTTTGTGAAAAGTCCGCTACCTTAAATTAAAGGCCATATAATACACAAGTATAAAAAGAATACCAACAAATGCTTTTTGTGAGATTTCCAATCTTTTAAACTCACTTTTTCAAAATATTGGTTCAACTAATTTCAATTTCAAGCTATAAAAGACAAAAAGAGACAATTTGTCTGAATGTTTATATATTTTTAACATATATTTACCATTTGTTGTCTTTTCTCTATGTCCTTGGATAAATTCTGAAATTCCCACTTGCAAGTCTTTGTTAAGTGTTGTTGAAGTTTTAAGGCCTACAAACGTAAAGATAATTTAGTGTATACTGCACTTTCATCAACATTTGTTGACTTTATCCACGAGGTTAAATGTTTAATGATGTTCAATGATATGCAATATTTAATAACACATTGTATTAATAGGATAATTGTACATGAATTTACGTATCCTTCAAACTAATTTTAAATTCATAATTACGTTTACACAGGGGTGCTAAAATTCCACTAATAGGAATAAAAAACTACCAATTGCCCATTGTAACCCTACTATTGATAAGTTATTATTTACTTTCTCATCGCTACGTAAATGACCTACTTTCAAGTGATATTTCAGCGAAATATGAATATCTTTTCTGGTTATATATTTGAAACAAATATTTTAGCGTGAAAGCTTAAAATTAATTTATTTCGAATTTCCTCTATCAAATTTTTAGGTCTACCCTTTTTGATTCCATATTTCAAAAACACTGACTAATAGAACCCTGAACCATTGATTGTTCACAACAACTTCTATTTTCTGTATTTTATTAATATCGAAATTATACGAGGTCAATGATTAAGTTACGCAATAACCAACACATTAACAAATCACACAATAATCTCGCTTAAAGTGTCTTTATTATCTGAAACGGTATTTAAGAAATTTTTAATATTATAAGGTATTTTTGGAAAATTGATGAATTTGTAGTTTTAAATAAGTCCTTAGTTGAATGATTTTAAATATGTTCTAATTTATGTCCTTCAACTGAACATGTATTTTAATACACTTGTTAAATATCAAATTGAAAATAATAACATAAAACATTATTTACACCTTTATATGTTAAACATGTGTTGTCTAAAATATGCATTGAACATGTACATATTTATATATGTGTTTAACAGATGTTAAAATGTATATCTTATACACACGTGTATAATATATGTGATCAAGATATAAATTTTAAAACATGTGTCTTACACATGTATTATATGTGTAAAACATGATTATAATTATACTCATATTTTACACATGTTTATTTTTACCTGTGTAAAAAAAAAAACCTGGGGATCTATTCCCAAAAAAGCGTATGTCTACGATTACACTTTAAACTTACGACAAGCGTATGTTTACGTTCAGGGGGCTATTCACAAAAGCTGTCGTAAGATAATAACGTTGTCGTACGTCTGTTACAGTCGTAAGTGCGTCTAAGTTCTTAGTTACAGACAATGCTCATGCGCAGTAGGCATTGTGGAGAAATGACGTCACGCTGTATTTTCGCGCATTTACATTAGCGCAACTTTTTAGCGCCTTTGAGCACATACATATATAACGAAGTTACTTCTTTTCTTTCCATACACCCATTGTAATGTATGTGTGTTTACAATTGTCGACAAAATGAAAATCTACATGTGTCTGACGTTAAAAATATTTCTTCTTATTATAAGATAATTCCCTGTTTTATAATAGCATTATTATATTTTACTGGGAATAATCTTGCTATGAAAAGAAATATTTTTAACGTCAGACGACTGTGAGAAAATCTTATTTCTGTATGAAATTTGTTTCATGTTTTAAACTTCCAAAAAATCTACTACATAATTTGTTTGTAATGAAACGTGGCATACTTAAAATACTGTCAAAAATACTGTCAGTTTATCGCTACATGTACATTCTAAATATGCCGGGTTTTTGGTTGTTTTTTTTTTTTGTTTTTCTGTCTGTTTCGGCGATCATATTGTTACTAAGTATTATCACCCACGTCGGCGTGTCCATTGATAATTTTCCTTTCGATATTGTAAATTTTTTGAAAGGTCGTCTGAAGAATAAATGTAATATTTTTTAAATATTTTTCTCTATAGAAAATCAATGAGAATTTATTGAGTTAATTACTATCATTAGATTTTTATTAAAAATAAGACATAACATGATGAATTTTTGTGCATAGTTTCGATAGGATGTAACTATCTTTTTCTTGCGTCAAAACAAGTTAAAAATGGTTTCAAGTGAAATATAAACAGGTGAAATATACACAGATATACACAGATTGCGAAGTCTTAGCTCAAAAGCCAGACAAATCTTGTTGATTTCAAAAAGCAATGGATGTGAACAACAATGAAATACACAGGCCTACGTCACAATGCTGTTTGACACAACTACCCAAAGTCCAAGCTCTTGTAAAATGGTTTTAACATTTGACAGTTGAATGTTTGGACCACGTGAGCTGAAGCTCACTATAGAAAAAAACCGTGCAAATATTTTGGTCTTTTTAAAAAGTTCGTACAAGTTGTTTCAAATTCTAAAAAAAAATTGATTTGACACAGATTTCTTAAAGGCTAGGTCTACCTAAAATAAATAAAAATTTCCAGGGGGAATAGACGGATCCCCCACCCCCCCCCCCCCCCCCCCACCCCCTAGATCCGTGCATGATATGTAGTACGCTGATTACATTACATACTGATAATAAAACAGTGTGTATGCATATGGCTATTGTTTAAATGATTTAATGCATCTTGAGGAATAAAAGAAAACGCCTATATTATCAAATAATTGTCGTAGTTTTACCTAATACTGATTCGATATACCCGGAATGGATGGCGCGTAACATACATGTATATCTCTATACCTATATGAGTAAGGTTTGTAATGGTAATTATGAATTGTATGCTCGAATGATTATAATTGTGCTTCAAATAAGATTAAGAAAAATAAATTCCAACCACCATTAATATATTTTGCAACACGGGATACAAAAGGAGCCCTGGCACTGTCTTTTCATGGTAAACCATAGCGCGTTATCGCTCTTAATTTTGCTTATGATAGAATGAAGGTAGAACTGCCGTACTTCAATATAAACATATCATTTATAGACTAACGTTAACCCAATAGTAGACGTAAACTTACGACTGTTTTTGACGTAACGTCACACGTACGACATTTTGTGAATAACCAAAATCTTACGAAAAATTCTTACGTCAAACTTACGTCTACGATTAAACGTACGATTTTTAGTGAATAGATCCCCAGATATATAAGTATAAAATAAATCCACAAAAATGCTTTTTGTGATATTTTCAATCATATAAACTCACTTTTTCAAAATATTGGTTCATAACCATAAGATATAAAACGCGAGAGACAATTTGTCTGAATGTTTATATTTTTAGCATATATTTACCATTTGTTGTCTTTTCTCTATGTCCTTGGATAAATTCTGAAAATCCCACTTGCGAGTCTTTGTTAAGTGTCGTTGAAGTTTTAAGGTCTACAAACGTGAGGTTAATATAACTGTATACTGTACTTTCATCAATATTTTTTGACTTGATGCAATTTTCTTAGTCCTACCCATTTTTGATTCTATATTTCCAAAACACTGACTAATAGAACCCTGAACCATTGATTGTCCACAACATCTTCTATTTTCTGTATTTTATTAATATCGAAATTATACGAGGTCAATGATTAAGTTACGTAATAACCCACAAATTAACAATTCACACAATGACCTGGCTTAAAGAGTCCTTATTATTTAAATCGACATTTAAGAAGTTTTCAATATTGTGAGGGACATTTTAAAAATTCACGAGTTTGTATTTTTAAAAAATTCCTTAGATAAATGATTTTAAATCTGTTTTAATTTATGTCATACAACTGCACATGTATTTTAACAAACTTTTACTTTTAGTTGATTTTAGTTTTGTATGGTCTTTGTATTGGAAATTAAATATTTGTATATTATATGCATTTTCCAAAGAACTAGTATATACCGTTCTTTTATTTAAATGACAGTATTTTGAACCGCTGCCTAGTGGTTATATATATGTTTTGCAGCTTGGATCAAAATATTTCCTCAAATTGTAAATAGTAATTCTTTTCCTTTTCTAGGTTTTGAAAAATCGATTGCGCAAGGTAATTAAGTATAGAAAAACAAATTTTCCGTTCAAACACAGAAGGAAAAGGGAAACAAATGGGAAATGACTCTATACTTCTTTGTAACGCTAAGGTTTTTATTGTAAAAGTGGAGAATTATGGTGAACTGTAGACTCATTAAATATCACTTATTCCTATATAAGGTTCAGATTCCTCCTCGCTTATGGCACCTTGTACCAAGAAGTTTCATCATTTAAAAGAAAACATTTATTTTTCTCTTTTGTGACTTGCCCAATTAAATAAACTCATAAAAAATAAGTCTGAAAAAGCAACTTCATAATTATGGGTAAAAAAAACTGGTATCATTTCAGACAGAAATAAAGATCGACGGACAAAGTTTCTTTTTGTTGACATGGTTAGTTCAGATGCATCGTTGACGTCTAGAAATGTATAATATATTCAAGAAATATCACCATGGCTTTGGCATCCTAAAGCTGGATGGCAATCATCACTGGAACAGTTGTTGGGGTCATTGTTGCAAGAGGATCCACATAGGCTTCCATACCAAGGATAAACACACTTTATATTGCACTTGTCACCAGAATACCCTGGCGGACATTCTATTAGAGGGATAATACGAGATTTCAAGTATAAGGTCCATGGTTTCTTTGCATTGTGTATCTTAGTATATATATAAATAATTAGGAATAAAAGCCATTTCAGACAATATGAAGTTTGGAAAGACAGATCAATGACAGAAGTAATATCATATTTTAGTAATAGTGTTACTTCGCTTTAAGATTTGTTTACAAATAAATATTAAATGCTGGCGTTAATGTTGTCCATGCAAATTTGTCATATTTCAAATCTAGTAGATATTAATTTTGTTCATTTATATTTTAGTATGGTTATATAATTCTATCAATGATAATAATATTCTCCATTTGTTTGTGGGAAACAAAGAATATCTTATCTTATTTCTTATCTTATTTATATCTTATTGTATATGTGATTTTCTTATAGATTTCATAGTAAAATATTTTATGGGGAGCAGACAAACAAGTTTAATGTAAAATAAAATAGTGAATACAGACAGTATACTGAATTCGGTATATTTCATACTCATGATAATTTCAAAAAACGTATTTCACCAGATTTATATGATGAATAAAAACCGTTCCGAACCCCTCAGTGATACATAGATTATTTAAAACCTATAATGATTTATTGACTTTGATTATTAAATGATTTTGATTTGAATTGAGTACATGTTTGATACGCATTCAATGGTTAGAAGTAATTGCAAGCAAAAAGCACTTTTAATTATCTGATAAATGAGCTATTTACAAGTTTCTAGTACTATTGATCGTAGTATTATATATGTATTCAATTGAAACCCACGGAAATAAATACTCAGACGTTATAACTATCTGTGCAAGTATTTTGAAATTTGATCATGTTCTGGAAAATGTGATACAGTTATTTAAATTCAATTATAAAAAATCACATTATGGAGATAGATATGTATGAACTACATTAAAAAAAAAAACCTTTACCTTGACATGTCCCATTGTTCATGTGATAGTTTGGACAACATTTTCTGAAACGTTAAAAAAATTCTTGAAAGATTGCCTGAAAAATGATGTAATATCTAATGGCAGATATAATTACGTGTATTTTGGCATCTATGAGATATTCATTTTCATACCCAATATGAATATATTTAATATACCTACATACAAACTCGTTCTTTTATACCACAGCATCCAGAGTTGTTTGCATCACACAATTCACGCAACAAACCAATCAACCAGACAAACTTCTTCATCCTTGACTTAGGTATATCTAAGTCATAGATTTACATTGCTCATGAACAAACAGAAATAAACAGGTCATGGTGCAAACGGAAATTAAGAATGAAATTTCTACCATAAAAATATATATGCGTGTATTCCCGACGTCCGTGCAAGCTTGTGTCTGTTTTCTGTTCCTAAAAGTTAATCTTTTGATTGTTTTACACATAAAAGAATGTTTTAGATATTTTTATGTAGGGTACGCGGCAATTTCTATCATTTTTAAACTCATCGTAAATGAAATGACATGTCATTTTTGCAAATTATGACTGAAACAAAGTAATCTGCGATCGAAGGGTTTTTAACAAGATAGACCAGTTTTTATTGTATAGTGTTACGATGATGCAATTGTTGAATTTGTTTTTCATGTTAAGAAGTTTAAATTCCTGTAAGTTTTAGGAAATAGAGAGATGTGTAAATTAGTTCATTTTATTCTTTCCTTGTGCTTTTACTTTCAATTAAATCAGTTATATACAATTAAAAACAAAAATAGAACATGTATAATAACATTAAAAGGCTAACATTTTATGTTTGGTCTAGGGTTTCAATATTCTTAAATCGTGGTTGCAAAATTACCAGATAGCGGTATTGTTGTTGAGATATAGAAACGTAAAGTTTGAATTTCATTGTTATACTGAGTATTGGATGATCAGAATTTGATCATGACTTCTTTATTGTCAGTAACAAATATTTTTCTATAATGATGCAACAATTAAAACATTTATTCTGGGATATCAAATGAGTTTCATTGCATGTTTACATAATGTTTGTAGTTTTTGTAGTTCATTTTATGAGGTTATAATTTTGATGATATTTTACATGTCTGTGGTTTCAATTTCATATTAACGCATTCACCAGAGCATAACTCAACTTTTACATCCCGTCTCATGAATGTAATTCCAGCTTTTTACTTTCAACTACCTGACCATTTCCCTAAGTGAAAAATACAACTCTGGAGAGGATATTCTGCTTTGTCAAATGCCTCTAACTCCCATTTTGATGCTAATAGTTTACATGGTTTTGTTTCTTCAAAGATATAAAATATTAACACTTTTTTACTAAACTTCAACATAACTAGGGATGGGTGTATTCATCTCCTTATCATTATCAAATTCCACGCCCCCCCCCCCCCCCCCCCACGTGCGCGGGGCTGACGTCCCCTCCCTGCCC
>WFKH01010931.1:17599607-17610806 GCA_016163765.1 Magallana hongkongensis | reverse complement strand
ATATATATATATATATATATATATATATATATATATATATATATATACTTTACTTTGGGACTTACCAAAATTAAGAATGTTATAGCTATTGTCCATAATTATACATTCTTAAATGCAAAAAGTGTTGAATGTGGCCAAAATAAATAAGAATTTCTTAATATTTTCTTGTATGCTAACAAAAGTTACAAGAATAAAAAGTTTCGTTATTTTTCTCTGCTTCTTCAGAAAATTGTTCAGTCTTCATGAAATCTAAATATTCTTCTTCATCTTATAAAGGAGCGTCGAAAAAAAAATCTATTTTACCACCAAACAAGAGTGCCGAAGATGTCAACTGCCGCTTTCTTTTTCAGCCACGAACGAAAAAGTAATATTTTCTAATTCTACATTTATGTAAATGTTAATTATAGGATTGACTTAAGTCTCAAATTTCAAAAATACCCCAATTTATTATAATTTTGTATAAAAAAAAATAGTTGATTTGCTCTTTGCTGTTTCAAGCTTAATTATTTAACAACATCGTAACGTTTTTAGTCTATGCCCGCACAAAGATCATATTCGAAAATAATTTTCACGAGTTTGTTTGTTTATGATCCTGATGTTTATCAGAAAAACACAAAATACAGTAGTTGTTTCTTTTAAATATTAGAATTTGTTGATATTGGAAATACAACAATTATGCATAAAACGAAGTCATCTCATTTTTATATTAATCGTTTATCTCTCGTTTACCGATATGCAATAAATGGCTTCACTATATTCGACCTCTGCTAAGTTTGTTAATATTACTTTTGCTTAGCGTGTTTGTTTTAGGAAAAAGGTATCTAAAAAATTGAATTCATTGTCATTGCTTAAAATACAATTGGTTAAAGATTTTAGTGAACTTTTGAATGACAGCTATGCGGTTGTACCTGCATCATGAAACAACGACCCATGATGTTAATGATAATAGGATAAAAATGCACTATCTTTTTTTCTCATTGTTTATTGGCAGAACTAAAAAAGAAGGATATTGATAAGAAAATACCTTAGTATATTTGCACAAGGTGATACTGTGTACCTACAGGAACATTAATTGATAAATATTAAACAAATATCTTACATTTGCGCAAAATGATACTTACAGGAAGCTTGTTTAATTGCTACATGATCGAAAACGCTTTGTTCTTGCGCACATGATACCTTAAAACCTGTTATGTGTGGTTTACCTCTAAGATCAAACCTAAACTAAGAAGGATATAAATGCAAAAATATCTTGATATATTTGCGTCAGTGATACCAACAGTAACTATGTTTAATTGATGAATATTAAACGAATGGCCGACGTTTGCATGATATGATACATACAGGAACCTTGTAAAATTGCTACATGTTCGAAAACGCCTGGTTCTTGCGCATGTGATACCTGAACACGTGTTGTGTTGGTTTTTCCCCATAAAAAAGCTACAATTTCCCCCTCAGATCATTTTTGTTGCAAAATCAAATATGTAATTCATTGCATCGTAGCATTTATACAAAGAATCTAAGTAATATATTTCGTTATAATTAAAAAATCAGATAAGAATTAGCAAAACTCATCCTTCACAAGTTTCACAGGTTATCTTTGTGCGAAGGTTTAGGAACGCTAGCTACATATAACTAGTATCATTAATTTTTTTTTTGAATTTTAAGTGAGGTCTGAATAACGAATGATATTTAATAGATTCATTTGAAAAGAAGATTTTGTTATAGATCTCTCTCTCTCTCTCTCTCTCTCTCTCTCTCTCTCTCTCTCTCTCTTAATTGTATACATCAATTAGTTCATCATCAATTCCCATATTATGATTTTGATTTTTAACAATACCTATTTTGCCTCCTCTGATGTGATTACATTTTGTTATGGTACAGTTGCATATATATTGACATTTGCGTCCATAGTTCGGATATCTGCATCCTTTCCGTAGAATTCATCTAAACATCCTTAAAGACAAAACACACAATAGAAAAATGTGTTCAATTTTGAGAAAATATGTGAACTTCTTATCCAATAGTTGAATCGTCTTTTGTTTTCGAAAAGAATAAATAAGGTATATACTTTTAAAAGTATATTTTAATACAAATTATAATTTTAATCATTAGTTTTGTTAATAGGTTAAACGTTTATGTTAGATTTACATGGATGTTAAATTTGAATAAATTGCATGTTTCCTAGATATAATTGATAGGCATGCGAGTATTTGACCAGGGAAAAACTAATGGTTTTAAAATCACCTTGTTTTTACAGCCTGTAATGTGGTTTCAAATATCTGTTGTACAATTGCACTGTCGTTGACATAATTCTCCATAATGTGGATATCGGCAGGATTTTGAACAATTTAAACCATAATAACCATCTGGACATCCTTTGAATGTAAAAAAAAAAACCATTCCTGTCACAACAATATACTGTATGAGTCTCGGATGAGTCTACACCAACATAACATTCTTGACATCATTTCTCACAAAAAAGAGAGAATCATTTCTGTCAAAACTATTATGAACTTAAGAAATTTGATTCACTGTACTTTCAAACACAAACAGTTTCATATTTTGTAAAAGCATAAAAGAGTTACATGTATACAGTGAAAGAAAAAGAAAAGAATGTAAAAGAATACGTATTTACCGTAAATCAATCCCATAAATAAAATCGTTAAACACACATACTCCGGATCCATTTTGAAAATATATATTACTTATTGTGGAAGGATCTACATAGACCTAATTCTAATTGTTCCTGTTAATCTGTTCTTTGATTATGTGGTTTTTCAGAAAAACATATTAATTTTATTATAATCAAGTTTATAGGAATTATAGGGTCTTTCTATGTCTGTCTGTCTTTCTATGTCTGTCTGTCTTTCTATGTCTGTCTGTCTGTCTGTCTATGTCTGTCTGTCTTTCTATGTCTGTCTGTCTTTCTATGTCTGTCTGTCTATGTCTGTCTGTCTGTCTATGTCTGTCCGTCTGTCTATGTCTGTCTGTCTTTCTATGTCTGTCTGTCTGTCTGTCTATGTCTGTCTGTCTGTCTATGTCTGTCTGTCTGTCTATGTCTGTCTGTCTTTCTATGTCTGTCTGTCTGTCAGTGAGTGTGTCCCAAATTGGTTTCTGTATGATTTTGGAAAAAAAATTAAAACTTGTTGTGTAACACCATTAGTGACTCTTCAGATCAATTTGACTTTTGTTTTTCTTCAATTCTATAAGCTGTTATTCTTTTAGTGTTCGTCGTTAAATCAATGTTTGGGACGTCTTGCTTTATGTATTTTTAATGTACATATAATATAACAACTAATCCCGTTGATTTATATTAAGCGATGCAAATACCTAATTATTTTCCTTCACATTAAACTGAATTTTGCATGTGTGTATACAGTACATGCAGGTAACATGCATGTCGGTCATTTGCTTATGGTACATGTATGACCGTAAATTATTTTGTGGAAAGTAAAATACTGATAATAGAATGTTAGATTTTGACAAAATGTTTAAGAATCTGAGACAATGGCTGGGTGAATATTGTACTTTTTGGATAGATAAATCACCTTGTCAACCTCAAAAATAGCATATTGTATAATATTCAATATTTTCTTGCAGGGAAACGGTACGTTGCATGTCTTAATACGCGTGCATATCAAACACAACACTCGACAATTTTCCACTAAGTGCAAAACATTTTTTTTTATGGCAATCAATTACAGAATTGCTTACCGGTTAATCGCATTTCATTCCGACCAATAAACCGATTACTCATATCAAAAAAGCACAGTTTTGTGTATTTTTTCCTTTCATTTTCTGTCAAAAATCTACAGAAACCGAAATAGGAATGTAATGTAGATATGTAAATCAGAATAATATATGAAATTTATTTGTTATAATAATTATTCAAGAATCTAAAACAACGAACAAACAGTCATGAAGTCATTTGCTTGCCCTCAATTTCGTTGTCAACTCATTTTATCAAGCAAAAGATTATCAGCAAAGGTCGATTGAAATTTGCCAGACCTAGCTTTCCATTTGAAATAATTATCCTTTACCTTCATTCATGTATGTGTCCAATATGACAAAGCCATTTGCTATTTAATAAATTTGTCATTTTAAATGAAAACAAAGTAAAAAAAAAACCACACTGAAAGTTGGTAAAATAATAAAATTATTCAGGATACTCATTAGTAATTTAATTTTTCATTCACAAGTGATTAAATAAAAGCTGAATAGACAGGACAATGATCGATCGTCTGTAAATTGTGTACAACTGTAGGTATCAAATACAGTTATTTGTACCACTGCAATTACAACTGTATGCATTAATAACAAATATTTCTACCACTTAATGTATTAGTTCATTTACAATTTGTTTGCATGACTACATTTGTTATACGAGGAAAGGAACTAGTAATTTGTAAAAATATTTTCCCCAACCCTTTAAGTATCATCAATAAAATATGTTTAAACTAATGATTGATGACGTGCTGTTTTACAAAAGTAACAGTTATTATAATTCATACCCACTTACTAATTGCCCTTCTCGATTTCAGCCCCGGGGTCTTAACTGTATTTACATGTAGTTTAACTTGATTAGATATCAATGTATCGAAATACCAAACCAACGTGTAATGAAAAAGCGTAAATGAATATAATTTTTTATATTTTATACGACCAACAGAATACTGATTTTGTTATCATTATTTCGACCGTTTAAGCGGTTATCTGGTTATAAATTACCATCCTTACGTTTTCACATTATAGAACTAGATATTATATAGTTATACCAAGTAAATAACAACTTGTGATCATTTTACGGTTTCTGGATAAACTTCAGTCTCAGTAAGGACGATCTTTTTCCAGTTAATTTCCCTTTTGCGCATGTGCGACGGCATAGCAGTAGTATACAACAGAACTCTCTGTAAAGATTAGTATGTGTTGTTTGGTGTCTCATCGGAACTCCATTGTAGAACACTGACAGTTATGTTTTCTTCAAAATGAGTTTATATACATACCTTTGTGTCGTATGTAACGTTGTGAGGTGAATACAGTGGAGGAATAATTATATTCTCACTCCTATATAGCGGTTTTGTAGAGATAAACATAGCATTTAAAAATCGAGAACTGATATGGCGGTCATCGAAGATGATAAAAATGCATACTTATGAATTAATGTCAGCTTCAAGAAGTACATGCTACAAATAATGAACATGTTATAGTGAATAAACAGATGATTTTCAACAAATGTTCATGAATCTCGTTAACTTTTAAACAACACTAAATATTTTGATAATCACTTAATTCACTTCAAATAGAGAATTCATTTTCAATGAAATATGTTTATCGTATTGTCATCAATAATTGGTGATGTTTTGTGCGATATAATTGAACATAAATGGACACCAATTTACTTTGTGCAGTTTCCTGTATACTCTTCAGTGTATTTGATTGTAATCTCTCAATTGTCGATCGGTTTTTCTCGAACACAAATTTCTCCAAATTCCACGTCGAACAGTGGTATCTTTGACACAGAAAAGAAGACAGTTACAAAAAGCTTGAGCGCTGTCCCCGATACTCTGTAAATGCATCAGCGCCATATCTGTCTCGTCAAAATTGTACACATCTTTACCATGAACTACCCTATAAACAAAAATTCCGTATCTAGCAGTACCCCAGATTCGGAGAAGATAGAGAACGAACCACAGAAGGACGTAGTTCTCGTCGTCATCTCGTAGATGCATCGATATTTGACTGTATCGCAGATCAGGGTCGTGCTCTTGCCGGCGCTGCAATAGAGGAAGATTGAATATATACAATATTTAACTTTTTCAAAGAATATGGCAATTGAAATTTAACTAAAAACATTCTTATTAATTTTGAAAACTAATCAGGAGCTTTTTAAATTTTCTCTTAATATAAATATTGAAAAATAAATTGTTAGACATTTCAGCACAAATTTAAGCACGATACAACTATTACAGAATCTTAACAGCATATATAGATAAACGTAAAAAAAAACCCTACTTAACCCGATAACCTTTTAAAACAGAGCTTCATCATATTGTATATTTTTGAATTTACTTATTTTATGTTAATGAAAAGTCTGCAATATTACAGTATGACAGCTTAAAATCTATTGTGATGGTTTTGTCTTTTGTTTATTTTAAAGTTATTTCCCTTTGACCCGACCGGGCGTGGTATGCGCGTGCCGGGACTTTAGAGCCCGACCGGTCACGGTATATTTTGTCAGTCTTTAACTTTCAGAGATCAGTTACAAACGTACTTTCGGGGATTGGGGTTAAACCTCATAGTCAACTTTTATTTACGGTAAATATCACACTTCCTGGGCTTTTTATATGATACTGTTTCATACCTGTTACGTTTGTATTTGTTTATGACTGTTATTTATTACAAAATATAATTATTTCTAAACAATGAATATACTCGTAGTCGTTATCCTTTTGAACTCGGATCACATATTTACGAGACTAAACCCCTAGACGGTCCCGTTACACTATTATAGTACAATGTTGGATTGATTTCCAGAGTAAGTGTCTCTCTCTCTTGTTAAAAAAATACTTAATAATATCTAGTCGCGAATGTAATTATCTTTCTCATTTATCTTATTTAAACCAGATGTAATTGTAAAGCAATTGAGAGTAAGACTAGTTGATAAAATGATTAAATGTTTTTGTTAAAGCAAAATAACTTTTTGATAGCCAATCACAGTCTTACCCTTTTAATCATGTAGTATTTGAGATAGATGTAGAGGAAAGCGGTGACGATGTAAGTAGAGATTTCCCAGCCCTTTCCCGTGATTGTCATCCATTTCACGATTTCAATGTTCTCCAGGCAGCCTCGGATCCAGCACCAGGGACCACTGCTGATCGACAGGTCCTCGCCAAACACATTCTTAAAGGCGCCCACCATGGTGATTATAACTGTAATGTTGACGAGTAGCTCAATTTCATTCAATTCATTTATTTTTAAATCATATAAATGGTACAAGATGTACAAGTAAAATGAACATATTTACGTAATATATTCCAAAAATCTAGAAAAGCAAATGTAGACCATTACTAAGTCAAATATATACTACTTAAATAAAATGATGGGTCAGAGAGAGAATATTAGCAAATCTTCAACTAACGAAATAATATATTCTGGGTTATAATTAGTTCCCAACCATATTTCAAGAAGTCTTCAAGAATAGTTATGGTGTTGTCTGTTGTTTATATTACCACTGGATTTAAAGTTAACGCTCAATATTCACGATAACTATACCTATGCATGTCCCCTATTGCCTTCTTTTTGACGAGATATGGGGTGAGGTAGACAGCACTTACCCCAGCTCGTTATATACTTAGCGTTAAACCCTTGATCTCTGATTTCAAAAACTACATGTGCAGGATGTTAATACATAAGTAGTTAAAAGTTGTGTATATAAACATTTCCTCGTTGAATCACCCTTTCATAAGCGGCGTTAAAACTCGACAGATAAAAAAGTATTACATGAACTACTCATATCATTTATAAATTGGAAAACCCAGTATGTTTTTTTCTATTTCAATTAAATTAATTAATTACTTTAGCTCAAACAGGAAAATTCAAACTCGTTAATCTATAAAAAGATATAAAATAATATTACATTTAACAAAAGTGTTATTGTGGAATCATTTTAATTTGTAGGGGTTGGGTATTTTCGTTAATTGTGTGTTTTTAGCCTATTCGTGGGGATGTAATTTCGTGGATATGTCGGTTTTCAGTTTCAGTAAGAAAGCTATCTCTTTCAAAATTCGTTTTAGTCGAGAATGTAAATTCGCGGGGGAGTGTTACCCACGAATATTACGAAAATTGAGCCACCACGTATTCCAATGATCCCACAGTAATTGAAAGTGCAAAATTACAAAATAACTTACATGGTAGTCCCCAAGAAACACAGTGGGCAAGGACCTTTGATACCGTCGTCATGCACCATTCCGACTGATAAACAAGAGTTAGGAGAATATGCAGTCCTATGATAATAGTCCATGAAAACGAGGCAAGCGAAGAGAAGGTGGTAATCAGACTCTGTACGGTGCAGATGTTACCTGGGTGGCGGCAGTGTTCTAGGATGTCTTCATCTGTAAGTAATGGATGATGTCGGTGTTTGACGGAATACCGTATGGCGCCCAAAAGATTCCCCGATGACGTCAGAAGATCTGCGATGGTAAGGTAGAGAAGCAAGCGGCGAGTTTGATTCTTTGCTTGTGGAACAGTGCAGTACGTCACAAAAATTGTTATTGCGCCACAAATGGAGAGGGAGCAGCTCACGTAGGTGCAGACTAGTACAGAAGTTGGTAGCTCGATGTCATTAAAGGATGAAGTCGTATTTTCAAAAGGAGAGGTAGTGTTGAACATTGTTGTAGCCATTACTACAGAACGAGGCTAACTGCTGGATGTCTGCCGCTATGTGTGGTAGAATTTCCGGTTCGTTGGTGGGATATGGGGTTTTTTCTCATAAATTGCATGAAGTGAGAATATTTTTTTACTTCCTTAATTCATACTTCCTTTAAATTGTTCTCTATTGTTGAATTAAAATTTTAACTGAATGATGAAAATAAAACTGATGAATTTTTAAACAGAACTTGACCAACAACGATAAATTGTTTTTTTTAAAATTGGTACAATATAAATGTAATCTACTTTCTTTGTAAAGAAGGTTAAATTTATATTGTAACCTACTTTCTTTGTAAAGGTTTATTTAAAAAAAAAAAAGATCATATTATTGGTATTGGATTTCGTAAAAATCACTAAATATTAGTTTAGCTTATCGCTTACATTTTAATTGGAGACCGTGCCCGATGAAAAAAAAAATGATATGTAAATTTATTTGTAATCGGGCACGGTCTCCAAAATTAATGTAAGCGATAAACGTATCTATTGATTTTGTTGCAATAAATAAACACGATAATGCAGTTGGTTTGGTCGAGCATTTTCGATAGCACGAGGTGTGGATTTGTTTGTAAACAACCATACCATATGTTTCAAACGGGAATTGAAATAAATAAAAGTATGTTTTATGATTATAATTAGGGACAAACTTTTATCGATTCAAATTATGAACCTGAGAACATTGTTCAAAGACTGTTTAAAGCAGAAAGAAAATTATTTATTTTTGAACTTTGAAATTTCTTCGATTTTTGTTGCCATGATGAGTTATTGTATAATAAACGCATCACTACCTATTTTATAAGGAAATATACTGATTTTTGTTTTTAAAGCAGCACAAAACATAATTAATTTACTTTTTTATTCTAATATTATTTGATATACGACTATTAGTACAGAAATTTAACTTATTGACCATATCTATATAAAAGAAAATGTCAGCTTGACGCCTTTGTGGCCGTTCCGGCCTTTGATTTATCAATACTGTATGTACTGTATGTATTACCTCCCCAAGATTTTTTTTTAATCTTAAAAATCAGGTAAGGAACATGACTATCAGGAACAAATATAATTGATTTTATTTTATAAAAGTTCTGATATGCCTGGTACAGCTATAAAATTAGAAATATTAAAAGTTGAAAACCTATTTGTGTCTCTAAATATAATATCATGTGATATTTCATTTCCTTAGTTTTTTTTTAATATTACACTATAAACATCATTCCGCCAATTGCAACTCAAAATCACATTAAATTATTAAAGTCTTCTTCAAATTTACTATTTGTGCAACATATTATTAAACGGCAAAAGATAGAGTCTATTAACTGGTTTGATTAATTTTGAGCATATTGTTTAATGTATAAACACATATCATACAAAGGGTGTGAACACATGTTCTTACAACTTACGGGGTTCTCACCTTAAATACAACTATATAATACAACAAACATTAACTTGTAAAGATAATTAAGGAAACATGTATACGCATTTAAACACCAGGATACTGCATGCATTTTACAACACATTTGCAGGAAGCGATAATCTTAATTGCAGACATATGACAAGGAACATTTGGTCTATGTAATAATACAATAACATCAAAACGCTTGAATAAAACAGCAAATTAGGTCGTATGGTGATGTTAAGCAAAAGTATTATTAAAGAGAAAATTCGAACGGTGTAGGTTAAAACGAATCGATAAAATAACTATCTCGAATAAAATCATATCAATTAGCTGGCATGCATGCACATAAAACAGCATAACCTGCTTCGTTGAACCTTTTACATCCTTTAAGGTACACAAAATACCAAACTTTAACATCAAAGGCTTAACGTTTTATTCTCTCTGGCAGTCAAAACTATGAATAATCGCTGGTGCATAATTATTTATCAAATATATAATAAATATTAAATATAAACAGTCAGTATTTTAGCACCTTACAACCTTATTGTACATATATGAACAAATTAAGAAACGTCTGTACTATTGTATAAAGAATAAAAATGTTTTTAAGCTTTTAAACTAAAAAATGTTATTAATTACAAGTTTACAATACATCTTTTTTAATGATTTTGCTTTCTAATTGAAATACTAGTGATAAGGGTCATTAAAACCATGCATTTGGAGTATCCTTCTCATTCTGTACTAGCATGTCACATCACGATCTACTAATAAAAAAAGTGGAAATTCCTTGTCTTACTCATAGACTATGACAACATGAATATAAAAATAATTATGGAAATAAATTAATTTTGTTTAAGAAAAGTGTTGTATTCAAGTACATTTGATATATTTTTACCTAGCTATAGTTCGGATAGTTCGGATAATACACAGTGAACCAGTTGATGAGCTAAATGATTCAGTGTTTAGGTTAATCACGTGGTTAATTGTAAAGTTATAATTGTGATAATAAATACTACATTTTAAAGATTTTTTTTTTTTTAAAAACGCACACTTTAAAACATAAATTTTAAAACGTAAACCCCAATTCCACTGAAACTAAACCTTCTGTTTGAACAAATCTGAAAACTGAAAGGTTATTGCAAATTTTTAAACATGAAATAATATATTTGAAAATTCATGTTCCCCATTAAAATTAAGTAAATACATACATGTAGTAAACCAATAATAAAATTGCTGCATAAATGATTCCATTGTTATCACGTTTGATTTGATTTGATTTTTCAGTTTACTTGATTTATTTATTATCCACTAATCATTGTATTCTTTAAAAAAAACCCGACTGTATACATACGGAAATTGACAAGATTGACATC
>WFKH01010931.1:17576245-17595901 GCA_016163765.1 Magallana hongkongensis | reverse complement strand
AACTTTCACCAATGTCTTCAGTACCCTTAGAGGGTTCTTCAATCTATTCATACCAAAAGGATCGGAGGCCCCCTTATAGTAGTTATTGCCCCTGAAAGTATTTCAAATTTTATAAAATCACTTCCAACTTTTTTATTTTTTATCGTAAAGACGTCGGACCACTTGGGATGGAAGCGTCTACCTTGGCCGAACAAAATGACATAAAGGTCAAAGGTCAAGGTCATTTGGAAATCTGTTAATTAATGAGTTTTTAGATCTCTTTTGTTTAGGGAGGTAGAGAAAAACTTTTTAATGAATGTAGTAGACCTTCTTGAGACATTTCAAAATATAACCTTTCAGCCCCTACTTTGAAACAATAATAGAGTTATTGCCCCTTTAGTACAAAATGCTTGTTATCGCTACTTCTCAAATCCCGTTAGAGATAGAGACTTAAAACTTTTACTAATGTATTCAGTACATTAAGAGGCTTCTTCAATCTATCATACCGAAAGGGTCCGAGGTCCCTTTGTTGCAGTTATTGCCCCTTAAAGTTTCCAACATTCAATAAAACACAAACAACTTTTGAATCAATAATCGTAGATACATCGGACGACTTGAGACTGATGCGTCTACTTTGTCCGATCAAAATGATATAAAGGTCAAAGGTCAAGGTCAAACAAAAAAAAATTCATATTTACAGTTTTGACTTTTTTTTTTAATAAAGTAACGCAGAAAATTTTTTTTGTTTATTATTTTGAAACAAAACATAAAAATTAATGAGGTGGAAAGACCTCTAATTGTTCGAGAACAATTAGTCTACTAGTTTTTAATTTTTTTTTTTTAAGATAAAGAAATTAATTCAAAAGATGTGCGATGGATAGCATTGAAAGATGGAATCACAAGTATGAACATGGAAATGGAACCGACATGACATAACATTACCCTGTTGATGGTCTACTAGCTGGTCTGCTGTAAAATTGTTCAAAATAAGGATATAAAATAAATATGTGACACAGCTAAAAGCTCTATATAAAACGTTTTTAGGACATGGACATGATAATAACATTGGAATGGAAGTTAACATAAAATTGTAATTGCACTTACTTTGAAATATGATTTTTACTACAGCTTGAAATGTTTTATCCATACAAACTGAAGGATTCCTTTTTAAATATTTTAAATTGAAAAGAACTCCAGTTAATTTTAATTGATTTAAGTAATACTGTATCTGTTTGTTGCAAAATTTTTGTAAAATTTCAATACAATTTTTTTAAACATGAACTTACTTTTTCTGGATGAAGTTGCTGACGTCCCTCTTAAGTTCGCCGTTCCTACACACCTCGAGGGGGGAGTTACCTCTCTTGTTATGAATGTTGAAGTCCGCACCTTTTCGAAGCATCAGGACAGCTATGTTATATCTTTCTTGGTTTTGTGCATTTGGATTTACACTAATCCCAAGAAGCTGTTGAAACAAAAAGGAAAACATACGTACTATATGTATTTATTGTAAATTTGGTGGTTTGTTATAAGAACCCATGTAGATGAACAAGAATAAGCGCTTTTTCCCATGTGATACATTTTAGCATGTTTTAATTTAAGATACACATACTGGGCCATTTCCTCCCGTCTGTCGACGTCCACCCAAAGCCATATGTAAGGGAGTGTCACCGTCATTATCTCGTAAATCCACGTCAGCTCCTGAATATTAATATTGAATGAATTTTGTTAACCATATTTTTACACCCCCCCCCCCAAAAAAAAAATCCCCCAAGTCACATATGATTTATTTAGTTTGATTTTAAAAAAAGCTCATATAATCTGAACTGCTTCATTTTTTTTTTCTTTTAATGCGAGGTAAATATTTTTTTTTATTTTAAAGGAACAATCATATTGATAATAAGCATCTACTATTGTGTTGAATGTATAACAATTCTTTTATTCTAATGATTTATATTTATTTTTCAAATCGTTTTGGGATACAATAAAAAAATATTTAACTTGGTATGGTTAGATATATTGAACGTTTACTTAATAAGAGTATCATGCCAGTGATGTAGTTGAACTACTTAATGGAAAACGAACAAAAAACGTAGTGGTGAAAAATACTGTAGTATCCATGTGATGAAATTAGGAAATAAAACTTCTCTTGCTTTCAGTTACCGTTTTCTATCAAAATTTCAGCCATCTTGTCATATCCTTTGTTGGCTGCTAAGTGAAGCGGAGATAAGCCTTGCTGGTTTTGTGCATTTATTTGGGCGTTTCCCTGGATATTTAAATAGAATTGCACGTTTATCATAAGATTGCAAGACAACTTCTTAATTTTCGCATAGTAATGATATCATTTGACATTATATTGAAACGGTTCTGTTGTCAAAGTAATTTAGATTCAATAGTTTCAAAAAATGGTGTATTCCCGAAGTTTCAATTCGTTATTCTCATATAAACTATTTTTTAATACTTTTAAATTGACAAGTTAAGCGCCTCTTATGGATGAATACAAGCAGTTGTCCCACCTTTAAGATTATGATATAAGCAGAATCTTGGTGATCGTTCATTGCAGCAATATGGAGAGCTGTGTATCCATCACTTTTCTTGGCGTTTACCAGACTGGGCTCCATTTCGATCAAATGTTCAACCGCGCTGTAAAGTACATTAATTAAAAATTTAGACATCAGTCACTCATCATTTACTAATATGGACAACTCTCAGTCTTTCTATAAACTGATACTTACAATTCGTGGTCCTTCATAGCTGCCCACATCAACGGCATGTGTCCCTTTTTGTTCGGCAACTTCAGATTTATTTGGGGATGACTCAGAAGAATATTGACGGCCCTGTCACTTCTCTTTGTAATGGCAATATGTAGCGGGGTGTCTCCTTCAACGTCCTAAAGTAAGAATTATTTTCTGAATGAAGATAAGCATTTAATGAAAAGTGGTGAGTTGCATACTGGTGATACATGTAAATACCAATTCTAGGTGTTTGTGCTTTGCCATTTCTGACCTGTTCATTTAGACTTGCCCCTGCTTCCAAAACTGCATTCAAAACCGAATAAAGTTCGAATTGCACTGTAAAATGCGCAGGAGAGCGTCCTTGGTTGTTGCAAGCATTAACATCGGCTTTGTTTTTTATCAAACAAATAGAACTATCCGCCTCTTTACTACAATAAGAATTAGTTAAATCGCAAACCATTTATTGTGTAAAACTACATGCAAATCATATGTGTGTGACAATATAGCTTGGTATTATTCGAAACAGATCAAACCATTCTCTTTACCCTGATATTGATACCATCAAAGGAGTCATGCCGTCTTTATTGCTTGCGTTTATATGGGCTCCATTCTGTAACAGTAATTTGACAACGTTTTCATGTCCTTGGTGTCCAGAAGCCATTAATGGACTCAGATTCTCATGCCAGCTGTTAACCTTAACGACGAGATATCTAATTATAAAAGAACGCTTTAAACGTAAACTTATATGATATTTTTTTAATTTGGTGATCAAGGAAGTTTGTTAAGATCATGTGTATTGCAACATAAATTCCATGAAATTACCAGATCTTTGTTTCTTTGAATCAACTGATTTACCGCCCCGATATTGCCATTTGCGCATGCATTGAACATTTGTTCAGGACCGACAGTCAGCTGCTGAGCACCCGATGCTCCTTTGAGTTTTAAATATGCCATCAGCTGTTCAAGATCCGCCCCTATCTGGAGTTTTTCATCCTGGATTTGTGAACCTACCAATTATTAAACGTGCATAAGTGACTTGACGTGGTAAGACAACATTGGAAATTATGTAGTTCTGTATTAATTAAGGAAAAAAATGTTACCAGTAGAGTCATCATCTTCCTCCAGATCACTGTCGTTGTCTGCTTCGTCATCCATAACATCAATCTTGCCCCCTGTGACAGGGGTCAGCAAACCAGGGTTGTATACCCAAGCCTGGTTACCAAAAGCAACAGCTACGTCACCTTCTGAGTCTACCTTCACCACTTTACCCACCTTCCCTAACGACTAAAATATATAAAACAATGCTAATAAAAAAATTAAACACCTTTTGAGATACTTCATATGTGCAGTATGACGAGAGTCCATATTAAAGCAAAATCTTATAAGAGAACTAAAGATTTGAACAAGATGTCAAGTCTGTTACCTTTTTAATGTCATCATTCCAACCCCCATGATTTCGTTGGAGGAGAATGGCCTTTGTTTCATCTTTCAGAACCTGTACCACGTCTCCCACTTTGACTTCGTAAACCTGTTTAACAGCATCACAAATTTAAGATTCATGAAATATAAAATAGCATCACCTATTATTGCTAGCGCCCTCGGGCACTATCATCAACGTTGTTGTTTGTTGGGGGTTTTTTTTGCTTGAATTAGGTATGCTTATAGTTTTGAGTACTGTATGCTTGGTCCGGCCTTATCCCACCCCCTGCCATGTGACGAGGAAATAACACAGCAAAAGTTTTGTTTCCGCATTGGATAAGAATGTCGCGCTATCTTTGTCTTCAAACGCTCCGCACGTTTGATGCCATGTTACCTTCTCGTTCATTTCCGGCAGAGATCGGATTTTTTTGTCCGAATGACCCGAAAAACTGCATTTGGTGATTGTCTTGTTTATTTCTGTTGACTTTAGATACCCTGAAACCTTGAAAATTAGCCGGATTTAATAATAAGCCGGTTTTGAAAATAAGCCACCTATTTCTTGCACTGAAAATTACTCGAAAATAAGCCTGTTTTGAAAATAAGCCAGTCATGACAATGCCAGTTTGGAAATATTTTAGACTACCGTAAAGTCTCATGTGTAGCATACACCTGTGTATATTATGCTAAAAAAAAAACAAACAAACAAAAAAAACCCGCTGTTACTATGCATTATATGCATCCCCAAAAAGAGGACATTTTTTTCAACGTCATCGATATGCATGCGTACATAATGTAATACATTCAATTCGTTTACAAGTAATAACGAACGTTTGTGAATCTAAACCAAAACAACCAACATCGGTAATTTTTAATTTAATAATAAATCCAATTATTTGATTATTGTAAAATAAACATTGTGAAGAAACGTCTGTATGTGTCGTTTATCGTCATTATGAAGTCGTACGAATGATCGGTCTATTTTTAAAGTGTCCATCAGTATGCAAACCAATTACGGCATAAAGGGACATAAAATAAATAATTTTTTAATCAAATCGTAATTAATGCTTATCTTCCTATACTCATATAAACTGTGAAGTCCGACAAGGGCAGTGCATGCTTCTGACACCGGAAATTGTCAAACAAACATTGACCACGCGACGAGTCAACAGGTGTCTGGTTACGTAATGGCGAATACACTGGCTAGAGCTTGTTATATGCAAGGAAGAGTGGTCAGAGTGCATAAATATTATGATACATGAAATAAAATTGAATGAGAAAAACTTTACTACTTTTCATTTTACTCTTGCAGGTGTTTACCTGGATATACCATTTTAAGAACAGTCAAACGATCAATTACAATTAATATTGTTTTGATAATAAGCCGTGGTTATGATCTCATCGTTTACGGGATTTTTGCATTGATAATAAGCCGCGATTTGAAAATAAGACGGTTTTGAAAATAAGCCCCCACTTACTTACCAAAAGTTAAAATAAGCCGCGGCTTATTTTCAAGGTTTTAGGGTATCACCATTGTGACCGAAACTTTTTGTTCATTGTACTTCATCAAAATACATACATGTTATATAAAGACACAATGTTTTGGTCTTCAACGTAAATTGTAACTTTTATTTCGCATCACCTAGTATTGACCAATTAACAAACAAACGTACATTTAGACAACTTTTTATGATAAAGTTTTCTCAGTATTTGAAAACTTATTTTGGTAAAACATACTTTTTTATTTTACTTTTTGCGATATATTGTCATGATTTCGAATGGTTTTGATACAAGAAAACAAAGACAAGAATAAATCAAAGATATTTTTTTTTAAAACCATGATTTTTACAGTCAACTTCGCTAGCTTACTAATCTTTTATTAAAGATAAGCTTGTTTTGATATTTGTTCAATACCAGAATCGTTACCTTTCTGACTGCGCCTGCGTGAAACTGGTAAGTTTTCCCTTTGTATTCAATTTCGATTGTATTGTCGTCGGGGAAATTTTTTACTACTCCAATTTCGCCTATGCACTAAAAAGATTTTAAATATTATTCAATTCTTATCGTTCTGCGAAATTTCAATGTTTATGGGTCATTAAGAAATGAACTTGATTCAACACCTCTGTCATTCTACTGGACCATCCCCCATGCCCCCGTTGTAGTACTTTTAATGGTACTTCCGGCATGTCGATAACACATTTATCTCCCTTATTTAGCAAGAACTCAGACGTTTCGTTCATAGATACCGACTTCTCGTCCTTCTTTTCAACTTTCCCTAAATTTGATTAAGAATCGTTTTAGTAAAACATCTTTTAAAGCCTCAAGAAAAAGATTAACATCACGACATTCATTGGTAAGGCTTAATTTTTTTTACCAACAACTGGAAGGTGTTCTCGGTAATAAGAGCCCCCAAGAGCTTCTTCTACACACTGTAGGTCAACCTTCCCGCGGCACCCAACACGATACACATTTGTCTCCCCTGATGTTTCCCAACGCACGCGCACTGCGTTTCTTCCACCTTCATCTGATCCATATTTTCGGAGGTCTTCTACCTTTCCTTTGTTCCCAGATCCACCTTAAATAATGATTCATGTTGCGTATATAGTGTGAGTGTATGTATTGTCTTAAATGTTACTTAAGCGTTTATATCTTTGCATACTATTTAAACGTAGGCATACCATCCTGTGTTCCAAAATCCCAATTAGGTCCCCTTATGACCTTTGCCTCAGGGAATATCCCAAGTGCTTTCATTTTAATACTGTTGGATCTCCTAGGTACGGGAACACTTGAAGAAAAATTATTTTAAAAATATAAGAAAGCCTTTTCAAAAATTTAAAAAAAAACCATAACTTTACTGTCACTAGTCAATTTGTTATTGACTTCCATGATCTTTCGTTGTAGGTGCACTTGAAAAATAGGTTACAACCCATTGATTACCTCACCTGGACCCGTGGGGTTTATCGATCCTTTGAAATGGGTGACTGAGATCGTGCTTGTCGAGATAATAACACGGTGTGCACAGGTTGACGTCATTACATGAGGCACACCTCCAAAGCACGCCGATGATTGTGTTTATCTGACAGCCTTCACATCTTTGGGACAGATGTTTCACCCCTTGTGAAAATGAATTTTAAACGTTAATCTTTGTTGGTCTTTGAAATTTGGGGGGTTTTTTGTTTTGTTTTTTCGGGTGGGGGGGGGTTCTCCTATATTTGAACGTTAATGGTTATGATATTGGTTAATCACTTGCAGAGACTATTGATCATCGATGAATTGTTTTTCGTTTAATAGTAAGTTGAGGTCTTTTTATTAAATTCAAGGCACATTGCTTAATTCCAACATTTTCCCTTGTGTTCAGATCTTTGTAAGTGGTAAGGGATTGAGTATTACCATTTTGAGTATTTACATTAAGTTCCAGCTGCTATATTTTTTGCTGCTAAAATCCAGTCATTTTAAAACGTTTAACTCAAAATACTTACATGTAAATAAAACGGTTGATCTAATTAGCCAAAGTAGTGCATGTATATTACAGTTTATTCCAATGAACCGCTTGCAATAGTTATATGATAAAAAACACATACCAACAGGTGCATTGTCCAAAATGCGCAAGTCGAATTCCCCGTCTTTACCGACTCGACACGTGGACTTTCCACCCATGTCCCAGTATACGTTACAAGTTTGATCTCCGTTATCCTTGACAACCGTGCCCACGTGACCCTCTCCCTTATCCTCATTTCCAAGATTCCAGTCCGGACCACGCACCACCCGTAATCCCTCGGTCATTATCCTAGCTTCGTCTTTATCTAAGGACAGCGAATGATATGACTTTCCATACTCCCATTTCCAAGTATATTGACTTTACTTTCTATAATTATTTACACTTCTCTAAAATAATACCTCTTGATCAAACACTTCGAGTCACTATTTCATTGATGTGTTATTTTATTAGTTTGTTACATGTAATGTGTCAGTTAGGATACTTAGAACTGGAATCTGAAGATTGCGAATTGTAGCAGTTTGCAAAATATCTGAAGATAATTTGATCAAGAAAAAAAGGAACTACCTACATTTGTGCTGATAATATTTAATGTTCACTCATACAGTCATACACTTTTCAGTTGAGTTTTTGTTTTCATGTTTAATTATTATTTAGGAATATTCCTTTTTTATTGTCTTTTTGGGGGTTTTCCAGCTTCCTGTGGAAAGAACTATAGTTTTTGTTCTGTTTCTTGAGTTCATTTTTAATATTTTACTGACCAAATGACTTTTTGTTTCAAGACTTCAGATAAATTTAAATATCACATGAAGAACATTGAGATTCATTCGGACATTTGACCTTTCAAATGAAAATATCCTACAGGTACATATTTTAGATAATGCTTGTTATCGTCACTGCTTTAAAGCTATAAAATCTAGAGACTTGGAACTTTTACCAATGTCTAAAGTTCATTAAGGGCATCTTACAACGTATATACCGAAAAGATCCAATGGCCTTTTCAAGCAGTTACTGCCCCTGAAATTTACTTAAATTTTCTTAAAACACTATTTAACCAAACGTCGTAGAGTCATCGGACCACTTGGGATGGAAACGTCTACCTTGGCCGAAAAAATGACATTACGGTCAAAGGTCAATGTAATTTAGAAACCAGTGTATTATGAGTTTTCTTTCTCTTTTGTTAATGGTGGTAAATTTCCCATGGAATTGCAAGAATATGCAAAAAACAAACACAACTTTAAGACGAAAATCCTTTTGACACCGGGCCACTTGCATTTGAAGCATTCATGAAAATGATTATGAAGGTCAATGTCATTTTAAGATTTCTGTGTTATTGGATTTTAAAATCTCCTTTGTAGAAGAATGGTATAGAAAAAAATAAATGGTAAATGATGAAATAGGCCTTCTTAAGGTATTTAAAATAAAGCCCTTCAGCCCCTACTTTGGAATAGATAGAGTTATTGCCCTGCTTTATGAAATGTTTGTTATTGCTATTTCTTTGAAACCAAAAAAGATAGAGACTTTAACCTTTTTATCAAAATCAACAGTACACTAATAAAATTTTTCAATCTATTAATACCTAAAGCTTTGAGCAGTTATTGCCCTTTATACTAAATTTCTTTAAAAACACTGACAACTTTTTTAGCCATACACCAAAGAGACTTCGGGCCACTTTGAATAGAAGCTTCTACCTTGGTCAACAAAAAAGACATTATGATGAAATAAAAATTTTCAAGAAAAATTGTTGGCTATCTTATTTTTTCTTGAAGTAATGTAAGGAAAGCATTTTAATTTATTGATTTAATCGAAGCATAATTGTTAAAAAGTTCACATAAAAATTAATCAGGTGGAACGACCTTTAATTGTTCAAGAACTATTAGTCCACTAGTTTGTTTTTTGTTTTGTTTTTACTATTGGTGCAATATGGGTTTTTTTGTTTTTAGAATTTTTATACACAAAAAGATAAATCATCTAGGGTGACCGTTAGATATTTGGAAATTTTCCAATTTACATGTGGAACATTTTCGGAAAATCGGTGCATCTTATAAACTGCACGGATATAACTACTTTAAAACTGTTTCACTTATTTTCCTTATCAGAAAAATTTATATATACGGATACTAATCGACTGTGTAGCTTAGACACCGACGATTTATTTTCTTTTTTGCATTTTAAGTTTAGAGACTAAACGCACTCTTTTTTTCCATCACACTACATATGAATTATCAGAATATGTTTTATGTTGCTACAATACAATAAATGTTAAAACTTATTAGGACGCAGGAAATACAGTTTTTGATGAGTTTGAGAAGTTTGGCACTATGCGTATAATAAGTTTTTAATTTTCTTTCGTCATCATGTTAAACTCCAATAATAATGCTCTTAAAAACCTTACTATCCAAAACTATTTATTTTAATTTCATAGTTTACAAATTGAAAGTACATATATTGAAAAACCCAAATGATTACATTTTGAGTATAAACTATAATATTGAAATTGCATAATGCATATTTGACAGAGTTTATTAATGTTCTATTCGTAAATTTTATAGTATTCTTTTGAAATTGCTTTAGACCTACCTTTTTCTGTGGTTGACGAAGGAATAATCAATTTTTTCCAGCTTCTTCCTTTGACCTTGCTAGCTTCTTCGTTTGACCTTGGAAATTTCCACAAACATTGGTGATGAACAACAATTGCGGAAGTTAAATTTTCTTTCCTTTTTTGAAGATGATTATGTTGTTAAACAACATAAAATCTATTTTTGATAGAACCAAATCGTTTGTGTTATAAACGCATTATAACATAAATAGATTGTTCATATTTATATACATTTCGAAGAAAAATAAGACAAAAGAAGTTAAATCGAATCATACTGGTTTTTCAGAGTTTGTTAGGAAATTTTGATGTGCCACCTTGCTTATTGTCAGGTCCCGAAAATAAAAATAGCTAAAGCCAGATATTTAAAATTTAATAATTTAGATGTTCGTGCACGATATTTTCTTGTTAAACATTGAGCCTGTTTTGTAACAGGATGGCTTCATATTATTCATATCTCATATTAAGCATTGCGGTTCTCAAGTTCATAAACAGTTGCTCATATATAAAAATTATATAAACCTATATGAAACTCTGAACCGTTTGTAAGACCCGCGAATAGTCCAGAGCTATATAGTCTAAACAACTGAGAATCAACGAAATGTCAAGATGATTGCATATAAGTAATACCATATATTATAACACTTGAGTTTTTAAGAATAATTAAAGGTACATCAATACGTTTTAATACATTACGTCACAAGATAGTTTGTTAAACTGTTTGTACAAATCGGTTTGAATGAATATCAACATAGTTTAGAGGTTAAAGTATCGGGCTTGTAAACCGTAGATCATGGATTCGAATCCGCCAAGGACTTTTGCTCATATGTATTGAATCAAATTTTAGTGAAAAAAAAATTCCATTAAAAATTGCATATTTGTTCGCCTATTTGACATATATACTCCTTACGCATCATGCTATCTATCATAATAAAGTAATTTTCTGCTGTTTTAAAAAACTATTTCAAGGTGTAGTGAGCCACCTTAAATGTTTCAATGGTTTTTGAGAAGATCGTTTGAAAAATACCAACAAATATTCATGTATTCTTAATTATTATAATATTCCTTTGAAAGAGGGCGTGGTCCTTTATTTTAACAAATAAATGTTTTCTTCACCTAATACAAGTTATGCATTGAGCCAAGTTTGGTTGAAATTGGCTGATTGGTTCTGAAGATTCTGGAAAATTGAAAAAGTTTACAGACGTACAGGGAGACAGACGGACGAACGAACGGACGGACGCCGGACAAAAAATGATCAGGAAAGCTAACATGAGCTCTTAGCTAAGGTGAGCTAAAACATTTTAAATTTCAAAAAAAAAATAAAACTTCGAAAAAAATTTAGATATTAAATCTTTAAAACATATGAAAAAGTATCTTAGTCTTTTATGTGTATGGTTTTTTTTAAATCTGTCTTACAGAAAAAAAAATGTTTTGATACATCGTAAACTGAAATCACAAAATTTATGTTTTGAATAACCTTATAGACTATTTATTTAGATTGTTATCAAAATTTTGTATACCGGTTCAATTGTCGTTGAAGTACAAAATGTTTAAAAAAAACATGAACATGAAAAATACTGAAACCAATTGTGGTTGGCATTGCATAAATATAGACGATGTATATTATTTACTGCCGATTTACGTTATTCATGCATTAATTATTTGCCAATATTATTCTTTTTGGTTGTTAAAGAGGGGTCTGTGAAAACCCTTTTAAAAGCTCTTTTAAAACATTTAGGGCCTTCAAGCCATGCGCGGACCCAGAATTTTATTTTTTCAGGGGGGGGGGGGTCCGATGTATATTAAAGTTTGCCAGAGGGTCCAAGGTTTATTTTTGATAATTTCACAATGCTAATTTAAGATATTTAAATTAAAATTTTACAGGGGGAGGGGGGTCCGGTACCCTCCTCACCGACTCCCCTATAGATCCGGACATGCAAGTATACCGGTAGAATTGATATTTAATTTAATTCCGCCTTGTGATCCTGTCGTTCCTATTGTGAATTGTAGATTTTTGTACCAGGGGTGACTGTACGAAAACGACGGGAGACCCTCTAGACTATCGCCTGGTTTTCTTGTATCCACTAAATATTAAATGTAAATGTAAATTATAAGTACATTTTATTATTAACCTAAAATTTTTATATATGGTCAAATAATTATTATTTTTTAACCTATTCATATTACACTACTCATATAGAACTCACAGATAGAGATTGAATAATGCTAAGTAATAAAAATATTAAGCATAAACCTAGTTGTGCAATTGAAAAAATTTAAAAAGAACAACGAAAATTGGATATACCATTTAATTTCATCTTCGACGACCTCCAAATTGGTTCTCAATTTTTAATGTTACGCTTACTTTACAAAACCGCTTTATAAGAATGAGAGCACAATTCATGCTCCACCGTATTAAGGTACTAAATTCACCTGAAAACTTTACATACAACGCAAAGGTAAGTGCATGTATATAAAAACATATAAAATGTGTATTGGAGTTTCCAATGAGACACCAAACAACACATACTAAAATTCGGTTTAAAATTTTATATTAATTCAATTATCTTTATAGAACGTTCTGTTGTCTACTACAGCCATGCCGTCGCACATGCGCAAAAAACTGGAAAGAGATCGTACTGAGACGGGAGTTTGTTAAGAAACCGTAAAAATGTCAAAATATGTTATTTACGAAGGTTGTTCGGAAATTATTGAGAAAACACAAAGTTTAATATTTCCCTTTCTAAGTGATGGCATAAACATTAAAGAAACCCAAACAAATGATTAAACAAAGTTATATTAAAAAATATTCAATATTTTGTTCACGACGTAACATAAACAAGTCAGTGGTCGGGGTACCCGGTGCAAACATAAGGTCGGGAGATTGAAAAACTTAATCAACTACTTACTAAGTGTTGGTAGACCAACAAATAATAATAAAGAAAATTAAATTATTTATGGTCATTTTGCTATTGATTGTGACAAACTTTTGTGCAAGTTTCACTAGTGTTCGAGTTGAAATACGGAGATAGTACAAATGTATTTACCAAGCAATAGAAATCTGAACACGACGGTTTATTGAAGTATGACGTCAAGGCGGCGCACCGAATATACATCAGATTGGTGGGAATCTCAGACGAAGCCCTTTTGAGGCCAAGCAATTGCTTAAACAAAAACTATAAAATGTAAAGGGGCCAAAAGCTTCATAATATCTTTTTTTTACTTATTGTTTAAGTAGAATTAAAACAAAAGGACTAAATATCTACTACTTTTTACACCAAAACGGATTTCGACTTCTAAAATTTGCACAGAATGACTGTAAGAGAAGTTTCACAGAAAGTTGACTTTTCGGAAGAAGTAAGTCGATTTTTGTTTTACAAAAAATCAAGAATGGAGAGAATACGAAAATGTTGGTATCTTTTAAATGAAAACAAAAGATGAGAAATGAAAAATAGTTCATGTTTTTCGTTTGTTTGTAAGGCGTTTAAACATAGGAGCAAGGAAAGGCGTTAAAATGACGTTGCGATGAGTCTGGAGTTGCTCCGGGTCACTGGATGTAAGCAAGTTTGTCACCTTACCAGGAATGTTCTAATTATGTCTTTGACTGGAACTTTTTCACATTAATAAACGGTATCCTGGTTTACTTTTTGGTGAATTTTCAATGGATTATCTTTTTTCCCAAGGAAGTAAGAGTAAATGTCTCAATAATTTCCGAACAGCCCTCGTACTGCTTATAATTATGTAATATCTGGTTTTAAAATGTAGCAAAAGCGTATTGCACTGAGTGGAAAATACCCAAATGTTCGATACCAACTTTTGCCCAACAGATTTATTTTTCTATTGGGTGTGGTTTCCTTATTCATTTTTTTTCAAATTGGAATTTGACAAAAATGAAAATGATATAATTTTAAGGAAACGTAGAATTTATAAGTAACGTACATAAAATTAATATTTCTTATGCATTTTCAAAAAAAACATTTTAAAAACAGATTGCATTAAAAATTAAACTTAGAATTCTGCCTTCGCGTAATAAGTATTTTTTTAATTTTTATAAAGTAAGATGCTTTTGTGTTTTATAATTCTTAATAGAAATTTCAAACATCCTATAAAAGGATATTTCCAAAATGAATAACCTTCTTGCAAATAAAACCTGTCTGTGTCATTTAGAAAAAATGAATTTTGTTGATTCTCATCAGTTTTTCTGATTGATAAGAAGTAAATTTTAACTAAACGGAAAATAATAACGGGTATATAACTTTGATTACTTTTATAGACGATGGAATGCAATATGGAACATCCTTGATATTGCGACAAATGTGATCTAACAGGGAAAATCTTAGTTTCAAATTAATGAGAAAAACACAAATTTCAAGTTTGATAGTATCATATGTGCAAGAACCAGGCGTTTTGAACATGTTACAATTAAAGAAGGTTCCTGTATGTATCATATTGCGCAAATGTCACCAATTCAAGAGAAACTTTAAAATTTTGAAATTCACTACTTTAAGCTGCAATGTTTACTATCGAGTGTAAAGCAATAAATCAAGAGTAATAACTTGTGGTTGATATCAACTTTATCATAATTATTAAACAAATTACGTGATCAAAGTACCGGTTATCAGGAACTATCAGAATGAAGACTCTGCTACTGTTTTTCCGCAAATAATAGTATAATAGTTTAAAATGAATCCGGAGTATGTGTGTGTAGGATTAATCATTTTATTTATGAGATTCATTTACGGTAAATAATATACTTTTACATTCTCTACTCTTTTTCTCTCACTATGCAACTCTTTTATGCCTTTGGAAAAAGTTATTCATATTTTAAAGTCTGGTAAGTCAGAGATCCTTAACTCGTTCATTATAGTGATAGAATTGAATTTTTTTTTGTTGTTGAAAAGATGTCCAGTTGGTTATCATGGAATACATTGTTTAGAACCCTGCCGAAGTCCTGGTTATGGACTTTCTTGTCAACAGATCTGCAATTGCACAGACGATTTGTGTAATCACATCACGGGCTGTTATCAACATGGTGAAGGTACAACATTTCCGTTGTCTGAACATGTACTTTTTTCAATTATTCATATGCCTATCAATTTATTTTGGAAATATGCAATTTATTCAAATCTAACATAAATCTAACATACTAGTTTTACTTACATGTATTACATGTAACAAAGCTCCCAATTATTACATTATATTTTGTTTTAAAGTATACATTTAAAAAAGAATTGACAGAGCCGGTTTATTTTTTCATAAACAAAAGAAACGATTTAATTATCGAATAATTCAGATATTTACTCAACATTTAAGCTTTTACAAATATTAATTTTTTTCCCTGTTTTGTGTTTAAGAATGTTTAGATGGATACTAGGACAGGACTGTGTTTCTCCATGTAGATATCCCCAATATGGACGCAAATGTCAATATCACTGCAACTGTACCATTACGAAATGTAATCACATCAAAGGATGCAAAACAGGTACTGTTAAAGATCAAAGTCATAAAATAGAAATTGATGATAAATAAATATTAATAATATCCGTAGAAATGGAAAGAGATAGAGTGAGAGAGATTTATTTATTATAATTTCTTCTATCTAATCCTACTGAATATCCTTCATTATTCAAAACTGAATTTTTTAAAATTCATTGAAAAATTACAATATAACACAGAAAAATAAACTAGTTAGCTAGGGTCCGTAAACCTTCTCGCAAAAATAACCTGTTTGTCTTTTGGGAAGGATAAGTTTTGTTAATTCTAATCTGATTTTCTGATTAAAATGAAATGAATTTGAATTAAACGAAAAGAAAACAACGAGGATATAACTTTCAATTCTTGTAAAGATGCTACAATGCAATGGATAACATCTTTAATATTACGACAAAAGTGATCTAACTGGGAAAATTTATTTAATGATAATAATTTAGCTTAAAATTTATGGGAAAAAGCTTGAAAGTATCATATGCACAAGAACCTAATGTTTTCGAACAGGTTCTTGTATATATCATATTGCGCAAATGTCATACATTTATTTAATATACATCAATAAAACATAGTTCCTGTAGGTATCACCTAGTGCAAATATATTAAGATATCGATATTTTCGTATCAATATCCTTCTTCCTTCAGTTCTGCCAATAAACAACAGGAGGAGAAAAAAATGACTTGTTTCCTTATAATTATTTATATCATAGGGACGCTGTTTCATATTGGTAAACAATGTTGAAAGGTACAACCGCATAACTGTTTTTCTTTTAAAAAAAAAAAACCTTGAAATCTTTAATCAATTATATTTCAAGCAAAGGCAAAATGTTCAACATTTTAATATCTTTTCCAAATACATGTTAAGCAAAGTATATTAACAATCGCACCTTTAAACACTATGACCGTTCGCAATGGTCAAATTTAGTGAACAATTTACAGCATGTTTATATAATAAAAGAGATGACTTCGTTTTATATTTAATTGTTGAATTTCCAAAATCCAAAAATTTGGACATTTAAATTGAACAACTAATGTATGGTATTAAAGTCAAGTGTGATCTTTGTGCAGGCAAAGACGAAAAACGCTACGGTTTTTTTTTAAAATAATTAAGAAACAAAACGCCTGAAGCAGAAAAAGTAAACTAACTCTTTTTAATTAGAACATTTTTTTTGAGGTTTTGTTTTAAATTTGCGAATTAAATCAATCCTAGAATGACAGCGCCGTCGAAATGGTATAAGAAAAATAAACTTTTGTGTGGTCCGTTGCTAAAAAGGAGAGCGGCAACCTACGGCATTCTGGTTCGGCATTAAACTCTATTTCTTTATACTCCTTCAGAAGATAAATATTATCTAGATTTTATGTAGACTGTACAATTTTTGGAAAAAGCAGAGAAAACTAACAAACCTTTTAATTCTAGTAAATATTGTTAACATACAATAAAATATGAAGAAATTCTCTTTATTTGGGCCGCATTCAAAACTTATCGCATTTACAAATGTACATGTATAATTATGGACCATAGCTATAAAATTCACAATTTGAGTAAAACTTAAAGTGAAATAAATGAAAGCAAAATTTAACTTAATTTTTTTCAAAGAGCCACATTCAAAATTATACTATCGAGGAACTTCCTATGCACATAATTATAAAAACTCTCAATTCGGGTAAGAAATATAAGAAATGTTCAAGATGCAAATAAAATGCCAGATGAAAAATAATGCTCCTTTGACCCAGAACTAGCTAATAAATTAAGATAATTATCATTTTAAAGTTTTCAGATTTTGATTAGGGCCATATTTGTATAACTATAGGTTTACAGCAAAAGAAGAGAAGAAATTATGGATGTGACCAGCAGTTATCACTTCGGAAAATATGCAAAGGATATATTTTCTCATGAAAACACGCATAAATAGTTTTAATACCACTGCTGAGAATCGGTATTGTGTGGCAACACATGAACAGGAAAGAAGTGGCAACTTTCGTGATTTATAGAATAGATAATATAAACTTTTAATATCAGAATTTTCGAAAAAGTGTAAAATCCTACCTATCCCCATTCACACACAAAAACCAAAAAAATATTTTTTTTTGCATACTGCAATGACAGGCACGGAATTTAAACTTAACATTTGGATAAGCTTAAGACTGACTTTTATTAATATGCCTGATAAATGTTATCTATATTCTATGAAGTAAAGTGATTAACCTGAAAAGCTGAGATAATTTATTGTCAATAACTCTATTTGCTGGGATCTTTTCGTCTCTTGAAAGATGTTCTGAAAAATAGAGGGCTGTCATTTCGTATCTACTTGAATATCAAATTCAGAAATGGGCATTTCATTTTTAAAGATGAAGTTATTTAACATATTGAACCTGTATTTTTAAGAGATGTGAATTAAGATCTATGCATTTGTCATTAAAATCATAAAATCGCGAATGCCTAATCTTCATCTTAGTTTCATGTTGCTTATTTATGTTTGAAAAATATATGGTACAAGAACAACATATATACAAAATAAACATAGCTACAAATCGTCAGAAGTTAACATACATAGAACGATAGTGAAAATTGACGTATGACAGAAATGTAAACAAAAAATGGCACGAGTTTTGTTGATATAACATAAAAAAAGTGAGCATTGTATCTAGCTTGTCCTTAGCCTTTTTTTAAAATGTATTTTAAACATTTAAAATGGCAAAAAAACACATTTCAAGAAAATCGTGACCATGCTCTTTTTAGAGGTATATCTAAAAAGGTTACATATTGCATTCTTGCTGAAAAGCAAATATCCTGTAAGATTACAAAATGACGTTTAAAGGTGGTATAGTGTAAAATATATTGGAAAAGTACATCGATTTAAAAAAAACTTTGTTTTTGTAAGTTAAATTATCAATAAAATGTATGTAAATCAACCAATTTTCAAAAACTTTTAAACATGAAATATTACAGTTTACTATTCATACCATAATAAAACAAAATTGCCACAGTAAATAAATGCAGAAGAAAATTAAAATCATCATAAATTATAAATATAAAAAAAATTAATATTACATATGTATCCATCATGTGTTTTTAGCACAAACAGGTACTGTTAAAAAAGCACATAACATTGCAACTTCATTAATTTAATTATAATATTGCATATGCAATTGATTTAAAGTTTAACGACGCGTTAAAATGATTCTTAAAACTACTCAGGAACAAAACATGTATATCGGAGAAGGCTTCTATAGAAGGAGTTACCTGGTAACCTTTACAAGTCTTCGCTAAAAAACAAAGTTCACGATTTAAACAAAATAAATGATCTTGATATTGAACACATACATGTAAACAATTAATGATGACTTATTGACAAGTACATAATTAATCACACAGAAAATAAGTATAAACTGAGTTTCTAATTAAAAAATTATCTTCAGGTTCGTATTATTCCACACCTTTAGAGAGCTCTTTTTATTACCAATAGGTGGCGTAAGTTAAACAAACTATATTTAAATGCTTATGAAATAGCTTTGAGATTCAGGTATTAACTTATAAGATACAGGAAATATTAATCAACATATCCTTTTGGGGAAATTTAAATACATGTGTTTTGAATTTTGAGATTGCAAAGGTTAACTTAATTTCTTTTTTTTAATAGTACTGATCGTGTTGTAAAAAGAATATCAAATTCAACAGTTATCACATTTCATCTTTTGTTTAATGTCCCTCTTGCGCATTTTTAGATTTTGATATTATGGGTCATTTTATATCCCTTTATAATCATAAATGAAGCATTTTGAACATACTTGAAATTTAAGTATGAAAATTGATATATTGCATTGAGTGTTTACATGTGATTTTCGAGGGGAATATTGTCCTGACACTCCAGTTTCATTGGAATAATTTGTTGGGGGCTTTTTGGGTGGAAACTGTCTTATTTTGAATTTTAGTAGGTTGAAATCATTTT
>WFKH01010931.1:17553046-17572695 GCA_016163765.1 Magallana hongkongensis | reverse complement strand
AACTTTCACCAATGTCTTCAGTACCCTTAGAGGGTTCTTCAATCTATTCATACCAAAAGGATCGGAGGCCCCCTTATAGTAGTTATTGCCCCTGAAAGTATTTCAAATTTTATAAAATCACTTCCAACTTTTTTATTTTTTATCGTAAAGACGTCGGACCACTTGGGATGGAAGCGTCTACCTTGGCCGAACAAAATGACATAAAGGTCAAAGGTCAAGGTCATTTGGAAATCTGTTAATTAATGAGTTTTTAGATCTCTATTGTTTAGGGAGGTAGAGAAAAACTTTTTAATGAATGTAGTAGACCTTCTTGAGACATTTCAAAATATAACCTTTCAGCCCCTACTTTGAAACAATAATAGAGTTATTGCCCCTTTAGTACAAAATGCTTGTTATCGCTACTTCTCAAATCCCGTTAGAGATTTAAAACTTTTCTCCCGTTAGAGATTTAAAACTTTTACTAATGTATTCAGTACATTAAGAGGCTTCTTCAATCTATCATACCGAAAGGGTCCGAGGTCCCTTTGTTGCAGTTATTGCCCCTTAAAGTTTCCAACATTCAATAAAACACAAACAACTTTTGAACCAATAATCGTAGATACATCGGACGACTTGAGACTGATGCGTCTACTTTGTCCGATCAAAATGATATAAAGGTCAAAGGTCAAGGTCAAACAAAAAAAAATTCATATTTACAGTTTTGACTTTTTTTTTTAATAAAGTAACGCAGAAAATTTTTTTTGTTTATTATTTTGAAACAAAACATAAAAATTAATGAGGTGGAAAGACCTCTAATTGTTCGAGAACAATTAGTCTACTAGTTTTTAATTATTTTTTTTTAAGATAAAGAAATTAATTCAAAAGATGTGCGATGGATAGCATTGAAAGATGGAATCACAAGTATGAACATGGAAATGGAACCGACATGACATAACATTACCCTGTTGATGGTCTACTAGCTGGTCTGCTGTAAAATTGTTTAAAATAAGGATATAAAATAAATATGTGACACAGCTAAAAGCTCTATATAAAACGTTTTTAGGACATGGACATGATAATAACATTGGAATGGAAGTTAACATAAAATTGTAATTGCACTTACTTTGAAATATGATTTTTACTACAGCTTGAAATGTTTTATCCATACAAACTGAAGGATTCCTTTTTAAATATTTTAAATTGAAAAGAACTCCAGTTAATTTTAATTGATTTAAGTAATACTGTATCTGTTTGTTGCAAAATTTTTGTAAAATTTCAATACAATTTTTTTAAACATGAACTAACTTTTTCTGGATGAAGTTGCTGACGTCTCTCTTAAGTTCGCCGTTCCTACACACCTCGAGGGGGGAGTTACCTCTCTTGTTATGAATGTTGAAGTCCGCACCTTTTCGAAGCATCAGGACAGCTATGTTATATCTTTCTTGGTTTTGTGCATTTGGATTTACACTAATCCCAAGAAGCTGTTGAAACAAAAAGGAAAACATACGTACTATATGTATTTATTGTAAATTTGGTGGTTTGTTATAAGAACCCATGTAGATGAACAAGAATAAGCGCTTTTTCCCATGTGATACATTTTAGCATGTTTTAATTTAAGATACACATACTGGGCCATTTCCTCCCGTCTGTCGACGTCCACCCAAAGCCATATGTAAGGGAGTGTCACCGTCATTATCTCGTAAATCCACGTCAGCTCCTGAATATTAATATTGAATGAATTTTGTTAACCATATTTTTACACCCCCCCCCCCCCAAAAAAAAAAAAAATCCCCCGAGTCACATATGATTTATTTAGTTTGATTTTTAAAAAAGCTCATATAATCTGAACTGCTTCATTTTTTATTTCTTTTAATGCGAGGTAAATATTTTTTTTTATTTTAAAGGAACAATCATATTGATAATAAGCATCTACTATTGTGTTGAATGTATAACAATTCTTTTATTCTAATGATTTATATTTATTTTTCAAATCGTTTTGGGATACAATAAAAAAATATTTAACTTGGTATGGTTAGATATATTGAACGTTTACTTAATAAGAGTATCATGCCAGTGATGTAGTTGAACTACTTAATGGAAAACGAACAAAAAACGTAGTGGTGAAAAATACTGTAGTATCCATGTGATGAAATTAGGAAATAAAACTTCTCTTGCTTTCAGTTACCGTTTTCTATCAAAATTTCAGCCATCTTGTCATATCCTTTGTTGGCTGCTAAGTGAAGCGGAGATAAGCCTTGCTGGTTTTGTGCATTTATTTGGGCGTTTCCCTGGATATTTAAATAGAACTGCACGTTTATCATAAGATTGCAAGACAACTTCTTAATTTTCGCATAGTAATGATATCATTTGACATTATATTGAAACGGTTCTGTTGTCAAAGTAATTTAGATTCAATAGTTTCAAAAAATGGTGTATTCCCGAAGTTTCAATTCGTTATTCTCATATAAACTATTTTTTAATACTTTTAAATGGACAAGTTAAGCGCCTCTTATGGATGAATACAAGCAGTTGTCCCACCTTTAAGATTATGATATAAGCAGAATCTTGGTGATCGTTCATTGCAGCAATATGGAGAGCTGTGTATCCATCACTTTTCTTGGCGTTTACCAGACTGGGCTCCATTTCGATCAAATGTTCAACCGCGCTGTAAAGTACATTAATTAAAAATTCAGACATCAGTCACTCATCATTTACTAATATGGACAACTCTCAGTCTTTCTATAAACTGATACTTACAATTCGTGGTCCTTCATAGCTGCCCACATCAACGGCATGTGTCCCTTTTTGTTCGGCAACTTCAGATTTATTTGGGGATGACTCAGAAGAATATTGACGGCCCTGTCACTTCTCTTTGTAATGGCAATATGTAGCGGGGTGTCTCCTTCAACGTCCTAAAGTAAGAATTATTTTCTGAATGAAGATAAGCATTTAATGAAAAGTGGTGAGTTGCATACTGGTGATACATGTAAATACCAATTCTAGGTGTTTGTGCTTTGCCATTTCTGACCTGTTCATTTAGACTTGCCCCTGCTTCCAAAACTGCATTCAAAACCGAATAAAGTTCGAATTGCACTGTAAAATGCGCAGGAGAGCGTCCTTGGTTGTTGCAAGCATTAACATCGGCTTTGTTTTTTATCAAACAAATAGAACTATCCGCCTCTTTACTACAATAAGAATTAGTTAAATCGCAAACCATTTATTGTGTAAAACTACATGCAAATCATATGTGTGTGACAATATAGCTTGGTATTATTCGAAACAGATCAAACCATTCTCTTTACCCTGATATTGATACCATCAAAGGAGTCATGCCGTCTTTATTGCTTGCGTTTATATGGGCTCCATTCTGTAACAGTAATTTGACAACGTTTTCATGTCCTTGGTGTCCAGAAGCCATTAATGGACTCAGATTCTCATGCCAGCTGTTAACCTTAACGACGAGATATCTAATTATAAAAGAACGCTTTAAACGTAAACTTATATGATATTTTTTTAATTTGGTGATCAAGGAAGTTTGTTAAGATCATGTGTATTGCAACATAAATTCCATGAAATTACCAGATCTTTGTTTCTTTGAATCAACTGATTTACCGCCCCGATATTGCCATTTGCGCATGCATTGAACATTTGTTCAGGACCGACAGTCAGCTGCTGAGCACCCGATGCTCCTTTGAGTTTTAAATATGCCATCAGCTGTTCAAGATCCGCCCCTATCTGGAGTTTTTCATCCTGGATTTGTGAACCTACCAATTATTAAACGTGCATAAGTGACTTGACGTGGTAAGACAACATTGGAAATTATGTAGTTCTGTATTAATTAAGGAAAAAAATGTTACCAGTAGAGTCATCATCTTCCTCCAGATCACTGTCGTTGTCTGCTTCGTCATCCATAACATCAATCTTGCCCCCTGTGACAGGGGTCAGCAAACCAGGGTTGTATACCCAAGCCTGGTTACCAAAAGCAACAGCTACGTCACCTTCTGAGTCTACCTTCACCACTTTACCCACCTTCCCTAACGACTAAAATATATAAAACAATGCTAATAAAAAAAATTAAACACCTTTTGAGATACTTCATATGTGCAGTATGACGAGAGTCCATATTAAAGCAAAATCTTATAAGAGAACTAAAGATTTGAACAAGATGTCAAGTCTGTTACCTTTTTAATGTCATCATTCCAACCCCCATGATTTCGTTGGAGGAGAATGGCCTTTGTTTCATCTTTCAGAACCTGTACCACGTCTCCCACTTTGACTTCGTAAACCTGTTTAACAGCATCACAAATTTAAGATTCATGAAATATAAAATAGCATCACCTATTATTGCTAGCGCCCTCGGGCACTATCATCAACGTTGTTGTTTGTTGGGGTTTTTTTTTGCTTGAATTAGGTATGCTTATAGTTTTGAGTACTGTATGCTTGGTCCGGCCTTATCCCACCCCCTGCCATGTGACGAGGAAATAACACAGCAAAAGTTTTGTTTCCGCATTGGATAAGAATGTCGCGCTATCTTTGTCTTCAAACGCTCCGCACGTTTGATGCCATGTTACCTTCTCGTTCATTTCCGGCAGAGATCGGATTTTTTTGTCCGAATGACCCGAAAAACTGCATTTGGTGATTGTCTTGTTTATTTCTGTTGACTTTAGATACCCTGAAACCTTGAAAATTAGCCGGATTTAATAATAAGCCGGTTTTGAAAATAAGCCAGTCATGACAATGCCAGTTTGGAAATATTTTAGACTACCGTAAAGTCTCATGTGTAGCATACACCTGTGTATATTATGCTAAAAAAAAAAACAAACAAACAAAAAAAACCCCGCTGTTACTATGCATTATATGCATCCCCAAAAAGAGGACATTTTTTTCAACGTCATCGATATGCATGCGTACATAATGTAATACATTCAATTCGGTTACAAGTAATAACGAACGTTTGTGAATCTAAACCAAAACAACCAACAACGGTAATTTTTAATTTAATAATAAATCCAATTATTTGATTATTGTAAAATAAACATTGTGAAGAAACGTCTGTATGTGTCGTTTATCGCCATTATGAAGTCGTACGAATGATCGGTCTATTTTTAAAGTGTCCATCAGTATGCAAACCAATTACGGCATAAAGGGACATAAAATAAATAATTTTTTAATCAAATCGTAATTAATGCTTATCTTCCTATACTCATATAAACTGTGAAGTCCGACAAGGGCAGTGCATGCTTCTGACACCGGAAATTGTCAAACAAACATTGACCACGCGACGAGTCAACAGGTGTCTGGTTACGTAATGGCGAATACACTGGCTAGAGCTTGTTATATGCAAGGAAGAGTGGTCAGAGTGCATAAATATTATGATACATGAAATAAAATTGAATGAGAAAAACTTTACTACTTTTCATTTTACTCTTGCAGGTGTTTACCTGGATATACCATTTTTAGAACAGTCAAACGATCAATTACAATTAATATTGTTTTGATAATAAGCCGTGGTTATGATCTCATCGTTTACGGGATTTTTGCATTGATAATAAGCCGCGATTTGAAAATAAGACGGTTTTGAAAATAAGCCCCCACTTACTTACCAAAAGTTAAAATAAGCCGCGGCTTATTTTCAAGGTTTTAGGGTATCACCATTGTGACCGAAAATTTTTGTTCATTGTACTTCATCAAAATACATACATGTTATATAAAGACACAATGTTTTGGTCTTCAACGTAAATTGTAACTTTTATTTCGCATCACCTAGTATTGACCAATTAACAAACAAACGTACATTTAGACAACTTTTTATGATAAAGTTTTCTCAGTATTTGAAAACTTATTTTGGTAAAACATACTTTTTTATTTTACTTTTTGCGATATATTGTCATGATTTTGAATGGTTTTGATATAAGAAAACAAAGACAAGAATAAATCAAAGATATTTTTTTTTTTAAATATAATTAACTTTTCCATGATTTTTACAGTCAACTTCGCTAGCTTACTAATCTTTTATTAAAGATAAGCTTGTTTTGATATTTGTTCAATACCAGAATCGTTACCTTTCTGACTGCGCCTGCGTGAAACTGGTAAGTTTTCCCTTTGTATTCAATTTCGATTGTATTGTCGTCGGGGAAATTTTTTACTACTCCAATTTCGCCTATGCACTAAAAAGATTTTAAATATTATTCAATTCTTATCGTTCTGCGAAATTTCAATGTTTATGGGTCATTAAGAAATGAACTTGATTCAACACCTCTGTCATTCTACTGGACCATCCCCCATGCCCCCGTTGTAGTACTTTTAATGGTACTTCCGGCATGTCGATAACACATTTATCTCCCTTATTTAGCAAGAACTCAGACGTTTCGTTCATAGATACCGACTTCTCGTCCTTCTTTTCAACTTTCCCTAAATTTGATTAAGAATCGTTTTAGTAAAACATCTTTTAAAGCCTCAAGAAAAAGATTAACATCACGACATTCATTGGTAAAGCTTAATTTTTTTTACCAACAACTGGAAGGTGTTCTCGGTAATAAGAGCCCCCAAGAGCTTCTTCTACACACTGTAGGTCAACCTTCCCGCGGCACCCAACACGATACACATTTGTCTCCCCTGATGTTTCCCAACGCACGCGCACTGCGTTTCTTCCACCTTCATCTGATCCATATTTTCGGAGGTCTTCTACCTTTCCTTTGTTCCCAGATCCACCTTAAATAATGATTCATGTTGCGTATATAGTGTGAGTGTATGTATTGTCTTAAATGTTACTTAAGCGTTTATATCTTTGCATACTATTTAAACGTAGGCATACCATCCTGTGTTCCAAAATCCCAATTAGGTCCCCTTATGACCTTTGCCTCAGGGAATATCCCAAGTGCTTTCATTTTAATACTGTTGGATCTCCTAGGTACGGGAACACTTGAAGAAAAATTATTTTAAAAATATAAGAAAACCTTTTCAAAAATTTAAAAAAAACATAACTTTACTGTCACTAGTCAATTTGTTATTGACTTCCATGATCTTTCGTTGTAGGTGCACTTGAAAAATAGGTTACAACCCATTGATTACCTCACCTGGACCCGTGGGGTTTATCGATCCTTTGAAATGGGTGACTGAGATCGTGCTTGTCGAGATAATAACACGGTGTGCACAGGTTGACGTCATTACATGAGGCACACCTCCAAAGCACGCCGATGATTGTGTTTATCTGACAGCCTTCACATCTTTGGGACAGATGTTTCACCCCTTGTGAAAATGAATTTTAAACGTTAATCTTTGTTGGTCTTTGAAATTTGGGGGGTTTTTTGTTTTGTTTTTTCGGGTGGGGGGGGGTTCTCCTATATTTGAACGTTAATGGTTATGATATTGGTTAATCACTTGCAGAGACTATTGATCATCGATGAATTGTTTTTCGTTTAATAGTAAGTTGAGGTCTTTTTATTAAATTCAAGGCACATTGCTTAATTCCAACATTTTCCCTTGTGTTCAGATCTTTGTAAGTGGTAAGGGATTGAGTATTACCATTTTGAGTATTTACATTAAGTTCCAGCTGCTATATTTTTTGCTGCTAAAATCCAGTCATTTTAAAACGTTTAACTCAAAATACTTACATGTAAATAAAACGGTTGATCTAATTAGCCAAAGTAGTGCATGTACATTACAGTTTATTCCAATGAACCGCTTGCAATAGTTATATGATAAAAAACACATACCAACAGGTGCATTGTCCAAAATGCGCAAGTCGAATTCCCCGTCTTTACCGACTCGACACGTGGACTTTCCACCCATGTCCCAGTATACGTCACAAGTTTGATCTCCGTTATCCTTGACAACCGTGCCCACGTGACCCTCTCCCTTATCCTCATTTCCAAGATTCCAGTCCGGACCACGCACCACCCGTAATCCCTCGGTCATTATCCTAGCTTCGTCTTTATCTAAGGACAGCGAATGATATGACTTTCCATACTCCCATTTCCAAGTATATTGACTTTACTTTCTATAATTATTTACACTTCTCTAAAATAATACCTCTTGATCAAACACTTCGAGTCACTATTTCATTGATGTGTTATTTTATTAGTTTGTTACATGTAATGTGTCAGTTAGGATACTTATAACTGGAAGATTGCAAATTGTAGCAGTTTGCAAAATATCTTAAGATAATTTGATCAAGAAAAAAGGAACTACCTACATTTGTGCTGATAATATTTAATGTTCACTCATACAGTCATACACTTTTCAGTTGAGTTTTTGTTTTCATGTTTAATTATTATTTAGGAATATTCCTTTTTTTTATTGTCTTTTTGGGGGTTTTCCAGCTTCCTGTGGAAAGAACTATAGTTTTTGTTCTGTTTCTTGAGTTCATTTTTAATATTTTACTGACCAAATGACTTTTTGTTTCAAGACTTCAGATAAATTTAAATATCACATGAAGAACATTGAGATTCATTCGGACATTTGACCTTTGAAATGAAAATATCCTACAGGTACATATTTTAGATAATGCTTGTTATCGTCACTGCTTTAAAGCTATAAAATCTAGAGACTTGGAACTTTTACCAATGTCTAAAGTTCATTAAGGGCATCTTACAACGTATATACCGAAAAGATCCAATGGCCTTTTCAAGCAGTTACTGCCCCTGAAATTTACTTAAATTTTCTTAAAACACTATTTAACCAAACGTCGTAGAGTCATCGGACCACTTGGGATGGAAACGTCTACCTTGGCCGAAAAAATGACATTACGGTCAAAGGTCAATGTAATTTAGAAACCAGTGTATTATGAGTTTTCTTTCTCTTTTGTTAATGGTGGTAAATTTCCCATGGAATTGCAAGAATATGCAAAAAACAAACACAACTTTAAGACGAAAATCCTTTTGACACCGGGCCACTTGCATTTGAAGCATTCATGAAAATGATTATGAAGGTCAATGTCATTTTAAGATTTCTGTGTTATTGGATTTTAAAATCTCCTTTGTAGAAGAATGGTATAGAAAAAAATAAATGGTAAATGATGAAATAGGCCTTCTTAAGGTATTTAAAATAAAGCCCTTCAGCCCCTACTTTGGAATAGATAGAGTTATTGCCCTGCTTTATGAAATGTTTGTTATTGCTATTTCTTTGAAACCAAAAAAGATAGAGACTTTAACCTTTTTATCAAAATCAACAGTACACTAATAAAATTTTTCAATCTATTAATACCTAAAGCTTTGAGCAGTTATTGCCCTTTATACTAAATTTCTTTAAAAACACTGACAACTTTTTTAGCCATACACCAAAGAGACTTCGGGCCACTTTGAATAGAAGCTTCTACCTTGGTCAACAAAAAAGACATTATGATGAAATAAAAATTTTCAAGAAAAATTGTTGGCTATCTTATTTTTTCTTGAAGTAATGTAAGGAAAGCATTTTAATTTATTGATTTAATCGAAGCATAATTGTTAAAAAGTTCACATAAAAATTAATCAGGTGGAACGACCTTTAATTGTTCAAGAACTATTAGTCCACTAGTTTGTTTTTTGTTTTGTTTTTACTATTGGTGCAATATGGGTTTTTTTGTTTTTAGAATTTTTATACACAAAAAGATAAATCATCTAGGGTGACCGTTAGATATTTGGAAATTTTCCAATTTACATGTGGAACATTTTCGGAAAATCGGTGCATCTTATAAACTGCACGGATATAACTACTTTAAAACTGTTTCACTTATTTTCCTTATCAGAAAAATTTATATATACGGATACTAATCGACTGTGTAGCTTAGACACCGACGATTTATTTTCTTTTTTGCATTTTAAGTTTAGAGACTAAACGCACTCTTTTTTCCATCACACTACATATGAATTATCAGAATATGTTTTATGTTGCTACAATACAATAAATGTTAAAACTTATTAGGACGCAGGAAATACAGTTTTTGATGAGTTTGAGAAGTTTGGCACTATGCGTATAATAAGTTTTTAATTTTCTTTCGTCATCATGTTAAACTCCAATAATAATGCTCTTAAAAACCTTACTATCCAAAACTATTTATTTTAATTTCATAGTTTACAAATTGAAAGTACATATATTGAAAAACCCAAATGATTACATTTTGAGTATAAACTATAATATTGAAATTGCATAATGCATATTTGACAGAGTTTATTAATGTTCTATTCGTAAATTTTATAGTATTCTTTTGAAATTGCTTTAGACCTACCTTTTTCTGTGGTTGACGAAGGAATAATCAATTTTTTCCAGCTTCTTCCTTTGACCTTGCTAGCTTCTTCGTTTGACCTTGGAAATTTCCACAAACATTGGTGATGAACAACAATGCGGAAGTTAAATTTTCTTTCCTTTTTTGAAGATGATTATGTTGTTAAACAACATAAAATCTATTTTTGATAGAACCAAATCGTTTGTGTTATAAACGCATTATAACATAAATAGATTGTTCATATTTATATACATTTCGAAGAAAAATAAGACAAAAGAAGTTAAATCGAATCATACTGGTTTTTCAGAGTTTGTTAGGAAATTTTGATGTGCCACCTTGCTTATTGTCAGGTCCCGAAAATAAAAATAGCTAAAGCCAGATATTTAAAATTTAATAATTTAGATGTTCGTGCACGATATTTTCTTGTTAAACATTGAGCCTGTTTTGTAACAGGATGGCTTCATATTATTCATATCTCATATTAAGCATTGCGGTTCTCAAGTTCATAAACAGTTGCTCATATATAAAAATTATATAAACCTATATGAAACTCTGAACCGTTTGTAAGACCCGCGAATAGTCCAGAGCTATATAGTCTAAACAACTGAGAATCAACGAAATGTCAAGATGATTGCATATAAGTAATACCATATATTATAACACTTGAGTTTTTAAGAATAATTAAAGGTACATCAATACGTTTTAATACATTACGTCACAAGATGTTTTGTTAAACTGTTTGTACAAATCGGTTTGAATGAATATCAACATAGTTTAGAGGTTAAAGTATCGGGCTTGTAAACCGTAGATCATGGATTCGAATCCGCCAAGGACTTTTGCTCATATGTATTGAATCAAATTTTAGTGAAAAAAAAATTCCATTAAAAATTGCATATTTGTTCGCCTATTTGACATATATACTCCTTACGCATCATGCTATCTATCATAATAAAGTAATTTTCTGCTGTTTTAAAAAACTATTTCAAGGTGTAGTGAGCCACCTTAAATGTTTCAATGGTTTTTGAGAAGATCGTTTGAAAAATACCAACAAATATTCATGTATTCTTAATCATTATAATATTCCTTTGAAAGAGGGCGTGGTCCTTTATTTTAACAAATAAATGTTTTCTTCACCTAATACATGTTATGCATTGAGCCAAGTTTGGTTGAAATTGGCTGATTGGTTCTGAAGATTCTGGAAAATTGAAAAAGTTTACAGACGTACAGGGAGACAGACGGACGAACGAACGGACGGACGCCGGACAAAAAATGATCAGGAAAGCTAACATGAGCTCTTAGCTAAGGTGAGCTAAAACATTTTAAATTTCAAAAAAAAAAATAAAACTTCGAAAAAAAATTAGATATTAAATCTTTAAAACATATGAAAAAGTATCTTAGTCTTTTATGTGTATGGTTTTTTTTTTAAATCTGTCTTACAGAAAAAAAAATGTTTTGATACATCGTAAACTGAAATCACAAAATTTATGTTTTGAATAACCTTATAGACTATTTATTTAGATTGTTATTAAAATTTTGTATACCGGTTCAATTGTCGTTGAAGTACAAAATGTTTAAAAAAAACATGAACATGAAAAATACTGAAACCAATTGTGGTTGGCATTGCATAAATATAGACGATGTATATTATTTACTGCCGATTTACGTTATTCATGCATTAATTATTTGCCAATATTATTCTTTTTGGTTGTTAAAGAGGGGTCTGTGAAAACCCTTTTAAAAGCTCTTTTAAAACATTTAGGGCCTTCAAGCCATGCGCGGACCCAGAATTTTATTTTTTCAGGGGGGGGGGGGTCCGATGTATATTAAAGTTTGCCAGAGGGTCCAAGGTTTATTTTTGATAATTTCACAATGCTAATTTAAGATATTTAAATTAAAATTTTACAGGGGGAGGGGGGTCCGGTACCCTCCTCACCGACTCCCCTATAGATCCGGACATGCAAGTATACCGGTAGAATTGATATTTAATTTAATTCCGCCTTGTGATCCTGTCGTTCCTATTGTGAATTGTACATTTTTGTACCAGGGGTGACTGTACGAAAACGACGGGAGACCCTCTAGACTATCGTCTGGTTTTCTTGTATCCACTAAATATTAAATGTAAATGTAAATTATAAGTACATTTTATTATTAACCTAAAATTTTTATATATGGTCAAATAATTATTATTTTTTAACCTATTCATATTACACTACTCATATAGAACTCACAGATAGAGATTGAATAATGCTAAGTAATAAAAATATTAAGCATAAACCTAGTTGTGCAATTGAAAAAATTTAAAAAGAACAACGAAAATTGGATATACCATTTAATTTCATCTTCGACGACCTCCAAATTAGTTCTCAATTTTTAATGTTACGCTTATTTTACAAAACCGCTTTATAAGAATGAGAGCACAATTCATGCTCCACCGTATTAAGGTACTGAATTCACCTGAAAACTTTACATACAACGCAAAGGTAAGTGCATGTATATAAAAACATATAAAATGTGTATTGGAGTTTCCAATGAGACACCAAACAACACATACTAAAATTCGGTTTAAAATTTTATATTAATTCAATTATCTTTATAGAACGTTCTGTTGTCTACTACAGCCATGCCGTCGCACATGCGCAAAAAACTGAAAGAGATCGTACTGAGACAAGAGTTTGTTAAGAAACCGTAAAAATGTCAAAATATGTTATTTACGAAGGTTGTTCGGAAATTATTGAGAAAACACAAAGTTTAATATTTCCCTTTCTAAGTGATGGCATAAACATTAAAGAAACCCAAACAAATGATTAAACAAAGTTATATTAAAAAATATTCAATATTTTGTTCACGACGTAACATAAACAAGTCAGTGGTCGGGGTACCCGGTGCAAACATAAGGTCGGGAGATTGAAAAACTTAATCAACTACTTACTAAGTGTTGGTAGACCAACAAATAATAATAAAGAAAATTAAATTATTTATGGTCATTTTGCTATTGATTGTGACTAACTTTTGTGCAAGTTTCACTAGTGTTCGAGTTGAAATACGGAGATAGTACAAATGTATTTACCAAGCAATAGAAATCTGAACACGACGGTTTATTGAAGTATGACGTCAAGGCGGCGCACCGAATATACATCAGATTGGTGGGAATCTCAGACGAAGCCCTTTTGAGGCCAAGCAATTGCTTAAACAAAAACTATAAAATGTAAAGGGGCCAAAAGCTTCATAATATCTTTTTTTTACTTATTGTTTAAGTAGAATTAAAACAAAAGGACTAAATATCTACTACTTTTTACACCAAAACGGATTTCGACTTCTAAAATTTGCACAGAATGACTGTAAGAGAAGTTTCACAGAAAGTTGACTTTTCGGAAGAAGTAAGTCGATTTTTGTTTTACAAAAAATCAAGAATGGAGAGAATACGAAAATGTTGGTATCTTTTAAATGAAAACAAAAGATGAGAAATGAAAAATAGTTCATGTTTTTCGTTTGTTTGTAAGGCGTTTAAACATAGGAGCAAGGAAAGGCGTTAAAATGACGTTGCGATGAGTCTGGAGTTGCTCCGGGTCACTGGATGTAAGCAAGTTTGTCATTTACCAGGAATGTTCTAATTATGTCTTTGACTGGAACTTTTTCACATTAATAAACGGTATCCTGGTTTACTTTTTGGTGAAATTTCAATGGATCATCTTTTTTCCCAAGGAAGTAAGAGTAAATGTCTCAATAATTTCCGAACAGCCCTCGTACTGCTTATAATTATGTAATATCTGGTTTTAAAATGTAGCAAAAGCGTATTGCACTGAGTGGAAAATACCCAAATGTTCGATACCAACTTTTGCCCAACAGATTTATTTTTCTATTGGGTGTGGTTTCCTTATTCATTTTTTTTCAAATTGGAATTTGACAAAAATGAAAATGATATAATTTTAAGGAAACGTAGAATTTATAAGTAACGTACATAAAATTAATATTTCTTATGCATTTTCAAAAAAAACATTTTAAAAACAGATTGCATTAAAAATTAAACTTAGAATTCTGCCTTCGCATAATAAATATTTTTTTAATTTTTATAAAGTAAGATGCTTTTGTGTTTTATAATTCTTAATAGAAATTTCAAACATCCTATAAAAGGATATTTCCAAAATGAATAACCTTCTTGCAAATAAAACCTGTCTGTGTCATTTAGAAAAAATGAATTTTGTTGATTCTCATCAGTTTTTCTGATTGATAAGAAGTAAATTTTAACTAAACGGAAAATAATAACGGGTATATAACTTTGATTACTTTTATAGACGATGGAATGCAATATGGAACATCCTTGATATTGCGACAAATGTGATCTAACAGGGAAAATCTTAGTTTCAAATTAATGAGAAAAACACAAATTTCAAGTTTGATAGTATCATATGTGCAAGAACCAGGCGTTTTGAACATGTTACAATTAAAGAAGGTTCCTGTATGTATCATATTGCGCAAATGTCACCAATTCAAGAGAAACTTTAAAATTTTGAAATTCACTACTTTAAGCTGCAATGTTTACTATCGAGTGTAAAGCAATAAATCAAGAGTAATAACTTGTGGTTGATATCAACTTTATCATAATTATTAAACAAATTACGTGATCAAAGTACCGGTTATCAGGAACTATCAGAATGAAGACTCTGCTACTGTTTTTCCGCAAATAATAGTATAATAGTTTAAAATGAATCCGGAGTATGTGTGTGTAGGATTAATCATTTTATTTATGAGATTCATTTACGGTAAATAATATACTTTTACATTCTCTACTCTTTTTCTCTCACTATGCAACTCTTTTATGCCTTTGGAAAAAGTTATTCATATTTTAAAGTCTGGTAAGTCAGAGATCCTTAACTCGTTCATTATAGTGATAGAATTGAATTTTTTTTTGTTGAAAAGATGTCCAGTTGGTTATCATGGAATACATTGTTTAGAACCCTGCCGAAGTCCTGGTTATGGACTTTCTTGTCAACAGATCTGCAATTGCACAGACGATTTGTGTAATCACAGCACGGGCTGTTATCAACATGGTGAAGGTACAACATTTCCGTTGTCTGAACATGTACTTTTTTCAATTATTCATATGCCTATCAATTTATTTTGGAAATATGCAATTTATTCAAATCTAACATAAATCTAACATACTAGTTTTACTTACATGTATTACATGTAACAAAGCTCCCAATTATTACATTATATTTTGTTTTAAAGTATACATTTAAAAAAGAATTGACAGAGCCGGTTTATTTTTTCATAAACAAAAGAAACGATTTAATTATCGAATAATTCAGATATTTACTCAACATTTAAGCTTTTACAAATATTAATTTTTTTCCCTGTTTTGTGTTTAAGAATGTTTAGATGGATACTAGGACAGGACTGTGTTTCTCCATGTAGATATCCCCAATATGGACGCAAATGTCAATATCACTGCAACTGTACCATTACGAAATGTAATCACATCAAAGGATGCAAAACAGGTACTGTTAAAGATCAAAGTCATAAAATAGAAATTGATGATAAATAAATATTAATAATATCCGTAGAAATGGAAAGAGATAGAGTGAGAGAGATTTATTTATTATAATTTCTTCTATCTAATCCTACTGAATATCCTTCATTATTCAAAACTGAATTTTTTAAAATTCATTGAAAAATTACAATATAACACAGAAAAATAAACTAGTTAGCTAGGGTCCGTAAACCTTCTCGCAAAAATAACCTGTTTGTCTTTTGGGAAGGATAAGTTTTGTTAATTCTAATCTGATTTTCTGATTAAAATGAAATGAATTTGAATTAAACGAAAAGAAAACAACGAGGATATAACTTTCAATTCTTGTAAAGATGCTACAATGCAATGGATAACATCTTTAATATTACGACAAAAGTGATCTAACTGGGAAAATTTATTTAATGATAATAATTTAGCTTAAAATTTATGGGAAAAAGCTTGAAAGTATCATATGCACAAGAACCTAATGTTTTCGAACAGGTTCTTGTATATATCATATTGCGCAAATGTCATACATTTATTTAATATACATCAATAAAACATAGTTCCTGTAGGTATCACCTAGTGCAAATATATTAAGATATCGATATTTTCGTATCAATATCCTTCTTCCTTCAGTTCTGCCAATAAACAACAGGAGGAGAAAAAAATGACTTGTTTCCTTATAATTATTTATATCATAGGGACGCTGTTTCATATTGGTAAACAATGTTGAAAGGTACAACCGCATAACTGTTTTTCTTTTAAAAAAAAAACCCTTGAAATCTTTAATCAATTATATTTCAAGCAAAGGCAAAATGTTCAACATTTTAATATCTTTTCCAAATACATGTTAAGCAAAGTATATTAACAATCGCACCTTTAAACACTATGACCGTTCGCAATGGTCAAATTTAGTGAACAATTTACAGCATGTTTATATAATAAAAGAGATGACTTCGTTTTATATTTAATTGTTGAATTTCCAAAATCCAAAAATTTGGACATTTAAATTGAACAACTAATGTATGGTATTAAAGTCAAGTGTGATCTTTGTGCAGGCAAAGACGAAAAACGCTACGGTTTTTTTTTTAAATAATTAAGAAACAAAACGCCTGAAGCAGAAAAAGTAAACTAACTCTTTTTAATTAGAACATTTTTTTTGAGGTTTTGTTTTAAATTTGCGAATTAAATCAATCCTAGAATGACAGCGCCGTCGAAATGGTATAAGAAAAATAAACTTTTGTGTGGTCCGTTGCTAAAAAGGAGAGCGGCAACCTACGGCATTCTGGTTCGGCATTAAACTCTATTTCTTTATACTCCTTCAGAAGATAAATATTATCTAGATTTTATGTAGACTGTACAATTTTTGGAAAAAGCAGAGAAAACTAACAAACCTTTTAATTCTAGTAAATATTGTTAACATACAATAAAATATGAAGAAATTCTCTTTATTTGGGCCGCATTCAAAACTTATCGCATTTACAAATGTACATGTATAATTATGGACCATAGCTATAAAATTCACAATTTGAGTAAAACTTAAAGTGAAATAAATGAAAGCAAAATTTAACTTAATTTTTTTCAAAGAGCCACATTCAAAATTATCCTATCGAGGAACTTCCTATGCACATAATTATAAAAACTCTCAATTCGGGTAAGAAATATAAGAAATGTTCAAGATGCAAATAAAATGCCAGATGAAAAATAATGCTCCTTTGACCCAGAACTAGCTAATAAATTAAGATAATTATCATTTTAAAGTTTTCAGATTTTGATTAGGGCCATATTTGTATAACTATAGGTTTACAGCAAAAGAAGAGAAGAAATTATGGATGTGACCAGCAGTTATCACTTCGGAAAATATGCAAAGGATATATTTTCTCATGAAAACACGCATAAATAGTTTTAATACCACTGCTGAGAATCGGTATTGTGTGGCAACACATGAACAGGAAAGAAGTGGCAACTTTCGTGATTTATAGAATAGATAATATAAACTTTTAATATCAGAATTTTCGAAAAAGTGTAAAATCCTACCTATCCCCATTCACACACAAAAACCAAAAAAATATTTTTTTTTTGCATACTGCAATGACAGGCACGGAATTTAAACTTAACATTTGGATAAGCTTAAGACTGACTTTTATTAATATGCCTGATAAATGTTATCTATATTCTATGAAGTAAAGTGATTAACCTGAAAAGCTGAGATAATTTATTGTCAATAACTCTATTTGCTGGGATCTTTTCGTCTCTTGAAAGATGTTCTGAAAAATAGAGGGCTGTCATTTCGTATCTACTTGAATATCAAATTCAGAAATGGGCATTTCATTTTTAAAGATGAAGTTATTTAACATATTGAACCTGTATTTTTAAGAGATGTGAATTAAGATCTATGCATTTGTCATTAAAATCATAAAATCGCGAATGCCTAATCTTCATCTTAGTTTCATGTTGCTTATTTATGTTTGAAAAATATATGGTACAAGAACAACATATATACAAAATAAACATAGCTACAAATCGTCAGAAGTTAACATACATAGAACGATAGTGAAAATTGACGTATGACAGAAATGTAAACAAAAAATGGCACGAGTTTTGTTGATATAACATAAAAAAAGTGAGCATTGTATCTAGCTTGTCCTTAGCCTTTTTTAAAATGTATTTTAAACATTTAAAATGGCAAAAAAACACATTTCAAGAAAATCGTGACCATGCTCTTTTTAGAGGTATATCTAAAAAGGTTACATATTGCATTCTTGCTGAAAAGCAAATATCCTGTAAGATTACAAAATGACGTTTAAAGGTGGTATAGTGTAAAATATATTGGAAAAGTACATCGATTTAAAAAAAACTTTGTTTTTGTAAGTTAAATTATCAATAAAATGTATGTAAATCAACCAATTTTCAAAAACTTTTAAACATGAAATATTACAGTTTACTATTCATACCATAATAAAACAAAATTGCCACAGTAAATAAATGCAGAAGAAAATTAAAATCATCATAAATTATAAATATAAAAAAAATTAATATTACATATGTATCCATCATGTGTTTTTAGCACAAACAGGTACTGTTAAAAAAGCACATAACATTGCAACTTCATTAATTTAATTATAATACTGCATATGCAATTGATTTAAAGTTTAACGACGCGTTAAAATGATTCTTAAAACTACTCAGGAACAAAACATGTATATCGGAGAAGGCTTCTATAGAAGGAGTTACCTGGTAACCTTTACAAGTCTTCGCTAAAAAACAAAGTTCACGATTTAAACAAAATAAATGATCTTGATATTGAACACATACATGTAAACAATTAATGATGACTTATTGACAAGTACATAATTAATCACACAGAAAATAAGTATAAACTGAGTTTCTAATTAAAAAATTATCTTCAGGTTCGTATTATTCCACACCTTTAGAGAGCTCTTTTTATTACCAATAGGTGGCGTAAGTTAAACAAACTATATTTAAATGCTTATGAAATAGCTTTGAGATTCAGGTATTAACTTATAAGATACAGGAAATATTAATCAACATATCCTTTTGGGGAAATTTAAATACATGTGTTTTGAATTTTGAGATTGCAAAGGTTAACTTAATTTCTTTTTTTTAATAGTACTGATCGTGTTGTAAAAAGAATATCAAATTCAACAGTTATCACATTTCATCTTTTGTTTAATGTCCCTCTTGCGCATTTTTAGATTTTGATATTATGGGTCATTTTATATCCCTTTATAATCATAAATGAAGCATTTTGAACATACTTGAAATTTAAGTATGAAAATTGATATATTGCATTGAGTGTTTACATGTGATTTTCGAGGGGAATATTGTCCTGACACTCCAGTTTCATTGGAATAATTTGTTGGGGGCTTTTTGGGTGGGGGTAATTTTCGGGTGGAAACTGTCTTATTTTGAATTTTAGTAGGTTGAAATCATTTT
>WFKH01010931.1:17536460-17552946 GCA_016163765.1 Magallana hongkongensis | reverse complement strand
CATCCCTCGTATCCGATTCCACATATCCTGTCGCACGGCAGTGTCCCTGATGCAGAACAAAATGCAGTTAGCAAACGCCTGCGCGCTGTCTCCAAAGCTTTGGATATGCAGGAGAACTATATCGACTGTATCTGGAGTGCTGTGAATATTTTCGCCGATGGCGTAGAAAAAGCGGATAGTTCCTGCTGCGCGGAGAATAATGATGACAAAGAAGATCATAATATACAACTCGTCCTCCTCCCTCAGGTGATTGTGGCTTCGATCTCTGAAGCGCAAACGCTAAGAGGAAAAGTTCAGGTTTAGTTATTTGTCATTAAAAATATAACATAACATCTGTATGAATAATACAAAGTTTGGTAAGCTTTTAATCATTTCGATTCTGTATCATTATTACAAAGTTTAATTACAATACTTCTGCGTTCGAAATTCAGTTTTGTCGGTTTCTTTTTCTGATGATTAAGATTAAAACTCCTCTTCTTCTATGAATATTCACATTTTATTTATTATGATTTCTTTATTCTGTTTCAATATAATGCCAAAAAATAGAATAGAGAACATTTGGCAGAATTTTTAAGTGGTTTTTTTTTTTTTGGCTTGGCAATTTTTTAAAACAAGAAAGTGTAAAATGTAATTAAAAAAACAACTTTAAAAAGGTACCTTTTTCCACATATATATCTTCATTATTATATAAAATGTCATGGTAAGAATATAGGTAAGGATTTCCCAGCCTTTTCCTGTTAATGTCATCCATAGATATACGTCGGGTGTGAGTAGACACCCTTTAATCCAGCACCATGGTCCGGTGCTAGTGAAGAAGTCTTCTCCAAGAACGTCGTATGAGAGAGCTAGGAATGTTATACCCACTGTGGAAAGAGAAACAGCATTAGAGGTTAACGTTGCAAATTCAAATCGCGTGCGTTTTATAGACTAACTACACAGGATTCATAGTCATGCGTTGATCTAGAGGGGTTATGGAGGTTCCGGACCCTAACCCCCCCCCCTTAAAAATTAAAACTTTTTTTAAATTAACATAGTTAAATTTACTAAAGTAGGCAAACAAACAAAATTATTCCTCGGACCCACTTGGAATTTTTTGGATCCGCGCATGATAGGTTAATATACTAATAAGCAAAACCCTTACCTGAATTTTACTTTTTTCCCCAATCATGACAACAAACTTACGTGGTACTCCCTAAGAGACTAGATGGTAGATCACCCTGTTGCGGAGACTGGACCATTCTCGCTGGGTGATTAGAGTCATGAGAATATGAACCATGATGATAGACGTCCAGAAAAAGGAGGACAAGGATGAAAACGTTGCTACGAAGCTTTGTACCTCACAAACTGCATTTGTCGTAATACAAGAATTTTGCATTTTATGAAGATTTGTGAGATATTCCGTCTTATCTCTGAGACCGTAGCGCGATGCACCAACAAGGTTTCCCACCGCAGTCATTAGGTCCGCTATTGTTAAGTACACCAGTAGCCGTCTCGTCTGGTTTTTGGCCACGGTAACTTGACAGTAGGTTATGAAAATAACCACTGCGCAATAATGGACAGGGAACTACTCACAAATGTACAGATTAGTACCGATGGTGGCAGCGAGACCCGGTCGGAATAATCAGTTATGTTCGCCGAGCTAGAATTATTGGAAGACATGTTTGTAAAAATGAAGTCAACTTTCGGTTTCGGTCAACGCATTAATTACTCCTTGCTCTACGGAAACAGGTTGGCGCCAGGCGGTAAGTAGTATATTTATATATTCAACTTTCTCGAAATAGAAGATTTTAAAGCTTTCCTAATGTTAAAACTACTACTAGACGTAAATAAAGTATACGTTGCATTTTTTAGTGTGAAAATAACTTTTATAAATATAATTTTTCACAAATGTGTTTGGTTTAAAATGAAGAAAAACTCGTCTTTTGATAAATATAGCATGTTTTTCCTATAAACTATGTTCTAAATTAACAAAAGAAATATTAAAGTGAGAATTTATAGTTGTTATTCATAATAAGTAATTATACTCGGATTATGTTCATTTAGTGCACTTACCACCATACGTATGTAAATAGTTTGAATAGTGAGAAAATAAATAACCCAATAATGCAAAAATAAAATCATATGCGTTTATGGCGGCGTTATTTTCCTCACAACACTTACATACACTCCACATGAACACATCATTGCTTAAATTTCCCGTACTTTATAAACGCCCGACTGGCGCTCGAGTTAAAGATTACAGAATAAAACAGCAAAACATGGTTCAAAAATAAACTTGACTTTTGAGAAGAAATATTCCTCATTTTACGAAAGCCGATTAGGCTCAATTCTAAGAAGGTAAAAAAAATATCTAACTCATTTTTACGAGTTAGTATCTCGTTATACATGTAACGAGTTAATATCTCGTTATAACAAGTTAATTATCTCGTTATTACGAGATAATTAATATCTTGTTATTACCAGTTAGTATCTCGCTATAACGAGTTAACATCTCGTTAAAACCAGTTAGTTATCTCGTTAGTATCTCTTTATAACGAGTTAATATTTTACACAATGCACAGGTACATGTACCTGACGACTAGGTTGTGTACCACCTCACTCGACTTTTCATTGTTGAATTTTTGTATAGACGATAATATTTTGAAAATACAGTGATTCCTAGCCCCTTAACTTATATATAATACAAAAATTTTCCAACTTCTATACAACTATATAAATGCGTGAGCTTTTGTTTTGATTTAACCTCCTTTGAATCATGGTGGGTTTTTTAATTTTGTTTTAGGTAAAACCCTACGGAAGCCCGTTGGTGCCACGTAGGAAAAATATTTTATCTTGCGGCCGCCAGATAATTATGTTGCGGTCGCCACTTATTATATGGCGGCCGCCACTTAATATCTGGCGGCCGCCACATAATTTTCTGGCGGCAGCCACTTATATATCTGGCGGCCGCCACATAATTTTCTGGCGGCCGCCACTTAATATCTGGCGGCCGCCACATAATTTTCTGGCGACCGCCAGATAAAACCTGGCTTCCTGATGCGCGCGCATGTTTTAATGGGAGTTTTTAGGGAGTAGAGGATACACTCTAATCTATTAGTTATATTAATAATTTCTGAATTTTGACACCAAATTTCAATTGCAGAGCTTAAGTTTTGAAACACTGGTGGAGTGGAATGTACATTAGACTTTATTCAAATCTAGAATGATTTAGATGTTACTTTGTGCCTTGTATTATTTGTTGTAAAACATTGTATTTCAGAGTTGTTTCTTAACTTTTAAAACTGAACTAAACACCCGTTCAGGAAGTCTCATGAGGGTTCGATGGTCATGGCCATTTTAAGAGACTGCATTGATCTCTTTTAGAAAAAGGGCTCCAAATAAAAAATAGGAAATACCCAAATTTAAAAAGTAAAATATATGGAGTTTTCTTTACTAAATAATATTTAATAGCAAAACAAATCATATCTTAAAATTTTAGGTAGATCTGATGGTTAATTTGTTGACCATTGAGCTCCTTAACAATAAAAAACCTTAACTTAAGAGAACTATCATGTAAAGATGTATTAGTAAAAGGAACGCACTGCCTTCTATATGTTTTAATTTTGGTATAAGAATTTAAAAACGCAGATTACAGTCAGGTTTTTTTTTTCCACGACAGCTTGCACAGGCAATTTCACGAGTGCGAATCCAGCTATAACTTCATAAAGATAAACTAAGATAAATGTGTACTAGCTTTCGTGGCCATATAAATGAAACTATTTAACTGACTGTATTAAATCTGTGTTGTTAATCTGTTAAACTGCTGCTCTGTCAACATCCATCTTCTCAACCAAATATAAATACAACAACACTCACATTTTTGCAAAACAAATTTTATGGCGGCCGGCAAATAATTATGTGGCGGCCGCCAGATAAATTATGTAACGTCCGCCAGATATTATATAGCGGCCGCCAGATAATTATGTGGCGGCCGCCAGAAAACTATCTGGCGGCCGCCAGATAAAATATTTTTTTTCACCTGGCACCAATGGGCTTCCGTAAAAACCTTATAATAATGTAGATATTTTTATAAATAGTGCTGTTATTAACTTTGCGGGTGCGGGATTTGAATAGAATAGAGTTGAGTAGAATGTCCGCCCACCCCGAGTTGAAATACAGGTTACTAAATGGCAATTAAAGACATATCTGTTTTTAGACGTTTAATATCCTTTCCTGTGGAATGATTTCGTGGGGCTAGTTTTCGTAATTTTGAATTTTTCACATGTTCACAGGGACAAAATTTCGTGGAATTACTTGTATGATATACTGATACTTTTTGTATGATGAATTAATACTTTTTCTCATAATTTGTTGAGGATTTAAATTTGTGGATGAGGGGGATCCACGAAATCCCTGATAATTGAGCCTATACAAATTCCAATTACTGTTGCTGTCACTGTCAGTGTACATGTGCTGTCTATATAGAGCTAGAATCAGAGGGATGTGACGTCAATTAGAGCGCCAGCGAAACAACAATATTATCTCAAAAAATTGAAACATATTTAAATAGATATATATTAAAATAGACAGGATCATCAGTATGTAATTGTTTTTTTCTTTTATCAAATCGATCTTTTACTTTGATATATTTCTTGATAAAATACTTTTGTGTAAAAAGAGGAACTTTGAATTGATTTAGACAGTGGGTGGTTTCCTTCCGAGATACTAACTGGTTATAACGAGAAAATTATCTCATTATAACGAGAAAAGGAATCGTAATAACTAGATAATTATCTCGTTATTACGAGATAATTAACTCGTTATAACGAGATGCTTATACGTTTTAACGCGATACTATCTCGTTATAACGAGATTATTATCTTGTTATTACGAATTAAATATTTTTTTAACATTTTAAAAAATGAGCCTATTAGGTTTTCGTATCATTTATCATAAACAACACCGTAAAAGCAATTCTGTCCTTAGTTTTTTTCAAAACAAAATGATAGCATTAACTGACGTAATTGTATGATAAAAGTCTTTCTGTCTCACCATATTTTGGTCTTCCACAGAAAGTTTTGAGTCTTTCTAACAAGCCTCTACGTACTACACGGTCTTTTAAACAAAACAGAATGGCGTTACAGAATGCTTGGCCGCTATCACCGACGCTTTGGAAATACAGCAAGACATGGTCAATATGGTTGAAAATAACCAAATTGTCGTTTGATATACTTTTGTGGACGGCGATGAAGAATCTGATAGTTCCAAAGATTCGAAGAGGAACAAGAACCAAAAAGATCATGGTATAGAGTTGGTCCTCGTCACGGAGGTTGTAATTGCTGTTTTCTCCAAAAGAAAACGTCTGAAAGAAACAAAGACGTTAATACAGTTTACATTCGGTCTCTCGAACATTGTTTTCTCAAATACCAGGCATATGGATTTGTCGATGTGAGAAAGTCCCAAACTATTGCTTTTATGCATTTACACTTTTTCATCTCGAATCCCCAGGAAACCAAGAAGTTTTTTCTTGGTCCCGTCGAGTAAATGATAAAAAAAATTAACTGTACATTCCATAATTATAAACTGTGGAATCATTAGAATTTGTGGTGGCTCATATTTCGTGGTATTCGTGGGTAGCCCTTCCCCACGAATGTACATCTCCACGAAAACATATTTTGACAAAGTCTGTTTTCTTACTGAAACTGAAAACCGACGCATCCACGAAATTACATCCCCACGAATAAGCAAAAATTTCCCACAATCCACGAAAATTGGCCCCCACGATTTCAAATGATTACACAGTAACCAGTTTTACACTTCCTTCAACAATTTATTGGAGACTAGAAATCTAGATGTTGTATAATGATAGCTTCACTTTGTCAATAATCCTGTATATTTGAGAAAAAAAACCATGGGATCATATCTAATTCAAAACGATTTCAGAAAATTAATAGTTATACAAAATTATGAGATACATACATGCATCTGGGTTCTCGTTCTTCTCCATATTAGGTATTTGGAACCCAAGTAGAATAGCATCGACACGACGTAAGTAAGGACTTCCCAGAACTTTCCAGTCACGGACATCCACATGATCACTGTAGTAGGAGATAGGCAGCCTTTGATCCAGCACCACGGGCCGGTACTTATTGAGAAATCCTCCCCCAAAGCTCCCTCCATTGCTGCTATTATTGTTATTGACACTGTAAAGTTTAGGCAAAACAGTTTTGTAAAGAAAATAGAATGTTTTCATAACGATTAGAACGCTTGTGAAGCAAGCAGTAAGATATCATAAACAGGTAACTGCAATTTAAATGGAAAAAACTGCTCTGAATCATAAGTAGTTTGGCAAATAGAAAAAAAATAACTTTTTCAAAACATTTATATTTTAAAGGAAGTGAACACGAAAAAATTATCAAGGGCTCAAATTTGTCTGTTTGATGTATATAATGATATCTGAAAACCATTTAGACACAGTTTTCCTCAGTAAGAAGATATACCACTTAGAATAACTAATTTTTGCAATCTATGAGCGCTGTCATATTGTTAAAATCATTACCTCCCTGCTGGGTTATCTCTAAGCATCTAAGAGAGGGCAGCACCGATGCTGACGTCAGTGAGACACATTGCATTTTTACACACGCTTAGTAACAGAGATAAAATGCCATCATCAAAATGTGAATTGAAACTTGAAATGGATGTAAAGAGTTGTCATTTTGAAACGGGTTTATGGAGGAAGATTTTGGATTTCAGAATGATGCATTCCCACCAGCAGTTAATGTTACATGTAACTAGAATTGAATGTCCCTGGATCAGTGTTATTGTGACCTTACTATTTTTTTCTTTTTTTTTTGTATTTTTTCTTGCACTCAGGAATTTTTTAATTTGTTGTTATGAGTTTGAACATTATGTGTGCTACATAAATGAGCATACAAGGTGCATTGCTGAGCATCCTGATTTTCAAAATGTGACTTAGTTCTGTTATTCTTCTAACAGCATAAACCGAACCGGCTGAAATGCAATATGTATGAAATACGTATGCCGGTTCGGTTTATGCTGATTTTATTGAGAGAAAAATGTACATGTTACACAACTGATTATGATGTTTACTACTGACATAAAAATTACACCACTGACCCAGCAATAATAAATAAGAGGTAAGTGTGTTAAATTTTGTAAAATAATGTAATTTGTATTTTGGATTGCATTTAAAACATGATAAATTTGACCTTAAATAAAAGTTTTCGTGCCCCATTCTTTCATAATCTGAAGATAGATACCCTGTTACACCGCTTATAATCAATGTAACACCACTGACAGACAAAAATGGCATGTAGATGTTTTTTACATGAATTCACTCATTCTTCGGTGTTATATTTTTTACTACTGGCATCCACACTTTCATCCGCCTTGTAATGAGTTCCAACTTTCTTTGACTCATCAATCTCACAAACAACATCGTCAATACTATACCAGCTCATATCAATCATACCTTTTGGACAATAAAATTGACATTTCTCCAATTTTTTTCCAAAATCAATGCATTCAACGCACATACATTTCCTCTTTGTCTATATGTTTGTTGAAGCTCAGCTAACATTTGTTCCCTTTAAACATTTGAAAGATTTTAGTATAACATAAAAGGGAATGTGAAATGTCAGTGGAATAACATATCTTATAAGACACTATAAGTCATTAAAAAATTAGAATTTTTTATAAATATAAAATGTAGATAATTTCATTTCTTTATTCAAATAAATTTGTTTTTACTTTGATCTTTTAATCAAGTATTTAAATGGGTAAAAAATAACTAAAGCATACAAAATGCCAATGGTGTAACAAAGAATGTCAATAGTGTAACACGTCTCATTTTCCAGATTTCAGAAAACACAATTGCAATATTAAATAGCCAAGCTTTTTTTATTATGACAGTATCTAACTTGTTAAATTGATAAATAACAATTTTTCAAAATGCTCAAAATATAAATGAAATGGAAGAAAAAGTAAAATAATTAAATAATGTCATGTGGTGTAACAATTTTGTCAGTGATGTAACAACATTTTTTGGTTACACCACTGACAGTTATACCACTGATGTATCCATAGTAATTGTAGCAGTTTGACACAAGAGAACAGAAACAACACAAAGCTACATAGCCAATGTTTTAATGTGATAAACAATCATCATTTATGTGAAGAACTTTTTTGTTCTTTCAGATTAGAAAACCTTAAATAGCACGTTATCCCACTGACACAGTTTACATTGTATTTTTCTGAGCATACTAACATTTTCTGTCATATTTTCTCTCACAATGATGTCATCACTGATACATTTATCTTTTTAGCAGCAGTGAATGATGTCACTATGATCTGGGGGATTCCAACTTTAGTACAATATCATTTACTTAATGTATTTTAAGATATTTTTAGATAATTTGCCTTGTTACACCAATGACAAAATTTCTTTATACAAGCATATATCTCATCAAATTCATTGCTTTTAAAAGAGAACTTGTTAAGGAGCATAGCAGAAATTAAAATATGAATGTTGTTTTGAAAATTTACGGTGATTTTTTGGAATAAAACATCAATATTATTGAAGATATTGTAGGTTAAAGACGTTGGAAAAAAACAACAACATAAATTCACTGATATCTCATAATAAATAATATTTTTTTTATAAAACTTTAAGCAGTAAAATTGACAATTTATTTGTTCAACAATAAAGTTTTAAGTTTCTAAAATCCAATGGTACTATATATAATCCCCAAAACATTATTTTTCCCCCTTTAAATTGACACTGATGCAAAAGACTGCATATTTTGATAATGACCCGTATAAACATTGATCCAGTCACCAGCAGCAATGTGGCTTATCTAAGTCAGAGAACAGATGCATGCTGGGGAAAAATGGATTACCTCCATTAACCTTTCACTGAGAGTGTTCAATTGATAAAATCTCATGGTAGAAATAAACAAAAAGGTTACAGACCTCATTTCTAAGTTTCAAAAGGCTTTTAAAATTTATTAAGCAACAATTAATTTTTTCATGTTCACTTCCTTTAATAAACTTTATCATGTGCATTTCTTCACATCAGTTATATTATGAATTTGATACTTGCATAACTTATCATTACGGATATTGTACCATTTTTGAAAATATGGGGAAGGCCGATGGTGATATTATGAACTTAGAAAATACTTTCTCGAGCACCTTATTAGTCATGATGCATATATAAAATTGTAAAGGCTCATATAGGTTACGTGAAGAGTATGCAAGTACTTTGATAATTTAAAAACAGAAGAAGGATTCAGGACGTGGAGGGGGTAAAAATTTTTCCTCGTATGTAAATGGTTGCTTTTTACTCCATTCAAGGGTAGAAAGTGATTACACTAAATAATCAATAAAACAACTGCGTCCTGGACATTAAAACATCACGTTTCAAAATAATCGTAGTTTTTCATTATAAAAATGTACTTAATTTTCTGCTAGGTAGCAAGGACTGGCAAGACCATTGAAGAGCTTTGAAAATTGCATCAAACTTAAGACCTCTTGAAGATTTTAGTTCTATGAAATTATCAATTTTAACAAACGGACGACAGATAAAAAAAAGATAGCAATAGGACGTTTGTGTCTCGGCTTACCTAAAAGCGTTTATTTAAACATTCTTCATTGGGACTTACGTGGTATTCCCCAAGAAATGATATTAAACACAACCATTTTCCAATGGTTTGTCCACTGTTCCATTTTATGCAGTGTCATTAAAATGTGCAGCATTATGATTGCAGTCCAGAAGAAAGATGCCATTGCAGAGAACGTATTGACAAAGCTCTGTACTAGACACACGCTGTCGGTCCCTGTACAGTTGATTGCCGAAGTCTTTTCTTTAATTATGTAATCTTCTTCATTTCGGAGGAAGTACCTTATTGACCCTACCAAGGTACCAATACAGGTGATGAGGTCCGCAACTGTTACATTCACCAGCAACAATCTGGTAGAATTCCGAGCTTCGCGAACAACGAGGTAAGACAGGAAAATTATAATAGCTCCAATTACAGACAAGACACTGCTGATGGTTGTAAGGATGACGACTGAATCAGGGAGACTTATTGATACAGCTGAACTAATGTCGGCAGGAAAGGTGCTATTGTTCCACATGTTTACAAGTGAGATATGTTTACTCTTGGCTGACAATGGCTGATATGGACTAGCTGTTTGCAACTCAGATTTTAAACTGCAGATCAAATGTCCTACGAAAACCCAGAAGGCTCATAAGCATTTGCCTGGTACATACACAGAGGCTGTCAAGTAGCCTTGTTAGGATATAGATGAGTTTTTCTAACTTTCTGGAGCATATTTTCTCTTCCCTTGTCCCATTTCCCGGGTAATTCTTTACTTATAAAGTGCCTTTAAGTAAATGATGTGCAATTAATTGAAACAAAGTTCTTGGTCTATGAATTTAGGTCAAAGCATGCTTACGTGTAAAATCCTTGCCCAACTGACCATTTGTTCTTTACCCTTCCCTTAATTTGGCTCAAACTTTACTAAAGGAGTGTCTTCGAGTAATGCATGTGAAGTACTATAAACACAAATTTTTAAGTCAAAGGTCAAGGTCATATCAGACTTAGCAGATCTCTTTGAATTCCAATCTTGGACCATAATTTTCTTCCTTTTCGCCAAATCTTGCTAAGATCTTAATAAAAGTCTGGTTGTTAGAAGTATGTAGTGGTTTTTATGAAATTTCTCTTTCATATGTCAAGGTCATAGCAAACATCTGCTAAAGAATATTTTTCGGCCAATTTTCCACCTTTGCCAATCTGTCTTACACAAAACCCAAAAAGTGCTTGAACGATAAATAATGATTGTCCAGAAATATTGAACTTAATTTTTAATTCAGAGCTTAGGGTTTAAGCAATGTTCTCTAAACTACTTTTCATTTTAATGCCTTAAGTTGAAGCAGGGTCCTTCTACCTAATGTATGATTAACTCAACGTGAAATAGTTTATCCATATTTATAATCATCGTATTGAAATTAGTGGTACATGAACATGTGTAGAGTATAATCATCATATTGAAATTAGTGGTACATGTACATTTGTAGAGTTAAATGTGCATGCATAAGGGATATAATGAAAATGAATATCCTGATTTAAAGATACGGGTAATACATGTATGTGCATTTTTTTTAATATCTGTGATTTAGAATATAATATTAAATTTAGAATGAAAAGGGTCAAATTGAGTTTCAAAAGTATGTCGAAAATGTTTGTATCGAACGAGCGAACTTGGCTTTCGTCCATTTGTATTGTTCACAATTTATTTGCTTTTTATCTGTTCAATGCGAAGCGTCGATTATAACATTATCAATATTACATCATGTCCAATTGTTGTAAACCAAAGTATGTTGTTTACTCAGATTGTAAAACCCATTCAAAAATTAAGAAAGTATTTAAAGCAACATTAAACTATTTTCCTAAGCTTTAAAATAGACTTAACAATGAAAATAAAGTCACGAAATAGGACTTTTTGTATGGGCCAGGACCCCCGCCTGCACCCTTGAACATTCTAACTTTACAAAGTTGCAAAAATCATTAGGTCCTTTCCATCTTGCAATTGAAATATTATTCATCGAACACCTCACGCCCTGCAAAATTATCAGTAAAACTATGTTATCATTTATTACAATATAATCATCGGTCATTATCAAAAATACTCCTTAGGTACATCTATAAGTTCTCTTTGCAATCTTTAGTGCGCGTAATTTATATTGATAATAAGCTACATGTATATCAAGTGGACTATTACGTATTTAATTTAAATATTTAGACAGGATAATAGAGATCATGGAGGTTATCTGGGGTTCATGGTCCACCTAAGACTGTAGCATACCTGACCATATGATAAAGTGGGTTTTCCCAGGCTTTTTTTTTATTGGCAAAGCATCCAGCACAAATCAAATTGTTTGTTTCGTATTTCATTTACCAACTTATAATGTAAACACACCTTAAAGGGACCTATATACGATTTGAGCTCAATTTTCCGTTTTTTATTCATAGAATGCCTTATATGGGTATTAAATGCTTTATTCAAATTTGAAAGTCAAATACTGAGTTACAAGCAAGATACAAACCTTAAAATTCTTTGTTTTGTAAGTAAAGCTTGAGCCATGTTATTGTTCACATATGTGTTGTATTAGTATAAGTTTCAATCAAATGATGCTTTAATATTTTGGTAATAATAGTATATTTGAACACATTAGATTAGTTTAAATTGTTTGTCACAGTCATTTTTATCCCCGTCCCCCTACCCCCCTATAACTCTTTCTTAATACCGGGTCAGTATATGTAGGTCTATGTTTTGTTTCAAACAACCAACTAGTGTTTTAATCAGTCTAGTATCTTCAGCGACCTGAGGTCTAAAGACTAGTTATTGCATCTCGTATTTTGTTTTGCAATTGATGAACCAATGGTGACTGTTCAATCAAGAAACAATACAAGTTACTCAAACAAATAACATTTTATTGTAAACGTATATATAATAACATCACACAAAAAGCAATGATAGTAGTAAATTAAAAATGCATCAAATTGTCAAGTACATAAAAAACATTTTATTTGGATTGATATTAGAAATACATATAGCAATACAGCTAAGAGCGACTCTAAGCAGATTGTAAATCATGTTTTGTACATCATATCATAGCAAAAATGAAATATTTTACAATATCTTTTTTTTCCTTAATGAATGTCCTGACTTTGACCACCACCATTTAATAAATTTGAAGAAAGTTGTATTTTCAACAAAATTTTCATCAGATCTACCTTATATTTTCAAATACGGTTAAATGTATTTTGATTTACGAATAATTTATACTCTGTCCCGAGTTTTTGCTTCCACTACTTTTCGCTTGATATTTCAATAATCATAATCATAAATACCCGTGTGCTCAAACTACGTTCATCCACTAATATGAAAAATGTCCAGATTATCTGTTTCGAAACGCCCCCTCTGTCGCTTCAGGTTTCAATACACATCCCAAAATAGAAAGTCTACAGGGATTTTGCATTGCATCAGCCATTAATAAGCCCGGATGATAACGTTGAAAAATTGTGCGAGGTATAACGAGTGAGTTCCGAATGGAGAAAAGATGAAAACATTTCCCATTAAAAAGCTCCGTAAAAAACCTGTGAACTTTTATGAGTGAAAAATGATAATTTTTCAATGAGGATATCTTGGATATATTCCTTTTTATCGATTTCAACTGTATTTCTTTCACAGGTATGTGTATTTTAATTAAAATTCATCAAAAAGTGATGGAAGCAATACCTTGGACAGACTATAGTAAAGTAAAATCCTAATATTTAAGCTTTAGGATGTTCGTATTTTCATACATCTCTGTACAAACTCTTCATTTGAAGGAGATTAAAATAATAGTCTAAAAATGGTCACCATCATCCAGCCCTATTAAGACAATATGAAATCCAATTGTTTTTGTGTACAAAATATTATATACACTATATCAACGTCTATTGTACTCTTTCACATGGGCTTCATAACATCACATAAGAAAGTTATACAAGGATCAATCTACTCTTCAGGTAATTTCATGGATATGACTGATTGTTTACTGCACACGGCACGGGTCGACAAGAATCCGACCCTCTGTAACAGAAACGGTATTAGACATGCAAATAAAACGGTCCAATAAATTTTTTTTTTACTTCAACGTTCTATATATATATATATATATATATATATATAAATATAGTCTTTGAATTAAGTAAAAATTGGAAGCCAAATATCAGCAATAGGCAGTGATTAATATTAAAATAGTACTCACGCAGGTCACATCTGTTGGCGACAGGAACGTTGCACAGCGGACAAACGCGACATTTGAAGCTACAGTCCACACAGAGGACCTTGTGTTTACAGGGAAGGAGGCGTGTGTTGGCCATGGAGTCTTTACATCTCACACAGGGGATGGGCAGCTCTGAGAACAACTCCTGCAGGACTTCAGCGGCCGAAGTAGACTGTCCGCTAGCCCCAGATCGACTATTTAAAGAAAAGTGAACATTCCTATCGTTATAAACATGAAGGCTTTGTGTCTTTGGTGAATTAAGGAATCCCCATTGTTGTGGTTGTGTCAAAATCAATTTGGCAGATTTATTATAAATGGATCTTGCATGATAATTTCAAATCGACCATTTCATGTGCTGATCGTTCGTTTACAACATTTTGTTTTTACACCTTGGTTAAAGATTCAACACAAATTAAAAACGTAATTTTAAAGAGGTTGCACTCGTTCATCTAAGTTGACAAGATTTTAGTTTTACAAAATAGAAGCATTCATAGAGATTAAGTATTATCATAGATGAAAGTTTTCAGATTTGTGCTTTAAAAGAAGTTTTGTAATTAATATCATCAACAACAGTCTTAAAGTAGTTTTTTCTTGTTGCATTAAGATGATTATTGACAGTTCCAAATAATTGGGTAGTATATTGGTCTGAATACTGTATAGCAGGAAATTAACTCGCGGAGTTAAATTTCGCTATATTCGCTGAAATTAAAATTCCGCTAATTTAACATCTAGCGAATAATTATTTAAGTATAATAGTGATGAAAAAACAAGATTTACTAAATCATTTATCTTATCATGAAAACACACAACACAAAATACGTTTACGTTTTAATGGCATAGCAGTATAGTTGACCCCGCTTAATATAATAGTTAATTTTTCAGGAAAAATAATGGTATTAAGCGGTCTATCATAATAACCAACCATGACTATTGTTACTAACTGGAAAAAATTGCATGATCCACCAATAGACTTTCGATTAGCTGACATGCTTTCATTTGGGGGGTTTTTATGCTACGTCCGGTTTTGACTAAATCTAACAAGGCATACATGGGACAATTCGTTTTTTTATAAACTTCTTTGAATAGAATAATCAAATAACCCACAAGAATTGTACAAAACCTTTCTTTATCAAGCACATTCTTCCTTTTACATAAACTTTAAAAAAGAACTGCAGTAATTAAACATGACACTTGACAGGTACCCAAGCCACGTGCCAGTGCGGTAATGCGTGACTAATTCTGTCTGCCCAGTGCTATCGGTAAATTTCAAAGTACTAGTGATTTGGGGGCTGGGAGTGTTTATACAAGCTACTCATGAGTGTCAAGCACGTGAAAAGGTGTGCAAATCAATTGACAGAAGCAATATTTCCATTATAGAAGTGGGGTGCACTTAAAGAAACTGTTATATTAACCGAACAAAATATATTTTGAAAATGAAACCCTATCCTTATTTTTTTCATCGTAAGTTAATATACATGTACCATGTACAGATAATCATGATTTGAATTTTATGTTTTACTAATTTTTATTTTCCGCGAATTCAACCTACCGCGAATTGCTGCAAAATGTAAAAATCGCGAACTTTTCCGACCGCGATTTTAACCTGCTATACAGTAGGTTTGTTTTGTAGCAAATATACACCATTCAGTTGTCATGTGCTTGTGACACTGTGCCATTTTTTTATGACTTAAATGCAAGTGAATGTTTTCGTGGTGTATAAAGTAGGTGGCACAGTCAAAATAATACAGAAGTGAAGAAACAAGAGGCCCATGGGCCACATCGCTGACCTGAGCAACAATAGGCATGATAAAATCAGCTTAATGGAGACATAATACAAAATATCTGGACAATGTAGTATAATACATGTAGATATTCTTATGTTTATAATGAAGTCCCTTTTCTAACAAGATGATTTTATATTCATATCACATGCTGAGCATCGCAGTTCTCAACAAGATCCTAGACAATTGTTTATACATGGGATATATACCTACATCAAACTCTGAACCCCCTGTGAGGCCCAAGAATCGACCAGGGGCAAAAGTCTTAACAATTTTAAAGAATCACAAATTGGCAAAATGTTTGCATATAAGTAAAATCATATATTATAACATTTCAGTTTTTGTGAATTAAAAATGTTTTCCTTTGTAAAATTGTATCCCGAATGTGGCCCCACCCTACTCCTCAAGATTTTTATTTTAACGAATTTGAATCTACACTACCTAAGGTTGCTTTTACTAAAGTTACAGATTTTCTAGACAAATGGTTTTGCAGAAGATTTTTCTACATATATTACTATGTCAAAAATTTGTCTCCCTCCCCGTTGTGACCCCATCCTACCCCCGGGGATCACGATTTGAACAAACTTGAATCTACCCAGTCCTTGCCTTATGTACTTCCACATAAGTTTCAGCTTTCCTGGCTACTTAGTTTTAGAGATTTTAAAGATTTACTCTATATATTTCCTATGTAAAAATTCGACCCCCATTGGGGCCCCACCCTATCCCAGGGGTCATGATTTTCATAACTTTGTTTCTACACTAACTGAGGATGCTTCCATATAAGTTTCAGCTTTCCTGGCTACTTAGTTTTAGAGATTTTGAAGATTTACTCTATATATTTCCTATGTAAAAATTCGACTCTCATTGG